>CM035410.1:144222669-144682669 GCA_020310875.1 Ceratopteris richardii
TACAGAACCTTTCGTCTAGCATGCTTGGAGTTAGAGAGTTTTTATCAAAGTAGAATCCCTGCAAGGAAAGCTCACCTCAGGAGGGTCTTAACCAATACATGTATGAAAGTTGGTGATTCAGTTCAAACACACATGCTTAAGTTGAAATATATTAATGATCAACTCTCAATGTTGGTGTGAATACTTGTGATGAATAGATGTAACTACTCCACTTGATTCTCTTACTTCATCATATCGTTTCCTTTGTTACATCTCTTTCTCCATATGAGAGAGAGAAATAACATTTGAGGAACTTGATCATCCTATTGAAAGTAAGGAAAGCTAAAACCAATGGTCAATATTAATAGCTAATGAAGCACAAAAGCTAGGCGCCTCCGCAATAAAGGCAACTAAAATTAAAGCAAAAAGACTATTTTTCGTAAAATTATCATCAAAGTTTTACGTGGATAGTATTTGTCTATAAATAGACCACATTGGGTGCACTCTTATCCTCATCTACAGTCATGCACACACTCTTATTCTATTGTTGTTGCTGATGGTCAAATTTTCTACTATTTGGTGGTGATTTGTTCCTCCTACTACTTCTACCCACACTCTCGTGTGTGTCTTCAGCTGGTCTTTGTAAATTTGCTGCATATTTTCAGTTCCACTCCTCTTCTTGCTGTTGTACCATGTTATCACAACAATATACTTCAAGAAAAGAAATTCTTGCAGTTTCCTATATCAAAAAAGAAGTTATATTCTGGTTTTGGAGCAGATTTTCACACTTACACACAACACATAGGCGTATATCCCTTCTATAATCTATTTATCATCACTTTCCAACACACACATAATTTCTACAACTTTACAAAACAATGACAGTAGTGTGCCATGGGAGGGTGCAAGGCACAATGAATCCTGTCTAGTGATACAATGAAGCAGAAGCACAATGTGAGGTGGATATGGGCCATGGCCAACCAAGGCGAGCTTTGGCTTGAGGACATGCTGTTTAGTGATGCTCGGATGACAGAAACAGAACCAATAAACCAAGATTAATGCATCTTTGTGGGCTCCAAGTGACACTCATCGTTATGAACCCTTTGCCATGAAAGCAGAACAGTTTACTGATAAATAATTTCAACCGGGGATCTAATTTTGACATGCAGAATGCAACATATAGATGTGGTGACTGGTCTAATCACTGAGTTGCAGTTGCTGTTATGCCTGCGACAGGGGTTACAGCATTGAGAAAGGCTAGTGTTACAGGTCCATTCTTTTCCAGCTAGTGTTGCATTGCAAGGTGTTGTGAATGTTCCCAATGCAACTTCACATTGCTTACGCATTCACAACAAGTTGCTAAAAAAGCAAGAAACAAAACCCTTCGGCCAAAAATGGTCCACAAGGAAGGGTCTTTTATCTTTTAACCATTACAACTTATGAACAAAAAAGATGATGAGCTAGGAAAGGCCAATGGCTCAACGAGAAAAAGGAGGAGGGAGACAAAGAGAGTATACAATGTCCCACTTACCATATGATCATTCCAACATCATGTACTATATAACATCATGCATATGCATATATATGTATCTACACATGTATGTATGTACTATATATGTAATGTATGTATGTATATTCTTATTTTTATATGTTCACCCAAAAATTTGTTTGTTTACTTAGTTAGGTACGTATGCATCTATATATGAATGTATGTATGTATGATGTAATTCCTATAATCTATTACTCTATGTTTATTGAAAAACATGTGTATTTACTTATGTATATATCTAATATATTTGTTTGTATGTTTGTAGTATGTACACCTACTATGTACATAATATGTATGCATCTATGTGCTATGTATATATGTAATATGTATATACTATGTAGAATTGTACATAAAAATGTATGTATTACATATACATGTGGTATATATCTACTATGTATGTAATATAATGTAATCTATGCATGTATGTATGTATGTACTATGTATATATGTATGTATGTATGTACATGACAAGACAAATTGACGACCTATGTATTTGATATGTACATTGTATAAATGTAAACATGTCTTGTTTTCATGCCTTTTTTATGATACTTGAGCTTTTATAGGAGGATTTTTATACCTAGGATATCTAGAATCTAAAATAAAAAGTGAAGTGTACGCAACTTGGGGTTCACAACTTGAACTTGTTGCGAACATGTTAGCAACCCGTTGCCTACGATGTTGCCATCCCATTGGTAACCACTATGTTTCCAGCTGCCACACTACTTATGACTGAACCTGATATGAACACAATTTGGACTAAGCCCTAATTCTGGTTTTCTGTGAAACTCTAATTCTAATGAGTCAGTTGCTTCAACAAGAATGCTGTTTTTTTTTCATGTCTAAAGCACCATGGAGCCACTCCATTAGATGGTGAAATTTTTTCCTGCTAGTAGACTTTCATGTATTGAAATGATCATTTATGTGTGCATCAAGTACTTTCTGCGTAACAAAAATATTTTTTGTGTCCTTATGATAGCATGGTTTCCATATCCTTATGAGAGCATGGTTTCAAGGTGGAAGGTTCATTGTTCTGGTGGAACATACTAACTCAGATATCATGGTTTCAAGGTGGAAGGTTCATTGTTCTGGCGGAACACACTAACTCAGATATCTACTTAGGAATCAGAAGTTTCCTTTCAGTATAAATAAGTCTAGAATATGACTTATCCAAGGTGGATTGGAATCGCTCTATAATTTGTGTACTTCTGCTGATCAAAGGACTGCTACTTGAAAGCTGATTCATTAATGTTTGAATGGAGATGTTTGGTTGCATTTTCTGTAAAGTAGCCAGTGATATATTCTAATATCTAGTGACTCCCTCCTCAACCCTCTGTTTGCAATCCTTTTTTTCTTCCTCTTATTGTTGCTAATATTTTCACATTTTGGCCCTTCCATACTCTGTCAGATCTCAAGGCGGAAAATTTATTCTCAGGATTGAGGATACAGACTTGGAGAGGTCTACTCGTGAGTCAGAGAATGCCATGTTGAAAGATCTCATGTGGCTTGGTCTGGAATGGGATGAAGGTTGGTGATTATACATTTGCTGCTACTTTATCCTGGAATGTTCCTGTCCGGTGGACTTCTTTGCATGCATAATATCAGTTTCCAAGTTTGATCGCTGGTTTAGTATTTATGAATGCAAGTAGTGATTTATTTGTTGAAATCTGGATTCTGTTATGCTCAGGTCCAAATAAGGATGGGAATGTGGGTCCCTACCGACAATCAGAAAGGACCGATCTGTACCTGAAGTATGCTGAAAGACTACTGGCATCCGGCCATGCATACAAATGCTTTTGCAGTGATGAGGTTAGCCTGTTGTTGCTCCCTTTCCAAAAGAGAAACTAAAATGATTATCTTATCTTTGGCTCAGAAGTGGATCATATTTAGTCTCACTTGAACATACCATTTAATAAGATCAGCACATGGTATCCCATGCATGAAAAAACTCATGCCTTTGTATCGTAATTCATTAATGCAGGAGCTTGAGGCAATGCGTGAGGAGGCTAAGGCCAAGAATCTACCCCCCAAGTACAATGGGAAGTGGGCCAAGGCCAGCAATGATGAGATTGAGGCTGAACTAGCTAAAGGGACACCATATACATACCGCTTTCGTGTTGCTGAAGAAGGCAATGTGAAAATCAATGATTTGATCCGGGGTGAGGTAGGCTGCAGAAGGTCCAGGAAAGCACTGGCTGTTCTCTTTTTCTTGGTATTGTTGTTGCTTTGTATTTGGTTGTGCACATGGTTTGATTCAGCATATTCATTTATATTTGCTACAAGGTGTCTTGGGCTCTGGACACTCTTGGGGACTTTATCATTCTAAGAAGCAATGGGCAACCAGTTTATAATTTTTGTGTCGCAGTTGATGATGCAACCATGAAAATTTCTCATGTTCTTCGGTAATAAATTTGTTATTGTGTAGCCATATTTCATTTTTTTCCTTTTCTATGTTTGTTTGATGTTTTCCAAATATTGATTGGTGTTGTCAGTCAAGTTGGATTCTCTAAATATTGTGTTCTGCCAAAAAAGTATTATGGCTACATCTGATCGCATCTCATATGTATTGTTTCTCTTAGGGCAGAGGAACACCTCCCGAACACTTTACGCCAGGTTCTCATTTATCAAGTGAGTCCCTGCTCTATGATGTTACTATTCTTCTTCCCATACAATAGAGTTTTGTCATGTTGGATAGATCAATGTGCATACATGCATCTATCTAAAGGCAGATAACCACATGCGTGCATGCATGTGCACACCCACTCACCCACCTACCCACCCACCCACCCACCCTCCCTCCCTCCCACCCACACATCACACACTCACACCCACACCCACAACAGAAATAACAACGCGTGCGCGCGCGCGCACACACACACACACACACACACACACCAAAAAAAAAAAAAAAAAAAAAAAAAAAAAAAAAAAAAAAAAAAAAAAAAAAAACCCCTCATCCCTCCAGGCCTCCCTCTGCTGAATTCTATAGTGTTCAACTGAAGTTTCACATATACTGCTGCTAGTTTTTTTCTTCAAATTCGTTGTTAGCTGCTAGTGTCTTGTCTAAGGTTTGAATTAATGCTTATTAAGAAACTTCAATGTAATTTTAGTAACTGTATTCTAGTTTTCAAGGTGTGCCTCATTCTAGGTTATTTATCTCAAAAAAAAAAAAGAGATGATTCGGTTTATGAGTTCAGCAAGTGGTATCAAATCAAGAACAATTGTTAACTTTAAGTTTTCAGTTTTCAACTCAGAGAACGATCTTATGCAAGGGGCGATTTACCTCTCTATTTCATGACTTCATTTCACATAAATTTTGATGATCTTTATCAGTTTATAGACTATTTATTTGGAAGGGCTGCCTTCAATAGACTACATAATTCTGATCTGCTTCAGCAATTTTAATAAGTGTATCATTCCTTTTGTGAGGAAATCTTCAGTTCTGCAGTCAAACTCAGTTCATATTCATTCGGTTCGTTATCCATATCTATAATGCTCATTCAGCTTATTATCTATATCCATGGTACTTCCATGTCAGGCGCCATGGATCTGATTTGATTGGCACTTCACTTCAATCCCAATGTTTACATTGTATCGTGATCTTGTTTGTTTCTATTGTGAAGAGTCTCCTTAGGAGAGGAAGGATCTTATTATTTTCATGTGATTCATTCACGATGAAGCTCGAGTTACGGAATTGTTGGCCAATCGTCTCATCAGGTTAGCATAAAATGGTTAGAGTTACTATCCTTTAAGTCAAATTTAGTTAATATTTATTTTTGAGTTATCCGGATTTTAAAATTGAAAAAAGACTCTATAATCCAAAACCCTAAAGTTTGCTCTTTTGTAGGTTAGTCACAAAACTGTATTGAACATCAGAGTGAAAAAGTAGAAGCTTGCTCTAATTAGACACTGAAACCATTACAAAAAAAGCATACTTGGAACTTGGTGCCCCTATCTACAGGAGAATCCCAAAAACATTTGTACACAAAGTTTAACATATTGATGGTACAAGTTTAAGGTGGAATAGAAAATACATGGCAGGAAAACAAACTATTCGTTTACAAGAACTGTTTCCTATGTTCTCAAGATGGCAACAACTAGCGCACTCCGTGTTTATTTTGGCTGCATAAAGTTTAGTATCTAGACCAAATGGATGTCAAATTTGCCTTCTTGTATGGTGATATCGATGAAGAGCTGGCTGCTGGACGTGTTAATATCATGCATAATGGAGGAGATAGCTATGTATTTTTGTGGCTAAATACCATGAGCTTATAGTTGCACTTTCCTTTTTGGGTTGAATTTACTGTTTGTTTGAATTGATTTGGATATATATAAATGTCATGTTAGCAGCCATGCAAATGGCACAGGTGGAATTTTCACATAAGCTGCAACCGATTGATAGGTTTGTAGAATTTGCAAACTATGAATTTGTTTCAATTTTTCTTATTGTTGGCTTGCTTTTTTTGCTAGGGTTCATTATGGCTTAGTTTAAATGTTGAAACAGTGTCATATTGAGTGGCAAATCCTAATTCCAGAAAACCCTAATTTCCCAGAAATGATAAAATGGTCAAAGTTTGTCAAAATTTTATCACATATTCCTAAAGTTTTCAATGAGAGCTTTCTAACCATATATACACTTCAGTCTTCCACATCTGACCACATTAGTTGTCAAAAGTCAGACCCTAATTCTGGTCAGCTCACATAAAAAAGTCAACAAAACTTTGTAATATTCAATGGCTAGGATGAAAAGTTGATAATACTAAAGATCAAAGGGCAGAGAGCTCATGCACCTAAATTAGGTCCTGCCACATCATTAGAAACCTGCTATCTCATCTCCCACAATGAGAAAAAGCCAACGATTAGCTTTTTTATCATTTTTTTCGTCAAAAATCTTTTGCCCCTCTTTCTTCTATGAATACGAGGCTTTGCACACTCTTATGATCACTTGTTTATCATATATACACTCGTGATAATACAAGATGGCATATGCAAGTGAACCAAAGTACTCTATAGGTTAAGTGTGCCATTTGCCAACAAACCAAGAAGCCTAACTTAACTGCACCTAATTGAACCTTATAGATGAACCAAACCGAACTGATTCGGTTCCATTGTACCGAAAACAGCCAAAGAACCGCATCTACTTATAAGGTTCGGTTCGAACCGAACCGAATGGAACCTTTCAGGTGTAAGGTTCGAGAACCGCGTCAACCATGTGCTCAAGCACTCTCTCTCATTGCAGTGGGTGTGAAGTGTAATATTATACTTCAGATCAGGTCATGTGAAATTTCTTGTGAAGCCTGACATGAGTAACAACTTGAGAATCTTTATGAAAGCAGAAATCTTGCAAAGAAAGCTCATCTTAGAAGAGAGCCAACACATGTGTGAAGGTTGATGATTCAATTCAATCATATATTCTTAAGTTGAAAGATATGCATGATCAACTTCTCAATGTTGGTGTGAATACTTTTGATGAAGAGATGGTAATTACCTTGTTGGAAGTGTGGTAGGCCTAATAATAATTCACAGGATCTTTCCAACACTTAAAATCTTGAGCACATACACACCTTGAACCAAATAAGATAGATGAATGATTACAATAATAGACAAGAGACGAGAGAATGCAAACAAGTAGCTAAAGGCTACTCTAAAATAATCTACTTGATGAAATTATAAGTATACAATGTGTGTAATATACAAATTTTGGATAAAAAGCTGAATGTAAAAGGATTATACGTACGTAAATCGGAAAAAACATGCCTAAGAGTTAGGTAAAAGTGAGTGTGTTTTGAAATTAGAAGAGAAATAGGATTGCTTTAGGAAAAGCAATCTATGTGTTGAAATTAGGGTAAACTTTTGTAACGTGAACTCAATTTAGGATTTCTTCTATGAAATAAGAAGCCATAATAAAACTCAAAGGTTTCTCCAATACTTTTCCTTAAGTCAAAGGAAGAGGTTTTGATTATTATCATCATTTATGTCGATGATATGATCATGACAAGCACCAAAGACTTTTGAGTTTCAATTTTTCAAAACAAAGCTTAAGAAAGTTTTTGATATTAATGATCTTGGTTCACTTCATTATTAACTTGGTATTGAGTTCATTCACAAGAATCATTGTATATTTATGAAAGGAAGAAATACATTGAGAAACTACTTGAAAAGTTTGGAATGCAAGATTCAATGCTTATGCAAACTCCTACGGATGCGAAAGTTTCCTTATAGTTAGAAGCAAGTTTTAAGACTTTAGATGCTACAATGTATAGTCAAGCAATCGGATGCTTGATATTGTCATGGACAAAGGAAACCATCTTGAATCTCGGATTCCATGTGAATCCTATATCTCATGATTGGTTCAGAATTTGGGGAAACTAATGCTTCCATTGCGTCCGGAACGTGCAAAAACCCTAAGATCGACTGTCTTCTTGCTTGATTCTGATATCCAGAGACCATGCTTCGAGTCGATGACATCATGATGACATCATCAAGTCGCAACTGCCTTTGGGAACCGCCCTTGAAAACCTATATAAGGAGGGGTTGGCCACATTCATAATCAGTCTTGCCAATACCAGTCTTGGGAGCTCAAGGAGTCGTGACTGCCAAGTAAGTACTCTTCAAGTTCCAGTTCTAGTTCTTGTCTTGTTCCTTGTTCTAGTCTAGTTCTTGGACATACTATCTTGTCCCCTTGTAATCTCGTAGTACGAGATCCTGTCGAGTTCTTTCGTGTATCCAGTTCATCTCCCAGAAGGGAGTTCTTGTAATCCAGACATCTTGTCTCATACTTACGATCCAGGGTTGTGGGATCTTTTGTATCATCTCTAGTTGAGTTATTCATACCTATCAGTCTCGGGTTGTGGGACATCTTGTATCAGTCACGTATTCTTGTATCATTTCCCCTTTGTTGGTGATCTTGTAATCAGAAGTGTATTTCCGAAATCTTGTTTATTGTAGTTAGAGAGCACAATCTAGTGCTCCCCTGACATTTTGGCAAGACTATCGTCTATTCAAGACGAGGCATCATGGAGAACGCTTATGAACAGATTGTAGCATCACTTCAGAGTCTCCAACAACAAGTCGAAGACCTAAGTCATCGACAGACACAAGTCGAGATGGGACATCCAGTGCATGTAGGTGCACTCCTCGAAGAATTACAAGAACGAATCGGGAGCCTTCAAGCAAATCAAGGGAGTATTCAAGTGAATCAACGGCCTAGTACATCATTTATGAAGGAACCCAAGATCTGCATGCCAGAAAAGTTCGATGGTGATCGCACAAAGTTCCGAGGATTCTTGCAGCAAGTCAAATTGTACATCCGTATGCAGCCTGATAGATACCCTGATGATGCATCCAAGGTCGGTTTTATTGGAACCTTGCTCTATGGTCAAGCTTATCATGGTTCGCCCCAATCTTGGAGAAGGATATGGCCGTACTTCATGACTATGAGGGGTTTCTTAGAGAGCTCATCGCCACATTTGGAGATGCAGACACGAGTCGAGTGGCGGAAACAAAATTTCGGAAGCTACGTCAAGGTAACCGCCCTGCCTCTACCTATGCATCAGAATTTAGGCAGTTGATATGTGACCTCACTTGGCACGAAGATTATTTTATAAGCCAATTTAGATGGGGCTTACGAGATGATGTGAAGGACCTTCTACTCACGATGCCAGAGGTGAAGACATTGAATGAATACATCAACCAAGCTATTATATGTGATAATCGCCTTTTTGAAAGGAAACAAGAAAATCAAGTAGAAGGAAGACCTCGCCAATGGAAACCTTTCCAGCCCACTCCTAGAGATGAGTCTATGCCCGAACCTATGCAGATAGATGTAACTCGGTTCCAGCCTCTAACACCACAAGAGAAACAAAGAAGGAGGGACAACAAGTTATGCCTGTATTGTGGAAACCCTGGCCACATTGCAGTTAATTGTCCCAACAAGAGAACGAACTCCAAAGTCGTAGCCACCCTTGTAGAGCAGGGAAACGAGGAAGTCCAGTTGTAAAAGAGACCATACAGCCGGACCATGATATAAGAAAGGGTCTCATCATTCCATCCACACCCGTAGAAACATGTCTAAGTTAATCATGTCTAAGAAGACCCTTTCCCTTATAGCTCTGGTAGATTCAAGAGCGTCCTCATGTTTCATTGATGAAGGACTCGTTAAGAAACATGGAATTCCAGTACTTCAGAAGAACAGACCAGTAGTCGCTGAAGTAGTAGATGGACTGCCTCTAGCATCAGGGAATATAACCATGGAAACCATACCACTAAGAGTACACCTTGGTGACCATGATTCATACATATGTTTCAATGTAATATCAAGTCCAGTAAATATGGTTATCATCGGAATGCCGTGGTTAAAGAAACATAATCCAGAAATTAATTGGGAGAATAATAAAATCACCCGTCGAGATATCCAGAAGAACCCAAAATATGTTGGAGCCAAAGCCTTCATACATGCGGTAAGGAAGGAACCGACATATATGATCTATGCCATACCAACTCAAGAGCCCAAGAAAGATGATTCAATGAAGCTACCTGACCAGTACCAAGGGTTTGAAGATGTCTTTGAAAAAAAGAATGCAGATACGCTCTCGGAACATAGACCTTATGATTGTGCCATAGAACTTCAAGAGGGAGCACAACCACCTTTCGGGCCAATCTATAGACTATCCCCAGAGGAACTTCAAGAGTTACGTGAGAATATTGATGAGAATCTAGCCAAGGGGTTTATCAAACACTCGAAGTCCCCTGCTGGAGCCCCTATCCTATTTGTAAAGAAGAAGGACGGAACTCTTCGAATGTGTGGACTATCGTGGTCTGAATAAAGTTACAATAAAAAATAGATATCCTCTACCACTTATATTAGAACTCTTGGAACGCCTCGGAAAAGCAAAGTTCTTCCCTAAGATTGACCTTCGAGGAGCATACAATCTTGTCAGGATTAGAGAGGGAGACGAATGGAAGACAACATTCCGAACAAGGTATGGACACTTTGAATATGTAGTTATGCCATTCGGTCTCACCAATGCTCCAACAGTCTTTCAACATAT
This sequence comes from Ceratopteris richardii, assembly GCA_020310875.1. Classification (NCBI taxonomy): domain Eukaryota; kingdom Viridiplantae; phylum Streptophyta; class Polypodiopsida; order Polypodiales; family Pteridaceae; genus Ceratopteris; species Ceratopteris richardii. The sequence continues at coordinate 144,233,248 of CM035410.1, forward strand.
GATGAATGATATCTTTCGAGCGTATTTAGATGATTTTGTGGTAATATACCTTGATGATATCTTGATATTCTCCAAAAATCTAGAAGATCATGAATGTCATGTGAAGATAGTCCTAGAGAAATTAAGAGAAAAAGGGTTATATGCAAAATTGGAGAAGTGCTATTTCCATCAGACAGAAGTAGAGTTTTTAGGGTACATTGTATCAGAGAAAGGAATATTTATGGACCCTAAGAAGATCGAGACAATCCTTGATTGGCAACCACCTTTGTGTGTTCGGGATGTACAATGTTTTCTAGGGTTTGCCAATTTTTATAGGATATTCATCAGAGATTACTCCAAGATAGTGACACCTCTTACCAAGCTTACAGGGAACTCCAAATTCTCATGGACCGAAGAAGCAGAGAAGGCCTTTCAGACCTTGAAATCAGCATTCACTACCGCTCCAATTCTAGTTCATCCTGATTCTAGTAAGCCCTTCTTCCTTGAGACAGATGCATCGGACTTTGCTCTAGGGGCCATTCTTTCCCAATATGGAGATGATGGACACCTACATCCAGTTGCATATCATTCAAGGAAGTTTTCCCCTCCAAAAATTAATTATGAAATTCATGATAAAGAACTTCTTGCCATAGTAGACACGTTTGATACCTTGCGTCACCATCTAGAAGGAGCAGCTCATAAAGTCATTGTGTATTCAGATCACAAGAACCTAGAGTATTTTATGACCACCCAGATCCTCAATAGAAGGCAATCTCGATGGAGTAACTTTTTATCCAGATTCGACTTTGTCATCACATACCGTCTAGGACGTCATCAATTTCAGTCAGATGCCCTGTCCGGAAGATCTTACCTTGCACCAAAGAAGGGTGAAGAGGCCTTTGATCAACAAGAGAGTATTACTCAAGCCTGAGCATCTCCAACTAGCAGTTGTCTCTGCAACCCATCCTGAAGATTCAGCCTTTAATCATTTGATTCGTGAGAATCTACCACAAGATGAATTATTTTGTAAATGAATTCCAGGAAAAGGACGGGTTACTATTCTATCAGAACCTATTATATGTCCCTCCAGGAAAGCCCAGGATCCAAATACTTCAACAAGGTCATGACAACCTTGCAGCAGGACATTTTGGAGTAAATAAAACCATAGAACTCATATCCAGGGATTTTTGGTGGCCTCAAATGTGGAAGGAAGTCAAAGAATATATCCGAACCTGTGACACTTGCAATAGATCTAAGGCACCACGACATAAGCCTCATGGCCTCTTGCAACCTTTACCTATTCCAGAAAGGCCATGGGCTTCATTATCTATGGATTTCATCACAGATGTACCAAAGTCAGATAAGTATGATGCCATTCTTGTTATTGTGGATAGATTCACAAAGATGGCACACTTCATTCCAACTACAAAGGCAATCACAGGTGCAGCCACTGCTAGACTCTTTCTCAGATACATCTTTAGGCTTCATGGATTGCCTCATGATATTGTCAGTGATCGAGGTCCACAGTTCATGTCTAGCTTTTGGAACAGTCTTTGCAAGCTCCTTGGTGTTCAAGTTAAACTATCTACAGCAAATCATCCACAGACTGATGGACAAACAGAACGGGTGAATCAAGTCCTAGAGCAATATCTCCGTTGCACTAGCAACTATCACCAAAATGATTGGTTTGAGTTGTTACCCTTTGCAGAGTTTGCCTATAACAATAGTGTTCATGCATCTACTAAGCAAACTCCCTTCTTTGCAAACTATGGACAATATCCAAGGATGGATATACAACTCTCAAATCATGTCAAGAACCCAGCTGCCAGAGACAAGGCCCAGCACCTGATGGACATTCACAAAGAACTGAAGGAAGAGATCCATAAAGCTCAACAACAATATAAGTACTATGCAGATCAACATCGTGTCCAGAATCCATCATATCAAATTGGGGATAAAGTATGGTTACTCTGAAACAATTTACAAACTTCAAGGCCTTGTGCAAAGTTAGATCATCAAAGGTTTGGTCCATTTACCATCTTGGCCAAGATTAATCCAGTCACCTTCAAGCTCCAATTACCGAGTACCATGAGAATACATCCAGTTTTCCATGTATCCATGTTGGAACCATATCAGATTTCACCATTGAGGGGGGAGAGACCTAGTCCTTCACCAGCTATCGAGATTGATGATCATGAAGAATTTGAAGTTGAGCATGTCCTAGATTCCAGAATATCCCGAGGAAGATTGGAATACCTTATTCATTGGAAAGGGTATGACATCAGTGATCGTACTTGGGAACCTGCAGAGAGCACCAATCAAGGTTCGAGAATTCCATAAGAAAAATTCAATGAAGCCGAGACCAGAGAACATGACCGCTCCTCGTGGGACTCGTCGCTTGAGGGGGAGGTAATGTCATGGACAAAGGAAACCATCTTAAATCTCGGATTCCATGTGAATCCTATATCTCATGATTGGTTCAGAATTTCGTTCGGAATGTGTAAAAACCCTAAGATCAGCTGTCTTCTTGCTTGATTCTGATATCTAGAGACCATGCTTCGAGTCGATGACATCATGATGACATCATCAAGTCGCAACCGCCTTTGGGAACCGCCCTTGAAAACCTATATAAGGAGGGGTTGGCCACATTCATAATCAGTCTTGCCAATACCAGTCTTGGGAGCTCAAGGAGTCGTGACCGCCAAGTAAGTACTCTTCAAGTTCTAGTTCTAGTTCTTGTCTTGTTCCTTGTTCTAGTCTAGTTCTTGGACATACTATCTTGTCCCCTTGTAATCTCGTAGTACGAGATCCTGTCGAGTTCTTCCGTGTATCCAGTTCATCTCCCAGAAGGGAGTTCTTGTAATCTAGACATCTTGTCTCATACTTACGATCCAGGGTTGTGGGATCTTCTGTATCATCTCTAGTTGAGTTATTCTTGTATGAGTCACGTATTCTTGTATCATTTCCCCTTCGTGGGTGATCTTGTAATCAGAAGTGTATTTCCGAAATCTTGTTTATTGTAGTCAGAGAGCACAATCTAGTGCTCCCCTGACAGATATATCTTTGTAACGCACATCCAGATATAGAGTTTGTAGTTTCTCAAGTATCCAAATACCACTCGAAGTTCATTAGAAAGCAATAAAGATTCTTTTAGATATTTGAAAGTGACATTTAGCCATGGTATTTCTTGAATCTCCATACTTCCCACTTATCAGACCGAAAATAAAAATTGAGGTTTTTATCCACTCAGAGAGGTTTTTACTTTTTTCACATATAGCTACTATTTGATTGTAAATACTAGAGAATTAAAAGATCACATATTGATGGCCATATGTTCAAGTTAACATTGTATGGAAAGATTATTGGGTATTTAATGTCCTCATATATAGAGGGACTACTCGCGATTTAAATCTACTATGCATGCAATGACAAAACATATTCAGTTTAACTACTACGGCATACATGAACAAGTAGCAAAAAAGCACATTGAACGAATTTATGTTCCTACAAGTGAGAATGTGGAAGATATTTTTACAAAGGCATTATCAAGAGAAAGGCATCACAAATATGCAAATTATTGAATCTTATCCCAATATGGCATTGAGAGGAGATTGGCTCAAAACAATATCATATTGAGTGGCAAACCCTAGCTCCAACAAACCTTAATTTCAGCAAACCAAAAATGTTGAAATGGTCAAAGTACATTTTCTTGAAGTTCTCATCGGAGCTTTCTAACCATATATAACTCTTCCACATCTAACTACATATAAGCCTTGAAATTTCAACCCCTAATTCTTATCAATTTACTTAAAAGAATCAATAAAATTTTATAATATTCAATGGCCAAGATTAAAAGTTGATAAAGCTAAAGATCAAAGGAATGAGAACTCATGCACCTAAATCCTATCACATCATCAAAAAGCTTCCATGCCATCTCTTATAATGAGAAAAAGCCAACGGTTGGCTTTTTTATAATTTCTTTTTCCAAAAATCTTTCGCCACACTCCATAAGTGAAGGTGATTGGCACTCTCTTATGATCACTTCTTATCAACACTCTCTTGTGTGTAGCTAGAGTTGGTTGCTGTGCTATTACTTCTTCACTTTTCCTACACACTCGAAGTGTCTTTTGTAAGCTATTGATTTTTTGTTCCACACTTATCTTCTTGTTGTACCAAGTTATCTCCAACCATCCACATCAAGTAGAGGAGTGTGTGCAACTGTCTATATTAGAGGAGTTCAAGCCCTCTCCCTTATTGCTATATGAAAGTATCATATCATTCCTAAAATCTGGTCATGCAAAATCTCTCATCAAGTTTGGTTGGAGTTGGGGAATCTCTATTAAGGCAAACATCTTGCAAGGAAGGCTCATTTAAGGAGACATTTGATGAAGAGATGGTGAATATACTTATCGATTCCCTTCCATCTGCATATCGTTCTTTTGTCATTCCTCTTTCTCTCTTTAGCAAAAGATAGAGAAATATCATTTGAAGGGTTGCAAGATAAAGATCAATAAAAGAGTATGGAAGAGAATGATGAAACTATGATATCATCGACCAAAGGAAAGAAAAAGGAGGAGAAGAACTCAACAAAGAAAGAAGGAAAGTAAGTCATCTACTTCATCAATCTACCACATCTTCTTCAATCTCTACTTCAACTACTTCTACCACACCTAAGGAGAAATCCACTTCATCCTCATCTACACCTAAGAAAGGTATATGTCTTATTGTAAGAAACCAAGTCATCTTATAGAAGAATGCAAAAAGAGGATTTTGAATAAGAAGAAAAGAGCATCAGGTCAATAATGTTAAAGAAAGATCAAAATCTAAGTCTTTTAATGAAGAGTCTTTTGCATATGTTAGTATAGAAAAAGTGGCTTTTGATCAAGAAACATTAAATGCAATATGAGAAAATCCTTTGATTTTTTATTCTAAAGCTACTAAGCATGTGACAGGTTGCATGAAGATATTTTATTCCTTTACTAATTCTACTAGTAGAATGGTGATCATAGTATATGATCATGATTTGGATGTCATTGGTTTTGGAGAAGTTACTCTAAAATCTAGAGAAGGTAAATTCACTATTTCCAATGTTTTGTATGTACTAGATATGAAGAAGAATTTGCTTTTTATCTTTACTTTCTCATGAGATGGTTAAAAAGTAATCTTTAAGAAAGATTCTTGCCAAATCCTTACACTTAATGAAGAGCATTCTTACACCTAATGAGGAGCATTGTTTATTACAAGGTGAAAACAAAAGTTGTATGTTTATATTGTAAAAAATTAGCCATACTAATCTTGTCAGGTTTTGTCTTCTACACCACATAACAAGTAAACCACGATTTTTTCAGATATTAAAAATAGTTTTAATCGTTGGAAAATTAAATCGAAAAATTCACAGTTTTATTTCTTTTTTTTATCTGATGATTTTTTGGGTCTTGAAAATTGAAGGCTCGTTCGAACAAATAATATAAAATTTTTGCAAATTAATATAAAATTCTAGCAATAAGCTAGATTTGCACACACACACACACATATATATATATATATATATATATATATATATATATATATATATATATATATATATATATATATATATATATATATATAGATAGTGTCCACACTTTTGTTGTTACTATAATAGCTTCAATCTACCTTGTTCTTCTTCAATGTCAACCTTGTTAGAGTGTATCTCCTCAAACTAGTATTCAACTTTTTTATATAGATTGATTGTTGGTTTTTAGGTCCATAATCAATATAGAGACAGAGAGAAAATAGAGACAAGATGGAGAATATACAACACATGAGAGAGATGTAAGGAACAAAGCTCCAAATATGTATACTATATTCCATGATTGAAGTTACAAGATAGCATAGAAGATATACAAGATGAATGCAAGCTGCCCATTAACTCCGATAACCTCCAAGGCTAAAGATGATCTTCTCCAAATATGAATAAGCTTCAAGTTGTTGCACACTTTGCTGATGATTAAAAAAACACACTCCTCCTCCAAGTTGAAGGGTTCTCCACAAGCTCAAGGAAGTGTTGGAGTTTGAGGTCTGCGGAAGCATGTGAACAACACAAGGTAGAAGAAGAAGCTTGGAGCATGACACACAATATACATTGTATTACCAAGTGAATGTACAAAGATAAGTGACCCCTTAGGGTTATAGGTGTATATACAAGTCAGGGGAAAAAACTTCTCTAAAGAGGGAAAAAAGTGCCCCGGTGGTCTTAAGTGTGTTCATACACATATCTACTGAAATATATCAACAAATCCCCCCTGGGAGTGATGCGGTGAACAAGGAGATGGCACTCATTTATAAGGAAGTGCCAAGCTGTGTGGAAAGAGATCAATCCACAAAAGGAAGAAAGCCCAAAGCTTTGCGGAAAGCTTAAGGTGTTTTTAATTTTTTTAAAGTTTTATTTTGTATAATTATCATCATAAAAACAGTTTAATTGAATTATGACACTCAAGTATGAATTTATAATTTGACACTTAGGTCTGAATTTAAAGTGCCTTTCAGGCGTGCTTCTCACATAAATCTGAAAATTAGTGTTTAGCTTTTGGTCTAGCCATCGGTGCCAAATACAAATACCCCAAGTGTTATATATGGTTGGACAGCTCTCAATGAGCTCCATCACATTATGCAATAAAATTTTTTCACCATATTTTTTTATCATTTCTGATATTTTCAAGACTTTTTTTGCAAGTGGGATCTTTAGTAAAAGATATGTCTTATTGACATATTTTCTAAGAATTCACCCTTTTCACTACATAGGCGAAAGTATTAGCCATGTTTCTGAAGCATGTCCACCGTGAGATAAAGAAGCTGGTCACCAGAAGATTTGCATATATGTGGATGGGGTCCCTAGTAGAAGTTTGCCCCATTGACATATTTTCGAACAATTCACCCTTTTCACTACAAAGGTGAAAATATTAGCCATGTTTCTCAAGCATGCCACCTTGAGGTAAAGAAGTCAGGCCACCACAAGATTTGCATATATGTGGATTGTGCTTCAAAGGTTTCTTGAGATTAAAGTCTTATTCAAGCAAATGGTGGTTTCAAGCATGTTGAATGAGTGGGAGGAAAGTGGCATGGAGGAATCCAGGAGCATGCAAAGATTATGTTTGGATGAGTGTCTTTGGGAAAGTCTCTGCTATTTGCTGTAAACGTAAATGTAAGGAATTTTTCTCATTTGCAGCTCTATAATTTGTTTTTTCGGCTTCTGATGCAATTTCTTTAGAGACACCCAGCTACCAAATGCAATTTGCGTGAGTTCAGAACTACATGAACCAGATATCAAAATGCATTTTAATGAGTTCAGGATTATGTTAATTCAAATTGCTTAATTTTGTAAGGTCAAACTGTGAATTATATCCATCTTAACTGTTTACATTTGAAGACATTGACTGGCATGCGAATTTCAATTATTCTTACATTCAATCTAGAGTGCTTTTGGCGAAGTATCCAATATCTTAGCTGAACTAAAGTACATTTGAGCCCATCGATGTGATGACAAGAGTAGTTCCTGGCAGCTAAAGGATTACTCTTCAAGTGCAAATCTCTATTTTCTGAAGCTCTTTCTAGGAAACTGTCAAGAGGTTATATCATGAACTCCGATAATCTTCCTGCCGACATCAGAAATCATGTGCTTCAGTTTACTTACTTTGTTCTTTGAGCTTTATCAAGGCTACTGTATTTTATACCAGTGAAATTTGCATTTCTGTATATATTTTATATTAATATAGTGAACTTACACTCTTCTCAAATTAAATATGGAGTGTTCTTGAATTCAGGCTTTGGGTCTTCCCCTCCCCAAATTTGGGCATGTTTCATTGATCTTGGCTCCAGATCGAAGCAAATTGTCAAAGAGACATGGGGCAACATCTGTCAGTCAGGTGATACATTTTCACTTAATTGATCGAATACATGTCTCATTATTGAAATGCCTCTTGCTGCCTGGCTCAGTTCAAAGATATGGGTTTTCTACCTCAAGGAATGGTAAACTATCTTGCTCTTCTTGGATGGAATGATGGAACAGAAGATGAAATTTTCACAATGGATCAACTCAGTACGTCCTTCCAATCTGGTCTCTTGTTTTTATTATACAAATGAATCAGCGATAGCATGGTTTTTTTTAGAAATTCAGTCTGATTAAAGAGCTTGGAGATTTATTAAGCATTTTGTGGAAAATTTGTATTTGCCTTTCTGCAGTAGCCAAATTCTCTATCGATCGAATAACGAAAAGTGCAGCAATTTTCGACAACATGAAGTTCCGGTCGGTCTTGAAAGTGTTGATCATGAATTTTATGTTCCTAAATGTGTTTGTTGGTTCCATGCATTGTTTATTTTTTCCAAATAAAGTATGGTGTTGTCATGATTAACACAGCTGGATCAATGGTCAACATCTGCGAAGTTTGCCAGAGACAGAGCTGATTCAAATGTGTGGAGAATTTTGGGAAAAATCTGGCCTATTGTCTTCACGTGAGGGATCATTTGTGGAAGTAAGTATAGTGAGGTATGTCTGTGCTGCTCATGCATGTGTGCATGCATGGTGATGCAGTATGTATAAATGAGTGAAGGCCTCTGGAAACCTATGTCGGAGTGAATGTTTGCTAAAATGAATATGTGCATGGAAGCCAAGGGGGATGCAACTGAATATGCATATGCTTTAGCTTTATTCTGCTATTATTATGCAAGTTACTTAGCATGTCTTTATGGGTTCGTAGTTGTATCACTTGTAACATTGAACAAATTTATTTGCATTGACAGATTATCTATTAAGAGCATAAAGTGCATTTAACACCAATATATATCCATGTGTGTGGCAGTGGCTCAATATATCAAGTATTTCAATAATCATGCGTTTGATTAGTGTTAATACCTCCTTGAGCAGGATGCAGTGCATGTGCTGAAAGGCAGCTTGGAGGTGGTCTCAGATGCTGGGAAATGTCTGACTGATCTTGTATCATATCCTTTGGAGGAGTCACTTTGCAGGTGTGCTTTCAGTTATAATGTACGGTTGAATATCCTGCTAGATACGTTCTATGCCTTTAATTTATCCTTCTACACACTTTGCAGTTTAGAAGTGAAAGAAATAGTTGATGACAACTTGAAGGAAGTAGCCAATGCCATCCTTGCTACATATGATACTGGGGAGTTACAGAAGGCATATGAAAGCGGACATGAGGAATGGCAAAAATGGGTTAAGTCTGTTGGAAAATCCATGAAAAGGAAGGTTAGTAGATTAACAAATTTCACTACATAGATAAGTAATATAGGGCTTTATGAGTTTATTTAGAAGTCCATCCAAAATCAGTCTAATGTTCAAAACTTTATCAGTTGGGGATAGGTGAATTGTTTGGTATGATATGATAATATGGTGCCCTTCAGTTCAATGCTTGTCAGATTTTGACTAGTGGTAGGTGGACTTTCAGTTTTTAGTCTGCATTTTTCTATATGGTGAAAGGCCCTGAAGGTGCAAGTTTCAGCAATCATATTCCACTAGAGAGTTGAAAGTACTTCTCCAGGGGAACATTACTGTGTTTGATTCTGTATGGTAGCTCTAAGTTACAATATAACTTAAGAATTCCACTGCTTTGATGTAAAAATGCTTGGTGCCGTTCAGCTATCTTTTTTGAATTTTGGTCAGTAGTACACGTTCTTTAGTGTTTGCTTGTGTTCCTCTATATGGATGGAAAACCCTTCAGGTGCAGCAATAAAAATGGTACTTCCAAGATGCAACCATTGAAAGTGCTTTCCTCGAGCACCCTTCTGTGTAGTTGGTACTTGTATGGCAAAGCTCTATATTAGGGTACAAACTACAGAATCCGTTGTAATATGAATTCCTTATGAAATATTCTTAGCCAAGGATGTTGGATGAAGCTAGTGCAGAGGAATTTCTTTTTCTATTAGCAAGTTCTGTTTTATAAAGCTTGATATTCTTTAGATTATTCTCCTTTTGTGATATCCTCCTCATCTTTTTGACAGGGTAAGCGACTTTTCATGCCTATTCGACTTCTTGTTACTGGAAAAACATTTGGTCCTGACATTGGGAGTGCTGTGGAACTACTTTACAAAGCTGAAGCAAGTGGCATTCTCAATACAAAGGCAGGTTTAGTCACATTGGCTGAGAGAATGGAAAGGCTAAAGAAGATAAACTGGGATAATGTGTCGGAGAAAATCGCATCATTGAATGCAAAATCACCAGAGAATGCAGCAGCCTTGATTCACTGATTCAAGGTGTTCTGTTTGGTTCTCATAGTCCCAATATCCATATTCATGGGATTCAAGCGGTAGAGTACCAGGCAAAGTTTGGGGTCGCTTAAAAATCGAGTATGATCAGCAAATTATTTTTGGCTTGCCTTGAAACCAACAGCCAGATTTTCAATTTGCCTGGCTAAAGTCTGGGTAAGTTTTTCTTGAATTGCATTTATTACAAGGAATCACTTCCCCCCAGCTTATAATGTCAGAATTTTCTTAGATTAAATTTTACCTTCTCTCTGATAAAATAATTACAGTGGTGTATTTTTTTTTTCTGGACTAGTATTGTATCAAATTGCACTTGCTGAGTGGAGAAAGTACTCCTCTGTGTCACTTGCTGTCATTTTTATCTTTAAATGATTCTTGTTTTCCAATTTAATTTGTGCATGCATTTTGTGGATTCAAAGAAAAGAATGTTCATAGATTTTGAAAACAAGTATCATTCTTGCAGTATTCTAACCCCCCCCCCCCCCTCGGGGTGCCCCCCTCCCCCCCCCCCCCCCCCCCCCCCACAACACACACACACACACACACACACAAGAAAAAGAAAAATAGGGAAAAAAAAAGAGAAGAAAGAAGCTCTCACACAAATTTGGGAGAGAGTCATATTGTTGGCAGCCACCCTTTCAATGGAGGAGGTGCCGATTAGGCAGCAAATAAAAATGATCTATGTTGGAAATGGCTTTAAGCAAGTAGTGTGATGAACAAGTATGTAACTTTTTGATTGCGTAACTCAATTCAGCAATATATCGTTTGATTTCATCTCTCTCTCTCTCTCACACACACACACACACACACACACACACACACACACACGCACACGCACACACACACACACACACACACACACACACACACACACACACACACACACACACACACACAGACACACACACACACACACACACACATGGGGTATAGATTGGGTATGGCAGCCTGAGACAAGTCTGTGCAAAGCTCGCATTGAGTCAGAGTTTTTAGATCCCATGAACAACCCATAACACTTGGTAGCACTCTATTCTAGCTGGAAGGGATGGCCTCTCCAAAGGTGTTGTCAACCTTTATGATCACTCGTAAAAGGATCTGATAGTTAGAGAAGATGAAGACCTGGAGAAAAGATGAGGTCAACTTTCTTTTGGAATACAAGAAATGGATAACAGAAAAGGCAGAGCTGAGTGACAGGACTTAAAGAGGGTGGTTCCCTAGAAGGGGATGCATGAGTACTGGACAGGATGGTTATCAGGAGTCTCACTACTCATTCTAAAGCTTGAAGGACAGGTTAAGACCCCTTTACAAGAAAGGCAGTGATCTTGTAGGTTAGAGATTTGGAATCATGCACATGCTTCTGTAAAAAGGAGGCTATTTTAAGAGGGCTTAGTGGGAATCCCATCTATATAACCAAGGATCCATGGATGCAGGTTGAGCATATCAAACCATGTATGTCATATGTCGTGGCTTGGGAACATTGTCATAGAGCATTTTCAAGGATAATTGGGTGATCGTAAATGCTTTCCCATACATTGAGGGTTCACGGCACAAGGGACCGTATGTGCTGCACTTTGGAGACCTAATTGATCTCTACAGATGCAGACAGGCATCATAGTACAAAGTAGAGATTTAAATCGTAGATTTAAATCAGGATTTAAATCGTTTAAATCGTAGAGGTTTTTAAAAATAAAAATAAAAATCGAGGTTTTTATTCATCGAGAGAGTTTTATTTTTTCTTGTATCTAAAGTATGCACAATACCTATTCAACTCATATATACTCCAATATTGGACAGTAGTGAAAGTAGTGAAAAGTTCATATGACCTGGATGCTTGTTAGTTGTTGTACTTCAGTCATATGTGAGATGCCACCAAAGAGTTTTTGATAACATTGCTATTGATATATTTAGGTAGTGATGTGTGTGAACACTCTAGGACCGCCGGGGCACTTTTTTCCCTCTTTAGGAGGTTTTTTTCCCCCGGCTTGTATATACGCCTATTGCCTTAATGGGCTACTTATCTTTGTACATTCTCTAGTAATACATTCAGTCTTGTGTGTTGTGCTCCAAGCTTCTTCCTCTTCCTTGTGCTGTTCGCGTGCTTTCGCAGACGTCTAACTCCAACAATTGGTATCAGAGCAGGTCGTTGATTCTTCTAGGGCGCCGTCGACACTCCTCCGTTTGCAGTCTCAGATTGGCACAAAATTTGGTGAGCATACTCAGGGTGTTTTCGAGATCAAAACTGCTTTGCTCTGTGGTTCCGAAATCGCGATCTGAGCTCGTTTCGGCCTCCGAACGCACTATCGCAGTGCTTGTGCAGGCTATTTCGTCCTTTTGTGCCAAAGGTATATACCAGTTTCTGTTCGCCAGTTTAAGCGTCTCGAAGTGTGCTACAGGTCTAGCAGAACTCGTCTGGGCAGTTCTGTTCAACTTTTTGAGATACAGTCAATTTTTTGCATCAAGGTATTTTAGTCACCGGCCATGGCTGAAAGCAGTGATGTATTCCGTATGTTGGCTGTTGAGGATAAGTTGGATGGTACCAACTACCCATTATGGGCTTATATGATGCGACATGTACTGGTTGCAAAAGGATTGTGGAACATTGTGCAGGGTGTTGAAAGACGTCCTGTTACACCTGTAACGACAGGTACTGCAAATACAGGTGTTGGAGCTGATGAAGATGGTGTCGAAGATGATATTCCGCAGATTCCTGTTCGTGCTGCTGTTTCTGTTGCACCTACTGTAGAGCAGATTCGTTGGGATGGTAGAGATGCCCAGGCACATGCATTGATAGCTTTGTCTGTCAAACGTGCCATTATTCCTCACATTCGCTCTTGCAGAACAACAAAGGATGCTTGGGATACACTTACCACTTTGTACCAGGCTAGGAATGAGGCTCGTGTTGCTTACCTCCGAAAACAGTTGGAGAGTGAGCACATGAATGAAGGTGATTCGATGGACAGTTTTCTTACAAAGATCAAAGACCTGAAGGAACAATTGATTTCTGCTGATGAGGTTATACCAGATAGCTCACTTGTGCAGACCGTTCTGAATGGCCTTCCTGATTCATATCAGAGTTTTGCCTCTACTCTTCGATTGATGATGAAAGGCAATCCGAATGCCTTGTCATTTGAGGAATTAGTCTCTGTTCTGTTGCAGGAAGATCAGTCCAGGCAGAACAGGTCCATTATGCGTGTTGCAGATCAAGCTTTCCTGGCTAGTCAGAAGGGCAAAGGAAAATGGAGCTCTTCTACTAGTAAGCAGAAATCTGCAAATGCTGCACAATCGAAGAACCAGGATAAAGATGAGAAGAAATCAGAAAAGCAGAAATTGTTCTGCAAGTACTGTAAAGGAAATGATCATATTATAAAGAACTGTCCAAAACTGGCTGCTAAAGAGGCAAAGAAGAAAGAGGCTGGAATGGTTGTTGCAGAGGCCTCTACACCAAAAACAGAGTCTGCAAATCTTGTGCAGGAAGAAGAATGGGCGTTTACTACTGTTTGCAGTTTTGACCCATCTTCTCATGATCAGTGCATGTCTGCAGTAGACTCAGATGTTTGGTACTTTGACAGTGGGGCAACCAAACATATTACCTCGCAGCGCAGTTTCTTCTCTTCACTCGAGCCTGCCCCTACAGGGAATACTGTCACATGCGCCAATAACTCCTCTTATCCTGTTATGGGAGTTGGTAAGATCATTCTGACTACTGCTGATGGTAGTTCTTTCACTTTGTCAGATGCTTTATTTGTGCCAGGGATCAAAAAGAACCTGTTATCAGTTTCTGCATTAACTAAGATTGGCTTGGTTGTGAAATTCGTTGATGACAGGTGTACAGTCCATGATCTCTCAAATGGCGATGTGATTATTGCTTCTGGCATTTTATGTCGTGGGCTGTATAAGCTCATAGACTATGAAAAATCTGTGAATGATTCGGCATGTGCAGTTCATGATTCTCAGGCTATGTCAGATGCAAAGCTTTGGCATGCACGCTTTGGTCATCTGAATTTTGCTAGTTTGTTACGCCTGCAGAAATCTGAAATGGTGTCCTCTTTGCCCAAACTTGAGGCACCTGGAAAACATGTTTGTGAAGGCTGTATTTTGGGCAAAATGCAGCGTTCTTCCTTTCCAAAAGATGGTTCAGTTCGGGCTATGCAGAAATTGCAGCTTGTACATAGTGATGTCTGTGGTCCTATGCAGGAACCCTCTTTTGGAAATTACCTTTACTTCGTGACTTTCATTGATGATTTTTCCAGGCATGCATGGGTATATCCACTCAAAGCAAAGTCCGAAGTGTTCATGTGCTTCAAACAGTTTTTGGTTTTGGCTGAAAATCTGTCAGCATGTAAAATGGGCACCCTCCGTTCTGATCGAGGGGGGGAATATATGTCTTCAGATTTTAATGCATTTCTGGCTGAACGTGGGATAAAACACCAGTGTACAATGCCGTATACACCTCAACAGAATGGAGTTGCTGAACGAAAGAACAGGTCACTCATGGAGATGGCGAGGTGCATGGTCAAAAGTCAGGCTTTACCACATAGTTTCTGGCTTGAGGCTGTCATGTGTGCAGCATATGTACTGAACAGGTGTCCCACGAAAGCGTTGCAGTCTATCACTCCATATGAGGCTTGGCATGACCGCAAGCCATCTGTTGCTCATCTGCGTGTTTTTGGTTGTTTGGCATATGCATTAGTGCCTGAACAACATCGCAGAAAATTGGATGATAAGGCAGTAAAATGTATTTTTGTTGGGTACAGTTCTGAAAGTAAAGTCTATCGTCTGTATCATCCACAGACTAAACGCATTCTGGTTAGCCGTGATGTTGTCTTTGTGGAAGATGCTATTCAGCCATTGCTTTCATGTACTAAGGAGACATCTGTTAGCTCCAAAGACATGTATGATACTTTGATGCCTCTTTTTACAGGTGGACAGGCTAGCGCTGGTCCTAATGAGGCAACTTCTCAGCCTTTGCAGGTTTCATATGATGATGCAGATCATGCCATTTCTGATGCAGATTTACATGATGCACTTGTTGATGAGAGAGTTGATATTGAACAAGCAAAAACTATGCCAAAATGGTTGGTGCAGACTTTGCGTGACAGCAAATTAGATGCACCTTTGTCATATCGTACTCGTTCAGGCTCTCATAGTACCTCCTTTGCATCAGATTGCTATGCTATGGCTGCATCTAGTCTCTGTGATGAGAATGAGCCTGTTTCTTTTGATGAAGCACAAAATTCAGAAAATTGGATGGCTGCTATGCAATCTGAATATGATGCGATAATGAAGAATGGTACATGGTCTTTATGTGACTTGCCTCCTGGCAAGAAGGCCATTGGCACTAAGTGGGTATACAAGCTGAAGCGTAAACGTGATGGTACAGTTGACATGTATAAGGCTAGGCTTGTTGCAAAGGGTTATGCGCAGGAAAGAGGCATTGATTTTGATGAGACCTTTGCACCTACATGCCGTATGACTACTGTTCGGAGCATTTGTGCACTTGCAGCCCATCATGGTTGGAATGTACATCAGTTGGACATTAAAACAGCATTTCTGAATGGTGACTTGCATGAAGAAGTGTATGTTTTTCAGCCCCGTGGCTTTGTGCAGAAAGGGCATGAAAACCAGGTGTGCAGGTTAAAGAAGGCGTTATATGGTTTAAAGCAAGCACCACGTGCTTGGTATGAGAAAATACATGCCTATCTGATTGCACATGGTTTTGAGAACAGTCCAACTGAAAGCACCTTATATGTTAAGCGTGCTCATGATGTGCTTTTGATCATTGTTGTCTATGTAGACGACATGCTGCTCACTGGTCCTCTTGAGAAGCATATTGCTGATTTCAAGGCTGATTTGCATGCCTCATTTGAGATGTCTGATTTGGGGCATTTGCATCACTATTTGGGCATTCAGTTTATGCAAGTTGATGGTGGAATGGCTTTGTGTCAAACGAAATATATTGACACATTATTGCAGCGTTTTGGCCTTGAAGACTGTAAGCCTATTGCCACTCCTATGGAGACAGGTTTACGATTGAGTCTTCATGATGCTGGAGATGCATTTGATGCTGTTCTCTATCAGCAGGCTGTTGGATGCTTGATTTACTTATGCATTACTCGGCCAGATATTCAGTTTGCTGTCTCACAGATGAGCAGGTTTATGCATTGCCCAGGAGTCACGCATTGGAAAGCGGTTAAGCGCATCTTTCGCTACTTGAGTGGTACTCGGCTACTTGGGTTGTTTTATCCCAAGGGGGGATCACTACCGCCAGATTTGCATGCTTTTTCTGACTCAGATTGGGCTGGTTGCTATGACACTCGTGTGTCCACCAGTGGTTTTTGCTTCATGCTTGGTAGCTCATGTATATCTTGGTTGAGCAAGAAGCAGCCTACTGTGGCCACTTCCAGTTGTGAGGCTGAGTATAGGGCAGCTTTCACAGCGACTGTTGAGTGTGTGTGGCTCAGACGCCTTATGGCTGATTTGGGTGTTGGCCAGTCTTCTGCCACCACCATCTTCACTGACAGTCAGAGCGCATTGGCAGTTGCGCGGAACCCTGTGTTCCATGCTCGCACTAAGCACATTGAGGTGCATTATCACTATGTCAGGGAGAGGTTCTCTGCTGGGGAGATCAGCTTGGCATATGTGCCCACGCAGGAGAGCATTGCAGACCTTTTCACGAAGGCTCTTCCTAGGGAGAAGTTTGAAGCTTTCCGCAAAGCTTTGGGCTTACTTCCTTTTGTGGAGTGATTTCCACATAGCTCGGCACTTCCTTATACATGAGTGCCAGCTCCTTGTTCACCGCATCACTCCCAGGGGGGATTTGTTGATATATTTAGGTAGTGATGTGTGTGAACACTCTAGGACCGCCGGGGCACTTTTTTCCCTCTTTAGGAGGTTTTTTTCCCCCGGCTTGTATATACGCCTATTGCCCTAATGGGCTACTTATCTTTGTACATTCTCTAGTAATACATTCAGTCTTGTGTGTTGTGCTCCAAGCTTCTTCCTCTTCCTTGTGCTGTTCGCGTGCTTTCGCAGACGTCTAACTCCAACAATTGCAGTCATATAAACTATAATGTCATTCAGCTATAGGTTGGTATAGATTCATACTGGACAGGGACTTAATTTGATGCCAAAAAATGTACATATATAATTGAAGGAACTTGGCTTTGTAGCTTTTTAAGCCCATAGTGCTCTACTACTTAAATCACCGAGCATCGATTTCAACTTTATTTAGTTAATCAAATCTCTAATAGGCAAGAAAATAATATAGTTCTACCTAGAGAGCAAAGTGGTAATATATGATAGACTACTAGCAAGCATAAGTATCACATTGATGAAATTTTAATTTTAAAAAGAGATCTACAATATGAAACCTTTAAAATAAATAAATAAATAAATAAAAATCGTTACAAATGATCTAAATCGCGAATGCGATTTTTACTATTTTTAGAAAATAAAAATCATGCAATTTTCTTTTACTATGACAGGCATGCTAGAAGAAATTACTGAAGAGTCATACATCATTTTTTCGCCTAAGGCTTACCAAAACCTTGACGAAGGCTTACCGCAAGGGTCGAATGGAGGGATTCACATGGCAGTCAGCCCTCCGACACACTACACATCTCTAGGGATTTTGGAGGCATGGTATTGTTATTTAGGAGGGAGCCCCACAGGAGTATCCAGTCGATCTTAAGGCTAGATCTCTATGGGTACAATTACTGCCAGAAAAAAGACCAGCCTGTTTATATTGCCATGTGCCTATTTTTACTGAAGCAGTTTGTTATACTGCTACCATAGATGGCAATATATCTATGTGATTGGATCATGTGTCTTCTCCATATAATGTTTTATTTGAGGGTATCATTTGCTATTGAGTTTGGGGTGAGGTTTTTTTTTTTGGGAGACTTCAATGCCAGGACCTAATTATGACAATGTGTGACATCTGAGCCTTGTCCAATATTTGGATTGATTGAGATTAATCTCAAGGAGGCAAGGACCACATGTTCTTTAGAAGACTTGGCACTTATGCCATTGGATTCAGCAATCATCCAATATAGCTGAAAAGTTGGCACCATATGATGATATGTAATGACATGCAGCATTGGCCAGACTATTTCATGGGTGGTATGAGTGGTGTACCTTCCCGATAGGGGTTGATTATACCTGCCTTCAATTCGAGCCAAGTAACATGCGGAGGGACTTACACCATACCTTGAGCAACTCATATCTTTATTTACTTTACATGGGAGCTTTTAATTATGTATTTTTGTCTACATATCTGACAGCTTTCCTCATATCCAGCATTTACATCACTCTTGGTGTGGGACCATGCCTTGAAGTGGGTGGTATGATGATAAATACGAAGAGTGATATGGAGAGCTCAAATTTTGGAGATCATAGCTGTAGAGCCAAATGGGATCACCTTTGAGTTTTGGGGGCTATCAACAACACAAAGGCTAATGTCCCATACCATTGAAGTTGCATTGGACAGGTGTGTGGATGTCTCCAAGGGCGAAAAGTCCAAGAGTAATGCATATTGAGAATGTATAATGAATGAGCCTTGAGTTTTTTAAATAGGTTTGACCTAGAGAGATGGCCACTTCACACAATAGTTGGACAACACTTGACACTCGTCTAGATATAACCATAGAGACACCCATCAATATGGCATGTGGATGGGGACATTATACTTCCCCCTTTATGTTCAATTGTTCCTTCGTTATGAAATCCATAGAACTAATTTTCCAACAATGTAATTGACTCTCGAGCCATAAAAGATTCGGGCTTGAGCTTCCAACTGGTCAAGTATGTCAGTTGGGTTTGAATGACTGCAATGAGAGTTGTCCTCAAAGCTCGGTAGAGGTATCACAAAATCCTATCACAAGTTGTCAAATCAAATGACTTATTCTTAAATACCTAGAAAACACTCTAGTTGTTAAATATCTCAAGTTGTATGCCAATTCTTGGAGGTAGGTGAGATTGTAAGAGACACCATTAACCTTCTTTAAGCACAATCGTGAGAAGTAAACTTCATGCACATGCAAGTTCTTATCATCCCATAATTCTTAATTACCTTGAAGAACGATCGAGGACAGAAAACAATTATGTATGATATGAACCCAATAGAAGAGAACAAATATAGAAAAAGTTGGGAAGGTTCCTACTAACAACAAATACATTAGTAATGGTATTGTCCACTCATGCACTCTCAAGGTGGAGCTTGAATGATGATCTAGACAACTCTAGATGGGCGGCTACAAGGTAGATGTATGCTAGCTCAAATCAATGTGCAAACTAGTGCAAAAATCTTCTATAAATAGAACTATGGGGAGATGTGGTCTTTTGTGGTCGGCTAGACATGGGTGTTGTGTGGTGGTCATTGGTGTAGTGGACCATTTCCCATACATGGGTAATGTACGAGGTTCGCTAACCCCCAATCTAATGCATTGGCCAATTGATTTCATGATTGATTGTATCAAACAGAAGGAATCCTATTGGTAATTTGGATCAAACTGGCTAAAATTCTTGAAATGCATAAGTGAAGGCTTTTTTTCCCCTATGTATGTGTCTTGAGGTGTAATGCCTTACACTGCCTTTGTGTAGCTTCTATTTAGAATCTTTTAACTTCTTCCAAACCAATCAGATATATTGTGGGTCTTTAGCATGCAAGGATTCATATCAATGACCATCCTATTTCACTTCTCAACAACAACATTTTATTGCGATGCATGAGCATTGGTAAGTTACTTTTCAATTCCACACTTGTTGAAGTAGTTGCTGAGTTCTATCGATAAGAATTCTCATCCTCGATTAGTATGAAACTTCTTTACTTTCTTGCATGTTTTGTTTTCAACAATCTTATGGCACATTTTAAATTGTTCATAAGCATTAACCTCCTCCCAAATAAAGTACATCCATATCTTTCTATTATAATTGTTGATAAGCAACAAAAAGTAGAGAGAGCCTTCCAGAAAAGGGTTAGACATTTTACCATAGAGACCAATATGTACCAACTCTAGAGGAGCTTGAGCTCGATTGTTACTCTCTCATGGGAATGTCTTTGTTTGTTGCTTGCCATTAGCCAAGGTTCATATGGTTCTTGCAACTATAAAATTGTTCGCATATGGGATATTGTCCCTTTTCTTTGCATCTTGAATACAAGAAATCTAAGTTGCAAGGAATCTTGATGCAAAATCCTATGGGTATATGTCTTGTGAAGCAATGAGGGCTCTTATTTCATACAAGTTATCTTTTCAAAATAATTTGCCTTATGTTTCTTACTCTATCCATTTTTTTGGATCCATTCTTTTTGAAACATACTTCATGATCATGAGATGATATGGCGAAAATTGATAACAAATTTCTTTTTCAATCTATTCTCATATAAAATATTAGAAGGTTTTCTTTCAACACTAGTGGCAACAATTTAAATGAGATCATTTTAATTCCTTTAGCTAGACGTTTTGAGTCATTTCCTACTACTATATTTAGGGGTTCTTGTAGAGACATTTAAGGAATTATGCCATCCCTTTTTATTGGTCATATAGCAAGGTGATACACTATCTAATAATCCATGGTTCATTGGTACCCTGGATTAAATATCTTGTTTGTCAATTTTTTACTTTTCTAGGTGGATTTGATAGTTTCTAGCATTAACTTGTTTTTTTCTGTAATCCTTGATGGAATCCTTCTTTTCATACTAATAACGGCTTCCAATGAACTTCTTCTTTGGCTTCTTTTTTGAGATATCAAAAAAACCTTTCCTGTTTCGTTAACAAAAATTGCACGTTTGCTTAAATCTTGACGATTATTAAGATTCCTTTCCTTGGAGTTTTCAAGATGTTGCATAGGTTGTAGATTCTAGCTGCACTATGCAGACTGTCGACTTGTGCATCTGTGTGCGAAATTGCTATGAGATCATTGAAGGGGAGCTTCTCAATTGTATAGTAGGGCTATCTTTTGAACAATGACATTACTTGTTTTTGTAGACATGCATAAAAAGTGAGAGGCAACAATCTAACTTGAGTGTTGATGGCGATCTCTTACTCATCATATTTTGCATGAAGAATTCATATACACCTTTGTGCTAATTCTTTAGGTGTTATTCTACACCAATGTTAGTTAGTTGACCTTATGGATGCTTGATTTGCATGATGAATGCTTCAACCTTATAATCAAAATGTTTCTAAAATTTCAGTTCATTGTCAATATTTTGCATCTGGGTATGATTCTTGGTATCATATTGATGAGCTAATATGCCCCAAGCTTCAACTCACCTAATCGGACTATATTAAGATGTACTATATTAAGATGTATGCTGGATATACATATACTAAGTATAGGTGTGGCAATGCAATATCCTCTTGTCGGTTAAAATTCATGGGTAAGTCACCAAGGGGGTTGACATCATGAGCATGTGAAAGGAGTACTATCACATGTAGCTCCCTCAAGTGAAGCAAACTTGTAACCCTTTCCATCTATATTGACATTTCAATGACTATGCCATTGTCAATGTACAATAGTCAACATATGTTTACTCAACATCTAGGAAGCAAATGATCATCCTCTTCCCAATATATTCTCCATAATTCTAAGCATGTATTGAAACTATCCTTTGGTGTGAAAAGATTATCTAAGGACGACATGTACATGTAAGGACAAAATAGCACAACATGTAGACTAGACAAAAATGTAAAAAAGCACAGAGAGAAAGAGAGAGAACTCAAAGTCTCAAATTGCCAAAATGTGGCTACAAAGATGGTGTTGTCGCGTCGTGCACTTTTAATATGGAGCTTCCATGAAAATCTAGATAGACTCTAGATAAAGGGCTCACTAGTGCGTAATAGTATCTAAAGTTTCATATAGGGCATACTTATATAACTTTTACAACGAGAGTTGGTATAGACAAACATAGTCGAGAGATAAAATAGTTGACAAGATATAGTTTTTGACAATATCTCCACGACCAGAAGTCTTAAAGAAATTGCACTCCTCTTATTAGGGTTCTATGGAGAAATTATGCTTCACCACAATTCCTTTAGTTTTTCCTTCAATGGAAACCCACTGGTCTAGAAGTTTATGCCCTACTTAACCTCATCGTTGGGCTCACAATGATCATCTATAACCTTATCATGTAATATTTAATGAAAACTCGAGCTAGAATCATGCTTTCCCATGTTGGAACTAATCGTCAAAATTTGTATCATCATGGAGAGTTGTTTGGTGATGATTCAAATGGCATCATGGCCCTATGAAATCCAGGACAATCTTGTGATGGATTCCACATCAGTGCTCGTTATTTGTTATTGGGAGTTTTTAATGATACAATAATTGTGCAGGAGTTTGGTGCTTGGGCTAGATCTAGCACTTTGAGCACTACAAAAGGTGGTTTCTTACAAAGGCCATCATATGTGGTCAATAAAAATATCATCCAACCATGGTCAAGGTATGATGTATATGAGGATAATGTACAATAGATAATTCATATATATTATGTGGCAAGTCAATAATATTTTTTTATTATAGGAAAAGGTAATTTTGAACTTGACCTTCTCACAAGCAATAAAAGCTTGATCTAGAACAAACTTGGTTATCATATCTATTACTTGTATTTGATTGTTCACATATCCTGTATCAAGTTTTTTTGCAATTAGTTTCTCTCTTATGAAGTGGTAACAAATCAATATATACTTGTGCCTTACATGAAACATTGGGTTCACAAATAGGAAACTATTTCCCTTTGACTACAAGTCCCTAAGTATCTTACTCCATAGTCTCACATCTAGCCAATTCTATACTTCTATATTGAGAGAATGTGCATGTGAGATCAATGTGGGTTATTACTTACAGCTCCATGAGATTAATTTTGTACCTAGCATGAACACATAATTTTATGTGCTCATATTATCCTTTATACTTTCCAAATCAACATCGCTATATTCTTTAACACTTAAATAATCATCATAAGAGTAAAATGGAGCTTGCTTGAACCTGAGCACCTTACTTGCTACCATAAGATGATCAGGTATATAACTTAAATCATAATCATGAGAGTAAAATAGAACTTGATTGTGAAAATAAAACTTGATTGTACCTAAACATCTTACTTGCTACCATATGTTCAGAAAACACTCCTATCATGTATGAAAGGTTAGTTCTAGTTATGCTTGCATAAATTAATGATTTTTCTTGGACTTTTAATTAACCTTGTATTGGGATCCATAGGAATATGAGATGCTTACATTCACTTATACCAAAATTATATAGAACATTTTATAAATGTTTTTTTTAAATCAACAACATGCCCTTGTGTACATTAGATGCCCATTTTACATGCAAACAAATTTTCGTCCATAACCAAGAACCGTTTAAAGCATATGAACACCTCATAATTTTCTTTCAATGGATAAACCTATGTATGCCTAGAAAATTCATCAATGAAAGTCATGAAGAATATGTGATTCCCAAATGAAGATGTTTGCATAGGAACACAGAAAACACTATGAACAAGCTGCAATTTATGTGCAACTCTAACTGAACCATCTTTTGGGGAGGAGTCCATTTTGCCCAAAATACAACTTTCACAAAAAATTTTAAAAGGCTCCTCACGTTTGGTAATAGAGAACACCATTTACGATTTTTGCAAGCGAAGCAAACTAGCAAAATCAAATGACCAAGCATGCATGTCAAAGCTTTGCATTTGAAATAGTCTGAGAATCATGAATGGCACATGTTGAATCACTCAAATATTTTGCATAATCTATAAGCTTATACAACCCAATTCATAGAATCTCATAAGCTATGATAACATCACCATTCGAGAGATCATGAACTCTACATCTGACATCAACAAATTCGACAACCAAGATAATTTTAACTACTGTTGAAATTGATGATATATTTTTCTTGATCCTTGGCATATACAAGACATTTGATAATGCAAAAGAAATATCATCAACACTATTCATAATGATTTTTCCAACTCTTATTATAGGATAAGAGGATTTTTTAGCACACGATCATATTTCCTATAGGAACATACTCAAATGAAGTGAAAAAAATCTTGCTGAGGGTTAATATGTTTGGTCTCATCACTATCAAATTATCAACCATCCAAGTCTATTATAGACGTATACTAATTATGAGGAGATGGGTCGGAGTTAAAAAAATAGTAAATGCCCATCCTTGATTTTGAACAAGACTAGCATGCTTTCTTTTAGGTGTAGAGGCCTTTGTAACAACCATTCGAACATTTTTCTTCTTTGCCGCTTTTGCAACTAGTTTATGACAACTCTTAATGACATGATCCTTTGCCTAACAATACTTTCAAAACTCTTTCTACTTGATTTTTTTGGCTATTGTGTGTATTCCATGGTGCTCTCATTTGTAATTCCATAGTTTCTTTGCTTAGAAATAAAATTCATAAATATGATGGTCACATGTAAATCAATATATGGTTGTGTTCTCACACATTGGTGTAGTCTCCATAAAATGTAACCAATTACATAGTCACATGCACAAATGTACACACGTCCATATAAATCTATGTGATTTGGCCATTTATCCTATTTTGAACTAATAATAACTACTAAAAATAAAGGTGATTTGACCACATGCTCTAGGCCTTCACTAAAAAAATTCATTTTTGTCAACCAAATCATCATTCAAAGCAAACTACTACCTTGGCATCATCCACTATTTAGCTATGTCTACTCCAAGTGAAACCAAAGCCTATGCTTCTACGTGATTGCATCTTACACATTTCTCTAAATTCTTAGAGATCTCATATCACAAGGGGAGTTTGGGTTCACATAGGCTATTTAACCATCTTCTAGTTGTCACTTCAACTATTGATCATCATAATCATGCATTTCAATGCATTTTATGATACATGCATGACTATATATTACCATATGATGTCTCCATACCTCTGTATCTAGTTTTATGAGTACCATGTGACCCGTTGATGTACATCCATAAGGAGGCTTCATTTTTTAAGAAAACTTATCATGGTTAAAAGATTGATGTCGAGACATGAGATTCCCTTTATGAAACTATCATGGACATGTCACAATTTAAGAAGCGAAAGCTTGGAACAAATTTCCATTTTGTTTTCTTTTTTTTTACTGAAGAGATTGACATAGATGATCTTCAATTCTCGCTTCTCCATGTACATGCTTCACTTTTTTCTCCTCCATATATATGCTCATGATCTTCCTTCAATATCACACTCTCCTTTAGTGTCTAATTCTATGTCCAAAAAAACTTATGTTGATGTACAAGTTTCCAACTTCTCCTCAAAATTGAAAATGAAGAAGATTATATTTATTTACATGATATCCAAATTGTGCTTACCTTAATACTTGATGAGTGTCTTTGTCTACTCTGTCTTAGTGAAATTAATCTTTCTACTTCCCTAGATCCTATGCCACATGCATTGGTAATTGTGTGTCATGAAATTTTGAAAATTACTAAGGAAAATCTCTTGGTAGCTGACACATTTGAAATGATCATTCCAACTTCCAATGCACGTGCACAACAAGAGGGTCCAACTTCGAGCAAAGAGTTAATGGAGGTGGAGATTATTTTTTAGCTGAATTTTTAGGTTTTTTACATGACCATGACATCAAAAGGCAAATCACTTGTAGGTATACACCTCAATAAAATGGGATGGCAGAGAGAAAGAATAGGTATATAGCAGAAGTGGCTAGAGCTTTGTTGAAGGAAATGAATGTTCCTGATTGTTGTTGGGGTGATGTAGAAAATATAGCCATATACATTATGAATAGGTATCCAACCTCAAGAGTACATGGATTTACACCTTATGAAGCTTGGTGTGGTAAGAAACCCAACCTTTCACATCTCATAGTATTTGGTTGTGTGTGTGTTATGTTCCCATACCTCAAGAATTGAGAGACAAGTTAGACTTGAAGGCAGATAAGTGTATATTTCTTGGATATTCTTAAGAGAAAAAGGGTTTTAGATGCTATAACCCTCGCACCAAAGAACTTAGGGTGCCTAACAATGTAATATTTGATGAGTTTCTATCTTGGTATGGTAGCAAAGTTGTGTTACACGTTGACGATGCATATGAACCCAAGAAGAAGTTCAAAGAGCAACAACAAAGCATGGAGATGAGTGGTCCAACTACTTCAAGCACACCATCAGAGGAAATTACCACATCAGCTTGGCATGGAAGAATAAGGAATGAAGCTCATTCAAGTGAAAAAAGTAATGAAGGTAAGGAAAAGGCAAATGATGAATACCACCGATGGATAGACATGGAATCTACAAGTGATGAAGATGTGGAGAAATTAGAAATTCCATAATTTAAAGCATCTAAACCAAGGAGGAGGAGATTCATACCACCTAATGGTGAGGTAAGATCATCCAATAGGGTTAAATACCCTATTCAAAGGTTAACTTATGATTCATTCATTGCAAGACATTATGCCTACATGAGTCAAGTTATAACTTGTGAAGAATCTAACTTTTTTGAAGAAGCAAATGAGCATAGGGAATGGATTGAAGCCATGGAGGAGGAATTCAAGGCACAATGATACTTTTTCATTGGTGCCAAGAACAAAGGACATGAAAGTCACTGGAAACAAATGGGCGTACAAGGTAAAGAGGCATGTAGATGGGAGCATCTCTAGGTATAAATCGAGATTGGTTGCCAAAGATTTCGCTCAAACCTATTGGATTGTATTTGAAGAAACATTTAGCGCAGTAGCTAAGATGTCCACCATAAGTTTTATTGCAATTTCAGCCTCAAAAGGTTGGAATATGTATGTCTTGGATGTGAAGAATGCTTTCCTAAATGGATAACTTGAAGAGGTAGTCTTCATGGAGTAGCTCCATGGCTTTGAAGATGAGAGGTTTCCACATCATGTATTCAGGCTTAATAAGGCTCTTTATGGACTCAAGCAAGCCCCAAGGGCTTGGAACCAAAGACTTTTGGAATACTTGGTAAAATGTGGATACAATCAGAGTCATGCAGACTTATCACTCTTTTTGAAGAAGGAAGGTAGCAAAATTGTTTTCATTTGTATATATGTTGATGATGTGATCATTACAAGGGATGATGAAGCCAACATAAAGGAAATAAAGAGGAAGCTTGGATGTGAGTTTAAAATATTTGATTTAAGGATTTTAAGGTACTTCCTTGGGATTGAAGTACTATATAAAGAGGAAGGTATATACTTGATGCAAAGGAAATACATTCTAGATCTTTTGAATAAGTTTGACTTGTGTGATTGCAAGTGCATTTCAAATCCATTAGAAGTAAATGTTAAAATTAGTGCTCATGAAGGTGAATAAGTGAAGGATGTGACCATGTATAGGTCAATAATGGGTTCTCTCTTGTATGCTACTATGACAAGATTAGATATTGCACCTGTAGTTGGAGTGTTATCTCAATTTTTGCAGACACCAAGTGTACCTCATCTTGTTGTAACCAAAAGGGTACTTACCTCAAAGGATCAATGAATGAAGGGCTATATTATCCATTTGATGATGGATTAAATGTACAAGCTTATTGTGATGCTAATTGGGCAGGTTCCAAAGATGACAAGAGGAGCACAAGTGGATATGTTATCGTGCGAGGGAAGAAGACCGTCTCATGGATGTCAAAGAAACAACCAATAGTGGCCCTCTCCTTGATCGAAGATGAGTATAGAGGCTTAGCACAAGTCTCATGTGAGCTTATGTGGCTCAAGAAGTTGTTTGTTGATCTTGATTTCCATTTTAAGCAAGTACCTATTTTTTATGACAATATAAGTAGCATATACTTTGTTCAAGATCTGGTGTTCCATGCAAGGTCGAAGCATATAGAAGTGCATTACCACTTTATTAGAGAGAAGACCATGTGAAAGGATTTCAAGGTGGAGCATTTCAATTCAAAGGACCAATATGCAGATATGTTTACCAAAGCGTTGGGTAGAGTAAAGCTACAACACTTCAAGTCATGCATTAGAATGAAGGACCTAGGCATTGAAACTTGAGGGGGAGTGTTGAAAATCAAGTCTCAATCATGCAAAAGGACTCATCCATGAGTTTTCCAAGTGGAAAAATGAAAAAGAAGGACCCAAAATCATGGAATCAAGTTAGACGCTCCACCAAACTTAATCAAATTCAAATCTCATCGATCACCCACCAAAAAGTGTGTTGGAGTTAGACGTCTGCGGAAGCACGCGAACAGCACAAGGAAGAAGAAGAAGCTTGGAGCACAACACACAATAGTGACTGTATTACTAGAGAATGTACAAAGATAAGTAGCCCATTAGGGCAATAGGCATATATACAAGCCGGGGGGAAAAAACCTCCTAACGAGGGAAAAAAGTGCCCCGGCGGTCCTAGTGTGTTCACACACATCACTACCTAAATATATCAACAAATCCCCCCTGGGAGTGATGCGGTGAACAAGGAGCTGGCACTCATGTATAAGGAAGTGCCAAGCTATGTGGAAATCACTCCACAAAAGGAAGTAAGCCCAAAGCTTTGCGGAAAGCTTCAAACTTCTCCCTAGGCAGAGCCTTCGTGAAAAGGTCTGCAATGTTCTCCTGCGTGGGCACATATGCCAAGCTGATCTCCCTAGCAGAGAACCTCTCCCTGACATAGTGATAATGCACCTCAATGTGGTTAGTGCGAGCATGGAACATAGGGTTCCTCACAACTGCCAATGCGCTCTGACTGTCAGTGAAGATGGTGGTGGCAGAATATTGGCCAACACCCAAATCAGCCATAAGGCGTCTGAGCCACACACACTCAACAGTCGCTGTGAAAGCTGGCCTATACTCAGCCTCATAACTGGAAGTGGCCACAGTAGGCTGCTTCTTGCTCAACCAAGATATACATGAGCTACCAAGCATGAAGCAAAAACCACTGGTGGACACATGAGTGTCATAGCAACCAACCCAATCAGAGTCAGAAAAAGCATGCAAATCTGGCGGTAGTGATCCCCCCTTAGGATAAAACAACCCAAGTAGTCCAGTACCACTCAAGTAGCGAAAGATGCGCTTAACCGCCTTCCAATGCGTGACTCCTAGGCAATGCATAAACCTGCTCATCTGTGAGACAACAAACTGAATATCTGGCCAAGTAATGCATAAGTAAATCAAGCATCCAACAGCCTGCTGATAGAGAACAACATCAAATGCATCTCCAGCATCATGAAGACTCAATCGTAAACCTGTCTCCATAGGAGTGGCAATAGGCTTACAATCTTCAAGGCCAAAATGCTGCAATAATGTGTCAATATATTTCGTTTGACACAAAGCCATTCCACCATCAACTTGCATAAACTGAATGCCCAAATAGTGATGCAAATGCCGCAAATCAGACATCTCAAATGAGGCATGCAAATCAGCCTTGAAATCAGCAATATGCTTCTCAATAGGACCAGTGAGCAGCATGTCATCAACATAGACAACAATGATCAGAAGCACATCATGAGCACGCTTAACATATAAGGTGCTTTCAGTTGGACTGTTCACAAAACCATGTGCAACCAGATAGGCATGTATCTTCTCATACCAAGCACGTGGTGCTTGCTTTAAACCATATAATGCCTTCTTTAACGTGCACACCTGGTTTTCATGCCCTTTCTCCACAAAACCTCGGGGCTGAAAAACATACACTTCTTCATGCAAGTCACCATTCAGAAATGCTATTTTAATGTCCAACTCATGTACATTCCAACCATGATGGGCTGCAAGTGCACAAATGCTCCGAACAGTAGTCATACGGCATGTAGGTGCAAAGGTCTCATCAAAATCAATGCCTCTTTCTTGTGCATAACCCTTTGCAACAAGCCTAGCCTTATACCTGTCAACTGTAGCATCAGGTCTACGCTTCAGCTTGTATACCCACTTAGTGCCAATGGCCTTCTTGCCAGGAGGCAAGTCACATAAAGACCATGTACCATTCTTCATTATAGCATCATATTCAGATTGCATGGAAGCCATCCAATTTTCTGAATTCTATGCTTCATCAAAAGAAACAGGCTCATTCTCATCACAGAGACTAGATGCAGCCATAGCATAGCAATCTGATGCAAAGGAGGCACTATGAGAGCCTGAACGAGTACGATATGACAAAGATGCATCTAATTTGCTGTCACGCAAAGTCTGCACCAGCCATTTTGGCATAGTTTTTGCCTGCTCAATATCAGCTCTCTCATCAACAAGTGCATCATGTAAATCTACATCAGAAATAGAATGATCTGCATCATCATATGAAACCTGCAAAGGCCGAGAAGTTGCCTCATTAGGACCAACACTAGACTGTCCACCTGTAAAAAGAGGCATCAAGGTATCATACATGTCTTTGGAGCTAACAGATGTCTCCTTAGTACATGAACGCAATGGCTGAATAGCATCTTCCACAAAGACAACATCACGGCTGACCAGAATGCGTTTGGTCTATGGATGATACAGACGATAGCCTTTACTTTCAGAACTGTATCCAACAAAAATACATTTTACTGCCTTATCATCCAATTTTCTACGATGTTGTTCAGGCACTAATGCATATGCCAAACAACCAAAAACACGCAGATGAGCAACAGATGGCTTGCGGTCATGCCAAGCCTCATATGGAGTGATAGACTGCAGCGCTTTAGTGGGACACCTGTTAAGTACATATGCTGCACACATGACAGCCTCAAGCCAAAAACTATGTGGTAAAGCCTGACTCTTGACCATACACCTCGCCATCTCCATGAGTGACCTGTTCTTCTCTTCAGCAACTCCATTCTGTTGAGGTGTATACGGCACTGTACACTGGTGTTTTATCCCACATTCTGCCAGAAATGCATTAAAATCAGAAGACATATATTCCCCCCCTCAATCAGAACGGAGGATGCCCATTTTACATGCTGACAGATTTTCAGCCAAAACCAAAAACCGTTTAAAGCACATGAACGCTTCGGACTTTGCTTTGAGTGGATATACCCATGCATGCCTAGAAAAATCATCAATGAAAGTCACGAAGTAAAGGTAATTCCCAAAAGAGGGTGTCTGCATAGGACCACAGACATCACTATGTACAAGCTCCAATTTCTTCGTAGCCCGAACTGAACCATCTTTTGGAAAGGAGGAACGCTGCATTTTGCCCAAAATACAGCCTTCACATACATGTTTTCCAGGTGCCTCAAGCTTGGGCAAAGAAGACACCATATCAGATTTCTGCAGGCGTAGCGAACTAGCAAAATTCAGATGACCAAAGCGTGCATGCCAAAGCTTTGCATCTGACATAGCCTGAGAATCATGAACTGCACATGCCGAATCATTCACAGATCTTTCATAGTCTATGAGCTTATACAACCCACAACATAAAATGCCAGAAGCAATAATAACATCGCCATTTGACAGATCATGAACTGTACATCTGTCATCAACAAATTTCACAACCAAGCCAATCTTGGCTAATGCAGAAACTGATAACAGATTCTTCTTGATCCCTGGCACAAATAAAGCATCTGACAAGGTGAAAGAACTACCATCATCAGTAGTCAGAATGATCTTACCAACTCCCATAACAGGATAAGAGGAGTTGTTGGCGCATGTGACAGTATTCCTTGTAGGGGCAGGCTCGAGTGAAGAGAAGAAACTGCGCTGCGAGGTAATATGTTTGGTCGCCCCACTGTCAAAGTACCAAACATTTGAGTCCACTACAGACATGCACTGCTCATGAGAAGATGGGTCAAAACTGCAAACAGTAGTAAACACCCATTCTTCTTCCTACACAAGATTAGCAGACTCTGTTTTTGGTGTAGAGGCTTCTGCAACAACCATTCCAGCCTCCTTTTTCTTTGCATCTTTTGCAACCAGTTTTGGACAGTTCTTTATGATATGATCATTCCCTTTACAGTACTTGCAAAACAATTTCTTCTTTTCTGATTTCTTCTCATCTCTATCCTGGTTCTTCGAATGTGCAGCATTTGCAGATTTCTGCTTACTAGTAGAAGAGCTCCATTTTCCTTTGCCCTTCTGACTAGCCAGGAAAGCTTGATCTGCAACACACATAATGGACCTGTTTTTCCTGGACTGATCTTCCTACAACAGAACAGAGACTAACTCCTCAAATGATAAGGCATTTGGATTGCCTTTCATCATCAACCAAAGAGTAGAAGCAAAACTCTGATATGAATCAGGAAGACCATTCAGAACGGTCTGCACAAGTGAGCTATCTGGTATAACCTCATCAGCAGAAATCAACTGTTCCTTCAAATCTTTGATCTTTGTTAGGAAATTGTCCATAGAATCACCTTCATTCATGTGCTCACTCTCCAACTGTTTTCGGAGGTAAGCAACACGAGCCTCATTCCTAGCTTGGTACAATGTGGTAAGTGTATCCCAAGCATCCCTAGCTGTTCTATAAGAGCGAATATGAGGAATAATGGCACGTTTGACAGACAAAGCTATCAATGCATGTGCCTGGGCATCTCTGCCATCCCAACAAATCTGCTCTGCAGTAGGTGCAACAGAAACAACAGCACGAACAGGAATTTGCACAATATCATCTTCCACACCATCTTCATCAGCTCCAGCACCTGTATTTGTAGTACCTGTCGTTACAGGTGTAACAAGACGTCTTTCAACACCCTGCACAATGTTCCACAATCCTTTTGCAACCAAAACATGTCGCATCATATAAGCCCATAATGGGTAGTTGGTACCATCCAACTTATCCTCAATAGCCAACATACGGAATACATCACTGCTTTTAGCCATGGCCGGTGACTAAAATACCTTGATGCAGAAAATTGACTGTATCTCAAAAAGTTGAACAGAACTGCCCAGACGAGTTCTGCTAGACCTGTAGCAGACTTTGAGATGCTTAAACTGGCGAACAGAAACTGGTATATACCTTTGGCACAAAAAGACGAAATAGCCTACACAAGCGCTGCGATAGTGCGTTCGGAGGCCGAAACGAGCTCAGATCGCGATTTCGGCACCACAGAACGAAGCTGTTTTGATCTCGGAAACACGTTGAGTATGCTCACCAAAATTTGTGCGATTCTGAGACTGCAAACGGAGGAGTGTCGATGGCGCCCTAGATGAAGCAACGACCTGCTCTGATACCAATTGTTGGAGTTAGACGTCTACGAAAGCACGCGAACAACACAAGGAAGAAGAAGAAGCTTGGAGCACAACACACAATAGTGACTGTATTACTAGAGAATGTACAAAGATAAGTAGCCCATTAGGGCAATAGGCGTATATACAAACCGGGGGAAAAAAACCTCCTAAAGAGGGAAAAAAGTGCCCCGGCGGTCCTAGTGTGTTCACACACATCACTACCTAAATATATCAACAAAGTGCACCTACACTGATTGATGGGTGGTTAGTTAGATTATAGGAAAATTAAAACTCTATATAAGCACCATCCCACCTTTGATTCTTGATTTTTATGCATTACACAAGTTTTCCACTTAGTTTAGTGAAGTCATAAACTCTAGCAAACAACCCCCTTGATTGCTTAGCTCATTTTCTCATGATTTTGCTCCTATGTATCTAGTGGTAGTCAGGCTTTTCCAAATTTGATTGTATGAGATTGCAGAGCATTGTTTTCTCTCTCATTATACTCATTTTCATTGATTTCAAGCTTCATTTTATCTGACATATGGTGCCCCAAAGTGTGCCAAAGTTTCAAGTTCTTTGTCTTAGTGAGTTATGAGAAATTGCTAAGTTTGTGAAGCTATATCTTTACACATAGACAAAGAGTGTTGCAAACAGGTAGCATGTTTTGTAGTGGATAGTTCTCCCAGTTGCAATATCCATTTGGGATGATTTAAAGCTTGTTGGATAAGGTTAAGTCTTACAATCTATTATTAGTTTGGAAAGTTTCATTTTAATTATCTATATATATATTTAGAGAAACATTTAGAACAGTGAGCACATATCACTACTCATGGACCTAGTTGAGGGCATCCATCTTCCAGTCTTGCATTAGGGTGTTAGAATCATCCCCCATCAGTGAGCACATACAATCTTACATAATCCTTTTGGTTGGTCCCTCCTATTCATTAATCCATTTTTCTAGGGAGACTGTTGAAATTTTCTTAGAATCTGACATTTTGAGCCTTAGTGGTCTTTGGACTATTCTAGCTCCATTATCATTCTAGTGAGCACTCTATCATCATGGCATCACAGATCTCAGGCATGTCTCATGGATCACGGTCTGGTGCCAATGTTCCTAGAAGGAGCTACAACTTGTTGGGCAAAGACCATTTTGAGATTTGAAAATTTGATGGTACAAACTTGCTCTATGGAAGAATCATATTAAAAATGTGTTGATTTAGAGAAGGCAATGGACGCCAATAAATGGAACCTCAAACAATCTTGCTGACATGGATGAAGATGATTGGGATGAGTTGGATGAAATGGCTAGGTCTACCATTCGATTGCACCTGACACATAATGTTTACTTTACAGTATTGGACTGTGAAAGTGCAGAGGAGCTTTTGGAGAAAGTTATGCAACATATATGAAAAAGAAACGGTATCAAATAAAGTGTATTTGATGAGAAAGCCAAATGACCTTTGCATGAAGGACAAATAAAGTGTTGCTGCTCATCTAAATGAGTTTGATGCTATATTCTCTCAGTTATAGGCTCAAAAAATATAAATGGATAATGAAAGTAGTCTTGTTGCTATGCACCTTTCCATCATCATGGGATACGTTTTGCACAGTTATTAGTAATAGTGGTGACCTTGTGGTAAACTAGTCCATGATGAGATATGTGGAGCACTCTTGAGTGAGGAGATTCGTAGGAAATCTATGGTTGGCACTTAGAGTGGAGATGCATATAATGTTCATGATTCTTACCAAAAAACGAATCAGCAATGTGGCAAGAGCAAGAACAAGGAAAAGAATGGTCAACGGAATAAGAGTAGAAGTAAATCAAGGAAGAGGGATATTGAATGCCATTATTGTCATAAGAAAGGACACATGAAGAAAGATTTCCATGCATTAAAGAATGTTGAAGGTAAAGGACAGAATGTTAAACAACTACCTAAGCCATCTATTTCAACTATGAAGATTGAAGAAATCAATGCTATTTCTGATGATGTTGATGTGTTGACACTTGTCAATATTGTGCCTACTGAGGATTTTATGGTCAATTCTCTTTCCCACACGTGGCTCCTAGTTTTTGGTGCCTCTTTCCATGTGACACCATATAGAGAATGGTTCTCTAGTTATGCAACAAAGTCTCTTGGTACTATGAGACTTGGTGACTCTTACCAACATGATGTTGTCAGGATCGGAGATGTGGTTCTGTAGTTCATTGATGGTTTCAAAATTTACTATGAATCATGTATGCCATGTACCTTAGTTATCACACAGTTTGGTATCAATTGCTCAACTTGATGACCTTGGATACAAGGTGGTCTTCTATGCTTATTCCTTTTGCATATCAAAGGGCAATATGGTTATTGCAAAAGGAAGCGAAGTTGGCTCACTTTATCTTTTATTTGTATCACAGAAAGAAAACTTGTTAGTTGTTATTAAATAGCATATGGCTTTTATTTGGCATGGTTTTTTAGGCCATATATCTCATAGTGGAATGGAAAATTTTCTCGTTATGGCTACTTACCTATGTTATCTTTCTGTGATTTCTCATTTTGTGAGCATTGTCACTATGGAAAGCAAACAACGAATGTGCATAAACGCACATTGACTCTTCAATTCAGCCTTTAGATCTTGTTCACACAGATGTGTGTGGTCCTATTCCCACAAGTTCATTAGGTTTGTTCTCTTTACTTTGTCATTTTCATAGATGATGCTACTAGAAAAGTCTGGGTATATCCTATAAAATCCAAGGATAACGTATTCCCTATTTTCAAAAAATGAGGGTTATGTAGTTCTTGTCAAAGAAAGTCTAGTTTGTAACTTGAAGAAGAGCTTATATGGACTTAAACTGTCCCCTAGACAATGGTACCAAAAGTTTGATGATTTTATGAAGTCTCAAGACTATTCTCGAAACATGATGAGGATCATCCTCTCTACTCAAAGAGATGCTCCGATGACAGCTTGATATGCTTGGTACTTTAGGTCGATGATATGTTGATTGCTAGGAAGTCCTCTTATGACTTATCAATTCTCAAAAAGAAGTTGAGTCAAACATTTGATATGAAGGATTTGAGAGATACCAAACATATTCTTGGCATGCATATTACTTGTGATAGGAATAAAAGATGCATATACTTGTCTCAAAGTGTATACATATCAAAAGTACTTCACAAATTCAATATGCAGGGTGGAAAGGCATCGAGCACACCTTTACCCACATATATGAAATTAAGCAAGGTTGATTGCCCCAATTCAGATGAGGAAAAGGAATTCACGAACAAAATTATTTATTAGTCTGTTGTTGGTAGTCTCATGTATGCTATGGGAGCTACGAGACTAGACATTGCATTTGTAGTGGGAGTTGTGAGCATATATATGTCTAATCCTAGTAAGAAGAATTGGGATGCGGGCAAGATGATTTTGAGATATTTGAGTGGCACTAAGGACAAGTGTCTATGCTTGGGTAGAGGGAAAGCATCCATTATTGGTCACATAAATTCTGATTATGCTGGTTGTATAGAGAATTAGAAGTCTACATCACAATACATTTTTCATTTTGTTGGAGGTGCTATCTCTTGGAGATCTCCTCTTCAAGAATGTACAATTGTTTCCACCATAGAAGCAGAGTATGTTGCAACAAGTGAGGCATGTAAGGAAGCATTGTGGATTTATCATTTTGCTTGTGATATGATTCTACCTCATCATGTATCTTGTTTTCTTATTGATAGTTAGAGTGCCATTGCTTTGTCTAAGAATCTGGTCTATCATGCAAAGATCAAGCACATTGAGGTGAGGTATCACTTCATTAGAGACTGCTTATAGCCATTGATCACATTATTCTTGAGAAAGTTCATACTCAAGATAATGATGCAGATGCTTTGACTAAAGCTCTATGACAAGATAGCTTTCGATATTTTTATCACTTGATGGTGGTTACTTGATTCATGATCTTACACAGTTACTTGTATACTATGTAGCATACCCATCAGGTGGGAGCTATAGTTTGTATACTTACACTCAGGTATTCTTTATGATTATTTATTTTTCTTTCATACTTGCTTTGGCCATATTGGCCTTTAGTGGGAGATTGTTACCCTTAGTGTCCATGTGAAAGGCCAAATGGCCACTGAACACTTTTGTACATGTTCTTTAATGAAACAGATATTGTCCTGGCAACCTTAGATTGTAAGTTTGACCGCATTTTGAAAAACCTAAGAAATCTATGTTTGTGTAACTTTGTGCACTATGTTTTTTTGCATATCCTATAGCCTCTGTGCGGAGTACTGTGTGTGGCATTTGGAGTGTAGTTTTCTACTTC
The DNA here is from genome assembly GCA_020310875.1 of Ceratopteris richardii. Taxonomy (NCBI): domain Eukaryota; kingdom Viridiplantae; phylum Streptophyta; class Polypodiopsida; order Polypodiales; family Pteridaceae; genus Ceratopteris; species Ceratopteris richardii. Next base: position 144,270,874 of record CM035410.1, read on the forward strand.
GAGGGTATCATCATGGAGCTCTCAAGAAGGAGAGTTCACTTTGGTGCATCACCATTGAAATACTTCATGTGTGAACACACTTAGGACTTCCAAGGTACTTTTGGTCCTCGTTATGATGTTTTTCCTCGACTTGTATATACATCTATAACCCTAATGGATCACTTATGTTTGTACTTCCACTTGATATACATTCTATGTTACATTATTCTCCAATCTTCTTTTTCTTCCTTCTGTTGTTCGTGTGCTTTTGTAGACCTCAATCTCGAACAATTGGTCTCAAAGAAGGGCGTTGCTTCATCTAGGGCATCGTCAACACCCCTTTGGTCACTGTCTAAGAATCACACAAAAATTGATAAGCATACTCGAGGCAATAAGGAGTTCAAAACAACTTAGCTTTGTAGCATCAAAACTTAGATTTGAGCTCACTTCGGCCCCGAATGCAGTATCACATCGACTATGTAGGAAATTTAATCCTTTTGTGTCAAAGTTATATACAGGTTTTGATTCACCAGTACAAGCATTTAGAAGTCTACTACAGGTATATTAATAGGGTATTTCTTCTCAAAATTTTGAGATACAATCAATTTTCCACATTAGGGTATTTAATCAGTAGCCATGGTTGAAAGCAACAATGTTTTACATACGTTGATTATTGAGGATAATTTGGATGGTACTAATTACCCTTTGTGAGCATTCATGATGTATCATGTATTGATAGAAAAAGGTTGTGGAATATTGTGCACGGTCTTGAAAAACATCCTACTACACCTACAAATAGTTATTATAAACATCAAATATTTGAAGGTATAGTTTTTGCTAATGACATCTTGCCACATAGTTTACTTGTGCAAATTGTTCTTAAATGTCTTCCAGGTTCATATCAGACCTTTTCTTCTACTCTTTGGTTGATGATGAAAGGTAATTCAAAATACCTTAATATTTGAGGAGTAAGTCTTTGTTTTGTTACAAGAAGTCTAGTCGAGATAGAACATGTCAATTATGTATGTATACTGTATGTAATGTGTGTCCCACCAATGCATTGCAATCTCACTCCATATGAGGCTTGGCATGATTGCCACATCTACTTCTCATCTACATGTCGTTGGGTGTCTGACATATATATTAGCATGAACAAAAATAGAAAATTGGATGATAAAGGAGTGAAATGTATTTTTATTGGGTATACTTCTAAAAGCAAATGTTGTCGTCTATATCATCTACACATGAAACAAATCTTGAAGGATTTGCATGACACTTTTTTGTTTCTTTTTATAGGTGGACAGCTAACTGTTGGTCCAAATGAGACAATTTCTCAACCTTTACAAGTTTCAAATGATGATAAAGATCATTCCATTTCTTATGAAAATTTACATGGTGCACTTGTTGGTGAGAGAGATGACATAGAAGAGGTAAATACTATGCCTTAATGTTTGGTGTAGACTTTGAAGGATAGAAAATTGAATGCACCTTTCTCATATCGTACTTGTTTAGACTCTCATATTTCTTGTTTTGCATCAAATTGTTATGCAATGGTTGTCTGTAGTCTTTGTGACGAGAATGAGCCTATTCTTTTGATGAAGCATAGAATTCAAAATATTGGATGGTTGTTATGAAATCAAAGTATGATGCTATTATAAAGTATGGTACTTGTTCTTTATGTGGTTTGCCTCTAGGTAAAAAGGACATTGACATTAAATGGGTATACAAGCTGAAACATTTGTCTGATGGAAGAGTTGATAGATATAAGGCTAGGCTTGTTGCCAAAAAGTTATGGTCAAGAGAGAGGCATTGATTTTGATGAGACCTTTGCTCCCACATGTCCAATAACCATCATTCATAGAACTTGTGCACGTGTAGCTCATCACGGTTGGAATGTGCATGAGTTGGACATTAAAGATACAGTTTTTAATGATGATTTACATGAAGAAGTGTATGTACTTCAACCTTGTGGTTTTGTGTAGAAATTGCATGAAAAAAAAGTGTGCAGGATGGAAAAGGCATCATATGCTTGAAGCAAGCACCATGTGCTTGGCATAACAAGATACATACCTACTTGCTAGCACATGGTTTTGAAAACAGTCCAATTAATAGCACCTTATATATTAAGCATGCAAATGATGTACTTTTGATCATTACGTCCAATTGAGACACCTTATATATTAAGCATGCAAATGATGTACTTTTGATCATTACTGTATATGTTGATGATATGTTGCTCACTAGTCCTAATGCAAAGCATATTGCTGAATTTACGATTGATTTGTATGCCTCTTTTGAGATGTAAGATTTGAGGCATTTGCATAATTATTTGGGCATTGACTTTACAAAAGTTGGTGGAGGAAGAGCTTTGCGACAAACAAAATACATTGACACAATATTTCAATGTTTTGGCTTGAAGATTGCAAACCTATTACCACCCCATGGGAACAAGTTTATGATTGAGTCTTTATGATGTTGGAGATGCATTCTATGTTTTTCTTTATCACCAAGCTAGTGGATGATTGATTTATTTATGCGTAACTTGGATTGATATTCAGTTTGTTGCCTCTCAAATGATCAAGCTTATGCATTGCCCAAATGACAAGTATTGGTTGGCAGTTAAGCGCATCTTTCACTACTTGAGTGATACTCAACTACTTGGATTGTTTTATCCCAAAGGGGAATCATTATCACTAGATTTATATGTTTTTTCTCATTGAGACTCAACTACTTGCTATGACATTCATGTGCCCACCAATGGTTTTTGCTTCATGCATGACAACTCATGTGTATCTTGGTTGAGCAAGAAGCAACCTATTGTGGCCATATCTAGTTATGGGGTTGACTATAGGGAAACTTTCATAGTGACTGTTGAGTGTGTGTGGCCTCAGATGCCTTTTGATTGATTTGGGTGTTGGTTATTCTTCTACCACCACCATCTTCACTTACAAATCAAAGCATCTTGGAAGACCAGATTGTGTGCTTTTGCAACATGAAGCAATTCCCACATCCTCAAATCATGATCCATGCTATATACCATATGCATCTTCTCGGACCAAAGCTTTTTCAAGGTTCTTGTTTTCTTGTACAGGTGGTCTAAATCAAATGAGAATTTGTTGATATATTTAGGTAATGATGTGTTTGAACACACTAGGACCGCCTGGGCACTTTTTTCCCTCTTTAGGAGTTTTTTTCCCTCGGCTTGTATATATGCCTATTGCCCTAATGGGCTACTTAACCTTGTATATTCTCTAGTAATACATTCAGTATTGTGTGTTGTGCTCCAAGCTTCTTCTTCTTCCTTGTGTTGTTCGTGTGCTTGCGCAGACGTCTAACTCCAACAATTGGTATCAGAGCAGGTCGTTGCTTCATCTAGGGCATCGTCGACACTCCTCCAGTTGCAGCCTCAGAATCGCACAAATTTTGGTGAGCATATTCAGTGTGTTTTCCAGATCAAAACAGCTTCATTATGTGGTGCCAAAATCGCAATCTGAGCTCGTTTCAACCTCCGAACGCACTATTGCACTGCTTGTGTAGGCAGTTTTGTCTTTTTGTGCCAAAGGTATATACCAGTTTCGGTTCGCCAGTATAATTGTCTCGAAGTCTACTACAGGTTTAGCAGAATTCATCTGGGCAATTTTGTTCAACTTTTTGAGATACATTCAATTTTTTGCATCAAGGTATTTTAGTCACCGGCCATGGATGAAAGCAGTGATGTATTTTGTAAGTTGGCTGTTGAGGATAAGTTGGATGGTACCAACTACCCGTTGTGGGCTTATATGATGCGACATGTATTGGTTGCAAAAGGACTGTGGAACATTGTGAAAGGTGTTGAAAAACGTCCTATTACACCTGTAACTATTACAATTGCAGGTATCGAAGTTGATGCAGAAGGTGTCGAAGATGATATTCTGCATATTGATGTTCGTGTTGCAGTTTCTGTTGCACCTACTGTAGAGAAAATTTGTTGGGATGGTAGAGATGCCCAGACACATGCATTGATAGCTTTGTTTGTCAATTGTGCCATTATTCCTCACATTCATTATTGCTGAACAACTAAGGATGCGTGGAATACACTTACCACATTGTACCAAGCAAGGAATGAGGCTCGTGTTGCTTACCTCCGAAAACAGTTGGAGAGTGAGCACATGAATGAAGGTGATTATATGGACAATTTTTTAACAAAGATCAAAGACTTGAAGGTACAATTGATTTCTATTGATGAGGTTATACCAGATAGCTCACTTGTGGAGACCGTTCTGAATGGTCTTCTTGATTCATATCAGAGTTTTTCTTCTAATCTTCAGTTGATGATGAAAGGCAATCCAAATGCCTTGTCATTTGAGGAGTTAGTCTCTGTTCTGTTGCAGGAAGATCAATTGAGGCAGAATAGGTCCATTATGCGTGTTGCAGATCAAGCTTCCTATCTAGTCAGAAGGGCAAAGGAAAATGGAGCTCTTCAACTAGTAAGCAGAAATATGCTAATTTTGCACAATCAAAGAGGGAAGACAAAGATGAAAAGAAATAAAAAAAGTAGAAATTGTTTTGCAAGTACTATAAAGGAAATGACCATATCATAGAGAACTATCCAAAACTAACTGCTAAAGAGGCAAAGAAGAAAGAGGCTGGAATGGTTGTTGCAGAGGCCTCTACACCAAAAATAGATCCTGCTCATCTTGTACAGGAAGAAGAATAGGTGTTTACTACTGTTTGCAGTTTTGACCCATCTTCTCATGAGCAATGCATGTCTGCAGTAGACTCAGATGTACCTTTGGTACTTTGACATTGGGATGACCAAACATATTACCTCGCAGTGTAGTTTCTTCTCTTCACTCGAGCCTGCCCCTATAGGGAATACTGTTACATGCACCAACAACTCCTCTTATCCTGTTATGGGAGTTGGTAGGATCATTTTGACTACTGTTGATGGTAGTTCTTTCACTTTGTCAGATGCTTTGTTTGTGCCAGGGATCAAGAAAAATTTGTTATCAATTTCTCCATTAGCCAAGATTGGCTTGGTTGTGAAATTTGTTGATGACAGATGTGCAGTTCATGATCTGTCAAATGGTGACGTGATTATTGCTTCTGGCATTTTATGTCGTGGGCTGTATAAGCTCATAGACTATGAAAGATCTATAAATGACTCGGCATGTGCAGTACATGATTCTCAGGCTATGTCAGATGCGAAGCTTTGGCATGCATGCTATGGTCGTCTGAATTTTGCTAGTTTGCTATGCCTACAGAAATCTAAAATGGTGTCCTCTTTGCCCAAACTTTAGGCACTTGGAAAACATGTTCGTGAAGGCTGTAGTTTGGGCAAAATGCAGCATTCCTCCTTTCCAAAAGATGGTTCAGTTCGGGCTACTCAAAAATTGCAGCTTGTACATAGCGATGTTTGTGGTCCTATGCAGACACCTTCTTTTGGAAACACTATAAGAAAGAGGGGGGCATAGCGACGCCCCCGAATTGAAAAAAAAAACGTGTACCGTCGCTTATGCGATGCTTTGGAATGTAAAAAAAAAAATTGATTTCTCCCGGCACATTTGTGCCGGGATTTGGACGCGAGAGACCAAGAAGAGACCGAGAGAGAGAGAGCACGCACGCGAGAGAGAGAGAGACACATCTACTTGCAAGCCACTTTGTATCCTAAAGTTCAGATGCTCATCATTGACATGTAAGAGGTTTACTGCATACCCAAAGAATCCTGTTGGCACTAGTCCATTATAATCAGATTGCTCTATCTTGAGTAACCTCTATGCATGCGATTCATCTAGGTCATGTACCATTGTATGGCCTATAAACAGTGCCAAAATCTTTGAATAGCAATTATAAATCCATTTCTCACACTTTCAAATTGAACATATGATAGAATCGACAAATCATTCAATGAAGGTACATACTTCATATCCTCCAAAACAAACAATCGTATCCTGCCATCCAAACAATCAAATTTTACGCGAATATTTTGAAAGATGCATTAATAGTTTTAAAAGATGCGCGGATAAAAGTGTCCATTGAGTTTAAGTTCTTGTTCTTACCTTATCTAAAGTAAGAATAAAAACCTGCATGTATTTATATACATATATATTTATGCATATATATATAAATCGATAGAAATTTGAAAATTATACCTTAATAGTGTCGAAACAGATACATTACTCCATCCAAAACGATTTTGAAGGTTGAGAATAAGTAAGATCGCACTTAGTCATGTCAAACGACTTCCTTCATATACATGCTTTAGACATTCCTCTCAAAGATATTTCTCATTTTTAGAAATATCAATGCTCTCACTGTCATTTTGATACCAATCCTCAATAAAATCTGCCATGCCATCATCTTCATCATTGTCACACAAATCTTGTACTTTATCGTCTTCTGAATATAGATCTTTCAACTTTGCATATTGCACAAGATTAGTTTTGCGTAGCCTCCTCATGGAAGCTTCTGATAAATGAGGTCTTACTGGTAATTGTGAATGCTGTGGAGGAATATCATCAACATCATACGTTGGAATCTACACATATAAATAAAATTCATTAGTATTCCATAAATGAATAAAAAGTAAACTTTAAATAAAAAATGAAGTATATAACTTATTAAATATGGATAGAGAAATTTTTATTCTCTCTAGCTAAAAGGTGCTCTTGGAGGTCTACGCCATCCATAATTCACTAATAGTTCATCACCAGCATGTAATGTAGTAATAGCATTGACAACTATGTATCTTGATACATCTCTATTCATGTATGGTGATTCATGACTATTTTCACGCTCCTCAAATGTGCAATTAGTCCTTGAACTATTATGTAACCCTCGACTACTATTTATGAAACCTGCTATATTTCCATGTGTGTAAGGTCTTCCATCATTATATAATCTTTCATTTTCTGCATGTAAAATCCTTCTACTAGTAAGGGATGCTACATTCAAGCATATTCCATAAGTACTCATGCTTTGAACATAACGTGAAAGTCGATGCCAATCTCCCCATCCATATATAGGACCACAAAATGACATAAGAGTGACTTCAGAGTTTGGAGGCACATACAAATCCTCTACAATAAAGAGACCACGACCAGCATTAGTAATAGTGGATGGAGCAATCATATAGCGATTGCCCCAAAAGTTGAAAACCTCTCCATCTAAAGGAAGTGGTCCTCTATTCCATCCTCCATATCTTCTTCTATCATACGTTTGTACTAAAGAACGATCATGAGCTGGCAATGGATAATCTCCAGCCGTTTCATTCTCTAAACTAGGAGGTAGAGGATTTCTAGAAACCTCTGCTTGTAATTGATGAACAACAAGTCCATGACGTGTACGAGGTATGTTAACATTATGAGAAAAATTATCATCGTCATCATCATCGAGCAAGTATTCCTGTATATCAACAATAATTTGATTTTATATATGGTTTTTAAATAAAATAATGACATTAATATATATAAAAAATACATACCCAAGCATTATCACGTTGACTAGGTGATGGTGCACGCTCAAAAGTACCATACTCTGCCTCATGTTCAATACATTCCAATCGTGGTCTTCGATACGTGCCATAACAAGAGTTACACCAACATATAATATGCTCTTCATAGTAAAATTCATCATAATTCCTATCGGAGGACACATGTGAAGTCATTGCATGGGTAGGAGGCGGTGGAGTACCCTCTGATTGATCAGAATCTACACATAATAAGAAACAAAAAAAAAAAGTTATGTATCCATCAAATATATTTAAAATTAAATGTTTGATATACTTACAATATAAAGTCATTGCACGATGAGGAGATGGTGGTGGAGTTCCATCTAATTGATCAGAATCTACAAATAATGGTATTTGATATTAATAATCTGATTATCTACATACACAAAAACTTCACATATATATATTTACACATACACACATATTCACATATACACATTTATACATACACATATATTCACATATACACTACACATTATTGTGGGACAAATGCATGTATTTTGTATGAATGAGTGTATATGCATGCATGTGTGTGTACGTATATATGTGGATATCTATATGTGTGTTTATGTTATATGTATGTATATGTGTATATGTATACATATATATATATATGGGTATATGTTTGCATGTATATGTGTATGTGGATATGTGTATGTGTATGTGTGTGTATATATGTGTATGTATTCTGATTTTTTTTTCTGTTTGAGATTAAATTAACAGGAGATAATGTATGGTCAAAAAAATAAGAGGCGAGCTAACATACCACCTGAGTCGTGGCTGTTTTTTCATAGACAGCTACGTCTTCAGGAGTCATTTCCTCAGCAGAAGGTACACAAATTAATAGTTTATACTTATAATTTTTATATATTTTAGTAATTTTTTACATTTAATTTATGTATTTTTTTTCTTTAATAAACAGGCTGTTGCAAAGAAGAGAGTGGAGTCGGGCCACACATCGCAACTAGGCCAAATGGGCCATAATGGTTTTGTAGCTACATTTGTAAGTATATGTGTTATTGTGAGTATATTTTTTATTTTAGTTAAAAGGCAAGTAACTAATGTTTTTTATTTGTTTCATTGTAGCGGAAGGATTATGGCCAATATCCTACGAAAGATGAGATCGAGTATGCTACACATTTTGGATATGGGCATTTGAGCGAGTATATGCAAGATCATCTTGATGCCTTTGTGAGTATTTTTAAATTTTATATAATTAGTTTATTTTTATGAATGGTTTAATTGTTTTATTTATTTATGTTTGTTATATGTAATACAAGAGTATTATGGAGAGAAAAATATGGATGAGGTGGAGAGACAGACATAGGAGGGACGATATCGATCGTCATAGGGTGATCATGACGATGAGGATGAGGAAGATCAGGATGATCATGATATTGCTGATGATGATGATGGTCATGATGATGATGATTAGGATTTTAGTTGATTATGACATTGGATTATATGTATTTACATTGATATATATATATATATATATATATATATATATATATATATATATATATATATATATATATATATATATATATTATCTATATATGTTTCATTTTAGTTATGTTTTGAATTGTGTGTATGATATTAAGTAATGAAGAGTTTTGTTCTATTGATTGTTGTTATTGTTTATATTAAGCATGTGTTTTAATACTTTAATTATATAATTAATTCATATGTGTGTACTTAAGTGTATATGTATGTATGTGCATGTGTATGTGTGTGTATATGTATGTATGTGCATGTGCATGTGTAAGTGTATATGTGTGTATGAGTATGTGCATGTGCATGTGTATGTGTGTGTATATGTATGTGCATGTATATGTGTAACTCTATGTGTATATGTGTGTATGTGCATGTGTGTGCGCATGTGTATATGTGTTTTAATACTTTAATTATATAATTCATTCATATGTGTGTACCTAAGTGTATATGTATGTGTGTGTATATGTATGTATGTGCATGTGTATGTGTGTGTATATATATGTATGTGCATGTGCATGTATAAGTGTATATGTGTGTATGAGTATGTGCATGTGCATGTGTATGTGTGTGTATATGTATATGCATGTATATGTATAACTCTATGTGTATATGTGTGTATGTGCATGTATATGTGTATATGTAGGTATGTGCATGTGTGTGTGCATGTGTATATGTGGATGCATGTGTATATGTGGATGCATGTGTATATGTGGATGCATGTGTATGTGGATGCATTTCCATTTGCATCCATGTGCATGCATTTGAATGTGCATGCATGTGGATGTGCATATACATGTATTTGCGTATATGTTAATGTGTGTATGTATATATATATATATATATATATATATATATATATATATATATATATATATATATATATATATATATATATATATATATATATATATATATATATATATATATATACAATAATGCATGCATGTAAATCTTTTTATGTGGTTGTAGAAATTTTTGTGCATATGCATGTGTATATGTGTGTATGTCTAGTGTATGTGCACATGTATCTGTGTGTATATATGTGTGTGTATGTGCATGTGTATATGTGTATATGTGTATATGTGTGAAAGTGCATCTTCATCATGTATAAGTGTATAAGTGCATATCAATAAGTGTGAGTATGCTATCTAATGAAAATAACACAATTCAAATGATATACAAAGAATAGAAATTGTACTTACAATAGTTATCCATACTTTTTGCTTGGTTAGCTTCTTGAATAACCTGCAATAAAGAGAGAGAGAGAGAGAGAGAGAGAGAGAGAGAGAGAGAGAGAGAGAGAGAGAGAGAGAGAGAGAGAGAGAGAGAGAGAGAGAGAGAGAGAGAGAGAGAGAGAGAGAGAATTCAAAGAGAGAAAGATGTAGAAAGAGAGAAACAGAGACAAAGGGAGACAATAAAAGAGAGCTTAGGCAAAACAACAATTCTGCATATACTTGCTTCAGCTCGTAAGCGCAGCGCAATAGCGAACGTTGGAGAGCTCTTCGATCGGATGCATGAAAATGCCGATCGAAGAGCCTCCAACGTCTTAATTTTTGTTCGTCAACAGACCGTCGTGTAAACGATGCTACCTGTTGTCGCATAAGCGACATTTTTTAGCGTCGCTTATGCGACCGCAAAGTGCCGTCGCTTATGCGACGTAAAAGAGCATCGCTTATGCGATGAAAAGAGTGTCGCTTATGCGATGTAAAAGAGCGTCGCTTATGTGACGCTTTTAAATGCGTCGTGTTAGCGATGTTGTATGGGAGCGTCGCACCCAGTCACGCCACAAGTCACAAAAAACATCATTCACTTCGTCGTTTAATCGACGGTCCGCGCGCGACGCTAATTACGATGCGTGTTGCAATTTTATAGCGACAAAATTCTGTCGCCTTAATCGTCGCTATACGCCCGTATTCCTTGTAGTGAAATTATCTTTACTTCTTGACTTTCATTGATGATTTTTCTAGGCATGCATGGCTATATCCATTGACGGCAAAGTCCAAAGTGTTTATGTGCTTCAAACAATTTTTGGTTTTGGCTGAAAATCTGTCAGCATGTAAAATGGGCACCCTCCATTCTGATCGAGGGGGGGAATATATGTCTTCTGATTTTAATGCATTTCTGGCTGAACATGGGATAAAACATGAGTGTACAATGCCGTATACACCTCAAAAGAATGGAGTTGCTGAATGAAAGAATAGTTCACTCATGGAGATGCGAGGTGTATGGTCAAGAGTCAGGCTTTACCACATAGTTTCTAGCTTGAGGTTGTCATGTATGCAACATATGTACTTAACAAGTGTCCCACTAAAGCACTGTAGTCTATCACTCAATATGAGGCTTGGCATGATCGCAAGCCATCTGTTGTTCATCTGTGTGTTTTTGGTTGTTTAGCATATGCATTAGTGCATGAACGACATCACAGAAAATTGAATGATAAATCATTAAAATGTATTTTTGTTGGATACAGTTCCAAAAGTAAAGGCTATCATCTATATCATCCACAGACTAAACACATTTTGGTTAGCCGTGATGTTGTTTTTGTGGAAGATGCTATTCAGCGATTGCTTGCATGTGCTAAGGAGACATCTGTTAACTCCAAAGACATGTATGATACTTTGCTGCCTCTTTTTACAGGTGGATAGTCTAGTGCTAGTCCTAATGAGGCAACTTCTCAATCTTTGTAGGTTTCATGTGATGATGCAGATCATTCCATTTCTAATGCAGATTTACATGATGCACTTGTTGATGAGAGAGCTAATACTGAGCATGCAAAAACTATGCCAAAATGGCTGGTGCAGACTTTGCGTGATAGCAAAATAGATGCACCTCTGTCATATCGTTCTCGATGAGGCTTCATAGTACCTCTTTTGCATCAGATTGTTATGCTATGGCTGCATCTAGTCTCTATGATGAGACTGAGCCTATTTCATTTGATGAAGCACAAAATTCAGAAAATTGGATGGTTGCTATGCAATCTGAATATGATACTATAATGAAGAATGGTACTTGGTCTTTATGTGGCTTTCCTCCTTGGAAGAAGACCATTGGCACTAAGTGGGTATACAAGCTAAAGCGTAAACCCGATGGTACAGTTGACATGTATAAGGCTAGGCTTGTTGTAAAGGGTTATGTGCAGGAAAGAGGCATCAATTTTGATGAAACCTTTGCTCCTACTTGCCGAATGACTACTGTTCGTAGCATCTGTGCACTTGCAGCTCATCATGGTTGGAATGTACATGAGTTGGACATTAAAATAGCATTTTTGAATGGTGACTTGCATGAAGAAGTGTATGTTTTTTAGCTCCGTGGCTTTGTGCAGAGAGGGCATGAAAACTAGGTGTGCAGGTCAAAGAAGGCATTATATGGTTAAAAGCAAGCACCACGTGCTTGGTATGAGAAGATACATGCCTATCTGATTGCACATGGTTTTGAGAGCAGTCCAACTGAAAGCACCTTATATGTCAAGCATGCTAATGATGTACTTCTGATCATTGTGGTGTATGTTGATGACATGCTGCTCATTGGTCCTCATGAGAAGCATATTGTTGATTTCAAGGCTGATTTACATGCCTCATTTGAGATGTCTGATTTGGGGCATTTGCATCATTATTTGGGCATTCCGTTTATGCACGTTGATGGTGGAATGGCTTAGTGCCAAACAAAATATATTGACATATTATTGCAGCATTTTGGCCTTGAAGAGTGTAAACCTATTTCCGCTCCTATGGAGATAGGTGTACGACGGAGTCTTCAAGATACTGGAGATGCATTTGATGTTGTTCTCTATTAGCAGGCTGTTGGATGCTTGCTTTACTTATGTATTACTCGGCCAGATATTCAGTTTGTTGTCTCACAGATGATCAAGTTTATGCATTGCCCAGGAGTCAAGCATTGGTAGGTGGTTAAACACATCTTTCGCTACTTGAGTGGTACTCAGCTACTTGGGTTGTTTTATCCCAAGGGGGGATCACAACCGCCAGAGTTGCATGCTTTTTCTGACTCTGATTGGGCTGGTTACTATGACACTTGTGTGTCCACTAGTGGCTTTTGCTTCATGCTTGGTAGCTCATGTATATCTTGGTTGAGCAAGAAGCAGCCTACTGTGGCCACTTCTAGTTGTGAGGCTGAGTATTGTTGGAGATAGACGTTTGCGGAAGCACACGAACAGCACAAGGAAGGAGAAGAAGCTTGGAGCACAACACACAATACTGAATGTATTACGAGAGAATGTACAAAGATAAGTAGCCCATTAGGGCAATAGGCGTGTATACAAGCCAAGGGAAAAAAACCTCCTAAAGAGGGAAAAAAGTGCCCCGGTGGTCCTAGAGTGTTCACACACATCATTACCTAAATATATCAACAAATCCCCCTTGGGAGTGATGCGGTGAACAAGTAGCTGGCACTCATGTATAAGAAAGTGCCAAGCTATGTGGAAGTCACTCCACAAAAGGAAGTTAGCCCAAAGCTTTATGGAAAGCTTCAAACTTCTCCCTAGGCAGAACCTTCGTGAAAAGGTCTGCAATGTTCTCCTACGTGGGCACATATGCCAAGCTGATCTCCCCAGCAGAGAACCTCTCCCTGACATAGTGATAATGCACCTCAATGTGCTTAGTGCGAGCATAGATCACAGGGTTCCTCGCAACTGCCAATGCGCTCTGACTATCATTGAAGATGGTCGTGGCAGAATTCTGACCAACACCCAAATTAGCCATAAGGCGTCTGAGCCACACACACTCAATAGTAGCTGTGAAAGCTGCCCTATACTCAGCTTCACAATTGGAAGTGGCCACAGTAGGCTGCTTCTTGCTCAACCAAGATATACATGAGCTACCAAGCATGAAGCAAAAGCCACTAGTGGACACACCAGTGTCATAACAACCAGCCCAATCAGAGTCAGAAAAAGCATGCAAATCTGGCGGTAGTGATCCCCCCTTGGGATAAAACAACCCAAGTAGCCGAGTACCACTCAAGTAGCGAAAGATGCGCTTAACCGCCTTGGTAATTGTTGAAGCTTAAGGTCAAGGACAAAGCATGGAAGCGCATCAAGGAAGTGGACACACAGGAAGAAGGAGCAAGTAGGGAGCTCCAAGAAGCACATGTCAAATTTTCAGAAGAAATCCCTACAAAAATAGTGATTTTTATCACTAAAAACCATTGTAAATACCATTTTCCATTTTTGTAACTCCATTTTGTCCAAGCCGAGGAGTCCTCGAGCTTGAGGAGTATTAGATCTACCATCCTACCAATTTTCATGATTTTTAGACTCCGTTTGAGCCCCCAAATAAGCCCTGGAACCTATTTTTTAACTAGGCCAGACACTAGGTCTGGACAGGGCCAAAACCACTCAAAAACTATAAAAAGGACTGGAGAGCTCATTTTTGAGGTTAGCTTGTTGTAGATTTCAGTTTTGTAAGAGAGCTCTTTGGTAATCGAAGTTTTCCATTGTTCCACTCTTTGCTCTTACCTTGTGCGCGTGTGTGTGTATGTGTGTGCATGCTTGTGTGCTTTCACTCACGCACTTGTGCCATCACTTGCTCGCGGTCTTCATACCGGTCCTCACGTCTCCACGGATTGACATTTATGAGGTGTATCTCCTCACGTTGGTACTCACCATTGTGCTAGAGTGACACCAAATTTTGGCGCCGTTGCCGGGGAGAGAGCTTGGAGGACGAGCGTGTGACGGTAAGACGTAGAGTAGCGACGTTGGAAGGTAAAAAAAATTATCATTTTCAGTTCAGTTTTTGAATTTTCCTTCTTCTTCATCTTCACCATCATCACCATCTCCACCCACCTTCATATTCTCAGTTTTTCTTCATTTTTTAGAGTACATTCACCTTGTTTTTACTTGTGGTTGTGAGCAAGAAGCTTAGAGAGGGTACAGAATAGAGGCGCTGAAGAATCAATACTAAAATAACTGAATTAGCAAAACCTGCGCCAGCGATCGTGAGTGAGTTGCAGGGCAAGCTGGGGTTGAACAGTACAAGGGGAAGTGACAAAGAGATTATAGGAGTTACCAAGGTGAGCAAACCCCCCTTTTTGATCAAAATTCTCAGTAAATCAATTGCTAGAGTGAAACGATCTGTGCGAAGTATCGTTTGGCACTGTCAGGGATTGGGAAGTGTGTCTTGAGTGATACAGAGATCGTGGAGAGGGTAGGAGACCTTGTAAAACCTCTGTGTGTGATTAAACTTAAAAAATCTTGTAAAAATCTTGGCAAAGGGTCAAGTATCGTTTTGCTCCCGCGGTCGAGTATCGCGATACTTCACAAGTATCGTTTTGCTCCTGTGGTTGAGTATCGCGATATTTCCCAGAGATCGTTGATCGTTTCGGTCAAAGATCGTTTGCCAGCGATCGTTCTCCAGCGATCGTTTATCAAAGATCGTCTATCGTTTGATTCAACGATCGCGATACCTGACAAGTATCGTGTATCGTTTCGAGTCAGCGATCGTTTTGTCAGCGATACTCAGCCAGCGATCGTTTTGTCAAAGATCGTCTAGTCAGCGATCGTTCCTCAGATATCGTTGGGTTTAGCGATCGTTTCGTGAGACATCGTGTATCGTGTTGGTCCAAGTATCGTGTATCGCGTCTCAGAGATCGCGATACTTGTCAGCGATCGAGTATCGTTTTGAGCTAAGTATCGAGTATCGTTTTGTCAAAGATCGTTTTGCCCAGCGATCGTTTGCTCAGATATCGTTTTGTCCAGCGATCGCTTTGTGAGAGATCGTGTATCGTTTGGCTTGGAGGTCGTGTATCGTTTGGGGCTAGAGATCGTGTATCGTTTAGGGGAAGTATCAAGTATCGTTTTCCTTGAAATATCGTATATCGTCTGTTCAAAGATCAAGTATCGTGTATCGAGTTCCTCAAGTAACAAGTATCGTGTCCTATAAATGTCATATATCGCCTGATTTGAAGCATCTTCTGAGAGACCCTGTTTCCCTGTTTTAACCCCCAAAACCCTGAACTGGCATAACTTTCTCATACGAAATCCGTTCGGAGTGATCTTGGGTTTGTTGGAAAGCTCGTGAGGAGTACAACAAAAACATCGACTGGTTATGTTAATATTAATACCAGGATTATTAGATAGGGTATTTTGAAGTTGACCCTCAGGGAAACTAGAAAATCAAGGTGTTCCAAAGGATTTTGAGCAATATAAGAGAACTTTGGGACTAGAAGCCAAGGCTTATGAACCTGAGATCTGGCAGACACTTAGGCAAGGATAGACAAAGCATTAGGTCATCTGAGGCTAGTGTCAACCATACAGCCAAGTCTTGGGCTCAACAGCTTAGTGGTTATCCTTACACACGAAGTTCAGAAACCAGTGACTCTGAAATGTCTTTTGGCATGGAAAGACCCACACGCAGCTCAGGCCTTGCCTATTTACAGACACCAGAAGGTCCCTATAAGACCCAATTGGAGTATATCAGGACCAATCAATTAGGTGCTCGCATCTATGAGGATGGTCTAAGACGATCAGTGGTTCAACTCAAAAATCCTGACCAACTCTTTGGACTTGAACACCCAGTGGTCAAGCTTGAAGAGGGTGCTTACATTGATAAGGAAGGAACCATGTATGTGGTTACCAACTTACCAGATAGGACAGATGAGTTTGGAAATATCATTCCTGAGAATGAGATAGGAGACCTAGAGCAAGGAGACCTAGGAGGAGAACCCAAGACCCCTAGAGGTAAGTCAGTCTTAACCAGAGTGCTCACTCCAGAATGGATTCCTCAAGATAATAAAAGCATGGAACTATTCGTGAATAGAGAAACGGAGGAAGCCTTTTGGAGATTTAGGCCCGATCAACCCAGCCCAGTAGTCACCATCTATGAATTCAAGGACCCAGAGACACCAGGGAAGGCTGTCTATCTAGATCACACATCTCAGAAATTATTCTTAGTATCAGATCATGACAGGCATGCTTACACTTGGCAAGGTGAAGCAATTTTCCCTCCACCAAGATCTAACGTTTCCCAGGGCCTCCAGGGAGCCGGATCATCCAAGGCTCATGAAACCCAGAGGGAAAGAACTAGAGAGAGACCGGAGGTAAGCTTTGCAGACACTGTAGGCAGAGACAGATCAGGATATGGAACGGAGAGACTTGAAAGGGAGAGACATAGAGTTCATAGACATCAAAGAGACGATCATGATTTCCCATTGCCTAGACCACGAGAGCACTCAAGAACCCTTAGACCCTCTCAAGTGGTTAAGACAATGAAGAACTACTTTGATGGATTTGGAGATCCTTATGATCATGTGGCAGAGTTCAAACAAGTGCTAAGAGCTGAACAGGTTGAAGACTTATTCACCCAGTTCGAGGCATTTGGGTTGACTCTTAAGGGTACTGCCTTAGCTTGGTTTCAACCTCTAAACAGTCGCAACTATAGAGAGATAGGTCAGCTGCTAGAAGAATTCATTGTGGAATTTTCCAAAAGCGGTATCAGGCATAACACATCATCATTGATCCACAGCTTCAAGCAGACACCACAAGAAACAGTGCGACTTGCAGGAAGAAGGTTTAGACAGTACTTGGAAAGATGCCCTGTACCAGAATTACCCACATCAGCCAAACAGGTGGCACTATTTTTAGATGGCCTATTGAGCACAAAATTAAGGTCGTATGTATACCTGAAAGATCCTAGATCCATAGAAGAGTGTATACGGATGTGCATTGACATAGAAGACAACTTAGGTGAGGAGTTAGGACTATCCAAACTCTATAAGGACTCTGATAGTTCTACAAGTCATACCTCTAGAGCCTCCACCGAGATAGATGAGATAGCTGAGCAAGTGGCCAAAAAGCTAGGATTTCAAAATAGACAAATGCCAAGGGTCACTTCAGTGAAAAGATGTTATACATGTGGAGGAGATCACATGGCTAATGTTTGTCCAATGATGACTCAACCCCAAGGAAACCCTAATGCTCTATATTGCACCATTGAGAGAAAATACACAAATCATACGGCCCAAGATTGTCCCTATAACAGACAGGCTGTTAGACAAAATTATCAGCAACCTTACCAGCAGGTTAGGTATCAGAATCAGTACCAACAGCCATATTATAGGCCACAACAATATCAACCTCAATACCAGCAGCAATATCAGGCACCATATAGGCCACAACCAGTCCTAGGAAACCAACCGCCAGCTCCTGCCAATGTGATCCCAGTTAAATATACGATGGCAGAGGAGAACCCTAATAGAGCATTGGTGCCACTAACCCCATTGATACCAGAAAATGATTTTCACGCTCATGGTTCAGATTACGTCCATGAAG
Source organism: Ceratopteris richardii (assembly GCA_020310875.1). Classification (NCBI taxonomy): domain Eukaryota; kingdom Viridiplantae; phylum Streptophyta; class Polypodiopsida; order Polypodiales; family Pteridaceae; genus Ceratopteris; species Ceratopteris richardii. The sequence goes on from CM035410.1 coordinate 144,289,116, forward strand.
ATAGTCCACATGCTTACTATATAGAGTCACCTGAGCAAAGTGAGATTTCTCAGTGCCAATATGAGACACCACCTATGGAACAAAATTGGGAGCCAGAATACTCCAATGTCATGTATACGAATCCAAATCTTAGGCCCCAATTGAGACAAGTAAGACCACAAGCCCCTAGAGGACCATGCTTTAGATGTCAGGGTGATCATTTCATTCGTGAATGTCCCCACCAACCTGCTCTGGGACTAGGACAAAACATCACAATACAAGGTTTTTGTCCTGAGTGCGGCAAGGAACATCTTCCTAGAGAGTGTCCCAGGAATCCCTCTAGTGCACCCAAGGTCACACCCATCAACGTGGTAGGCTTAGTGGCAGATTCAAGTTCAAGTAGCAATAATGTGGCTCCTGTACAGGCAGTTACTAGAGCACAGGCTGCACAACAAGCAAAACCATTTGAGCAATCGGAGTCAAGTGAGGCAGGAGAACCTAGTAAGAGGAAACCAAGAACATGGAAGGATACCAGAGAGAAGGCTAATCGCAAGTGGAACAAAAAGTTATCCGAGCTAGAAGAAAGCCTAAGGGATACCAAAACAAAAATAGAAGACATTGCATCTCAAAGCCCCTCGCATGCTGAAGCTCCATCCACTTCGCCTCATTCCACCCCACCACCCATTGTAAATAACCCACAACCAGGGTCTGTTCTTGCAGATCCAACCCCAGAAGGCTTGGACATGATGTTCAAGGCCTACCAGGCTCGTCTTCAAGAAGGGCCAACAGCTGCAAACCTAGACAAGAGTTACCCTAGAGCAGACTTAGAGATTGAACGGATGAAAATGTGCATGAAAATGGTAGAACAAGCTCAAGCTATACTTGAGACTAGTCAAAAGTTCAATCAGACAAACTCTGTCAAACCGGATTTGCATTTCCAAGGCTTACTAGAAAGATTAGAGCAGTTGGTAAACAAACCACAAGTTTCTTTACCTCCACAGGCTCAACCAGTTATTGGAAGAGGAAGCTCACCACCAATGGGAGCTTATGTTCCTAATTCTACGGATGCTGGAATACCTCCTTCAATTCAACAGTACTCTCAAGAGTTCTTGCGGGAAATACAGGAAGAAAAATGGGCCAAGGAGAAGGGTTATTCCCCTCCTATTCCTGAGATTGATGATCTTCATGATCAATTTCCCCAAGACATTCCGTCTATCTATGGAGACCAAGTAGAGCAACAAGAAGATGAAAGATTAGATTTTGAATCTAATTCTTTACAAGAGTTGCCTCATTACACAGGCCCATGGGAATCTGAATCTCTCCAGATCAGAGCTCCCACAATATTGGTAAGAAATGAAGACTCGGTGATTCCAAGAAACACTGATGTTGTGAAGAACACTAAGGTTCAATGTCATCTCACTGTAGAGGAGCTGCTCAAGGCAAAACCGGAGCTATGGAATCATGTGAAGGATCAGGTTCCAGAACTTGAATCCAATATGCCAAAAGTAGGCTCTAAGCAAAAAGTTCCAGAGATACCTCTCGACAAGATAGGAGATATGAGCGAAGGTGAAGAAGGTAATACTTATCTTCCAATCACCTATCAAGGTTACACAACCAAAGCAATCGTAGATTCGGGTGCTGGTGTTGCTATTGCGACCACCTCCCTGTGGAAGCAATGGGGCAAACCCACATTAAGACCAACAAGAATGAAGCTTCAAATGGCAGATGGTCATTTTGAAAGACCTCTAGGATTGCTTGAGGGGATAACTCTAACCACTTGTGGTGTAGAGTTTGAACATACATTTGCTATATGTGACTTTGAAAAAAATAATGTCTACGAGATGATCCTAGGAAGACCCTTCCTACGACAATTGCAAATAGTACAGGATTGGGGAACCAACTCCTTGTACTTACAGCACTTAGGGGTCACCACTAAGGTCAATCTGAAGGATTACACCTTCAGAGATGTACCACCCCTACAGTGGAATCCTATCCACAAGGCAAAAGAAGATTCAATCTCTGTGCATTCTGGAAGTTCACCTGATCCATCCTGGCTGCATGAAGATACTCACTTGTGGATGTGCAAGGTCGCAGAGGAAGAGGAAAAGCGCCTAAAAGCGAGAGAAGAAGGAACTTCCCCAGGAGATAGACCAATAAAAGACCCAGCCTATACACCGATGATATTTCCAGATGAGGAATTTGAGCCTCATGGTTGGGCAGAAATCTTAGCTACCATGGACATAGCAGTCAATGAAGAACAATGGACACCTCATTGTGATGAGGAGGGTTATGATATTTCAGTGTTCATGTGTCAGCCCCTGTTGGAAGAGTGTGATCCTAGTGAGTTCATAGAAGAAGAAGAGAATGACGATGACCTAGAATCCATTGTGATGGATACTTACTTTGACTCAGAGGAACACTACTTAGAAGACATAGGAGTGCTAACCCAAAAAGAAGAAGAACCCCTCACAAGTATTAAAACGATAAACTCAAAGGAAGGAAGTGAAGGAGGTCAAAAGAAAAAGAAAAGAAAAGCAGTGAAACAAGAAGAGGAAGAATCATTGTTTGAAGTACCAGATAATTTCAAGAAATATGAAGTGGAAGACCGAAAAATTTTGGTACGGATGCCTAAGAGAGAGGCCATTACAGGAGAAGCATATGACAATAAAGAAAAGACCAAAAAAATTGTAGTGACCATTGAAGGGAACGAAGAACGATGTACGTACATAGGAGATGACCTAAGTGCAAAAGAAGAAGCAGAGCTTGTAGCTCTATTAAGGGAATATAGGGATGTGTTCGCATGGCACTATAGAGACTTGAAAGGGGTAGATCCAAAGATTTGCTCTCATACTATTCCGATGACCGCTGATGCCAAGCCCACCAAACAAAAGCCCTACACATATAATGACAATTATGCAGCCAAAATAAAGGAGGAAATTGACAGGTTGATTGAAGCTGGATTCATTTATGAGATTGAGCACACTGAATGGGTGTCCCCCATTGTGGTGGTGCCCAAGAAGAATGGGAAATTGCGAGTGTGCATTAACCTTAAAAAAGTTAATGCCGCTACGATCAGAGATAGTTATCCACTTCCAATCACCGAACATCTATTGGAGCGTGTTGCAGGCAAGGAAGTTTATAGCTTCCTTGATGGATTTTCAGGTTACAACCAAGTAGCCATTGCCCCCGAAGATCAACACAAAACGGCCTTTGCCACAGAATGGGGAATCTTTGCATTTCGCGTGATGCCATTTGGGCTCACCAATGCACCTGCAACATTCCAAAGGCTCATGTGTCATGTCTTCAAAGAGTTCCTACGAAAGAGCTTAGAAGTATATGTGGATGATTTATGTGCGCATTCCCAACAGAGAAGTTACCACATCCCTGAGCTCAGACAAATCTTCAACAAGTGTAGAGATTATCGAGTTTGTCTGAACCCAGAGAAGTGTGTGTTCATGGTACGACAAGGTAAAATCTTAGGTCACATTGTTTCTAAGAATGGAATTTCAACAGATGAAGACAAGGTAAGAACGATAGCAGAGTTGCCAAGACCAAGAAATGTTAAAGAGGTACAGGCCTTTATGGGCCATTGTGGATATTACCATAGGTTTATCCACATGTATGCCATCATAGCTAAACCTCTTTACGGGTTGCTAACAAATTTTGAGTGGAACGAGGAATGCGAGAATTCCTTCAACGAGCTGAAAAGACGTTTGTGCACAGCACCAATATTGACTACTCCGGATTGGAGCAAACCCTTTCATGTCCATGTAGATGCCTCCAATCATGCAATAGGATGTGTGCTAGCACAACCCACAGGTGAAGGAAACCTAGATTTGCCGATAGCATATGCTAGTAGGCAATTAAATGCAGCTGAACGAAATTATACCACAACGGAGAGAGAAGGCTTAGGTATGGTATATGCCGTGAAGAAGTTTAGACACTATCTATTGGCCAATAAGTTCAAGTTTTTCACTGATCATCAAGCTTTACTATATTTGGTCAATAAACCTTGCAATACAGGCCGCTTAGTAAGATGGTTCCTCTTACTAATGGAATACGACTTTGAAGTTGTTGTTAGGAAAGGTAGAACCCATCTTAGGGCAGACCATCTTTCTCGCATCACTTCAGGAGAGCCACCGCTAGGAGTGTCTGATGAATTGCCCGATGCTTATCTGTTCAATTTGGAAGTTGTTCCTAAATGGGCAAATAAGTTGGTGCCAGTCCTAACCTTCGGACCTGCAAATAAAAATGTGAAAACAAGCAAAGAAGAAATTGTGAAATCACAAAAGTATCAAATATTGGCCGGAAGTATGTATAAACAAGATACTGAGGGCGTATTAGCTTGTTGTGTGGAGGACGACGAACATACTAGTTGGATGCAACAAGCCCATGAGGGACTGCTAGGAAATCACTACTCTAAACAACGAACATTGCAGAATCTAAAACGTTTAGGAGTGTATTGGCCTAGCATGGACAAAGAAATACAGGAGTGGATCCAGAATTGTCCAGTGTGCCAGAAGAGACCCCCAGTGGAGTATGCCACTCTTTATCATGTGTCATTAATCCCAGATTGGAGTGCTCCATTGGTTGCGTTCATGAGATCGGGAACATTACCCAATCAGGCTAGTCTTGCAAGAAAACGGAGTATGGAGCAAGAGGCTCAAGACTATGCCTTAGTAGGAGACAACCTATATCGAAGAGGCAAGGATGGTTACCTAAGACTGTGCGTTCATGAATCAGACTATTTGAAAGTCTTAGAAACTGCACACAGCGGTGCTGCAGGTGGACACTTTGGGCCTGACAGAGTAATTAAGACCATTTTATTCTCAGGACTTTGGTGGCCCACTCTTCATATGGATGCACATACTTATGTGAAGAAATGTGACACATGCCAACGTGCCCAATATCCGATAAGAAAAGATGAAATGCCTTTAAGGCCAATGATGGGAGGACGTGCATTTTCAAAGTGGGGTATAGACTTTGTAGGTCCCATCAACCCCCCAGCTAGAAACTCCCATGCAGAATACATTATTGTAGCCACAGATTACCTTACAAAGTGGGTGGAAGTAAAAGCCACAACAAAGAATGATGCTCAAACAACGACTAAGTTCTTATTCGAAAATGTGTTCACTAGATATGGGTTACCAATAGAGTTGGTTAGTGATAGAGGTACGCACTTCTTGAATGAGGTCATTGAACATCTCCTTCAAGAATTCATGGTGATACACAAGAAGTCTGCCCCTTATCACCCACAAGCCAACGGACAGGCCGAGAGCACGAATAAGATCCTATGTAACGTATTGACGAAACTTGTAAATAATAAACGCTCTGATTGGGACAAACAGCTTCATCATGCTGTTTGGGCATACCGAGTTGCCTACAAAACGGTACTCAATGCTACCCCATTTCAGATGGTCTTTGGACAGAATGCCGTGCTACCATTGGACTTCCTAATCCCAGCCTTGAAGGTAGCACAAGAGCATGAGTGGAATGGACATGAGTTGTCTTCCAGGATCTTTGATCTAGAACGCTTAGGTGAGACGAGGCTACGCGCAGCAGCAGGCATTTATGCTGCAAAGAAAAGGCAAAAGGCATACTTTGATGCCCATGTAAAGGACAAAGGATTGAAGGAAGGTGATCTAGTGCTGGTTTACACGCTAAAGCAACATGCCCGCAAATTGGAGAAACGAGGATATGGACCCATGATCATTAATAGACTCTCCACTAGCGGTGCAGTGCAATTGGCCACTTTAGAAGGTGATATCCTACCAAACTATATTAGTGGATGCCGAGTCAAGTTATATCAGGAACCTCTTACAGAGGAAATGCTCACAAGACTCAACACTGCTAAGAAGCGAAAAGAAGAGGAGTTAAGGGTTAGAGAAGAAGCACAAGCAGAGGCAAGAGAGCGCATCAGAAGAAATAAGCTACGGCGGCTAGGCCTAGATGTCAACACAAAAGCTCCCAAATATCACATGGACATGTGCCAAAAATCAGGCATAATTACTTCTCACATAATTGATCGACGGCCCTTTGTGACTATAGAGGTAGGACAAGGAAAGAGTGTAAGGACTGTGAGAGCATTGGTTGACTCAGGAGCAGCAACTAGTGCAGTTAGACTTTCATACTGCCAAGACTTGCATTTGGACATCAAGCCCATAGAAGCCTATCTCATAGGATTAGGAGGCGTGGAAACACCCTGTTTGGGCGAGGTGGAACTTCCCATCTACCTTCAAGATGTTCCAATAAAAGTCAAAATGCTAGTGTGTCATGATGAGGACCTCACAGAACCACTTGTCTTGGGTCAAGATTGGATTTACGACCATGCTGTCAACTTGAACCTAAGAAGTCAACTTCTTCAAGTGTGGGTATATAATCAATGCATTACATTAGAATTGGAGAATCACATGCCCACTGAAACTGACACCACACACTCTCTTTGTTCCTCTAAGGCTAATCTTCTTGAACAAGATGTTGTAGATGTCAAAAGCTCTATGATCCAGACGGACGCAAGCACGGAAGGACAGTCGCAAAGTCAAGATGAACCTTCTTCTTGTTTTTTAAAGAGCAAAGCATCCACAGGAGCTCAACCTCAGAAGCAAGCAAAACAGTGCAAGACAGCCAGTCTATCAAATAGACAAAGAGCCCTCAAGAAGAAAGAAGTGTTGGGCATGACACAGATCTGGGTAAAGAAAGGAGTGCAACCATCGACGTTGCCTCAAAGACTCCCACCCAACCAGATCGACCATGATAACAGAAGGACCAAGCACCTACGACAGGCTCAAACACGAGAAATCCAACTACTTTGGGTACCGAAACAATCGATGAAGGCCGACCACAATAAGGTACAAATTTGGGTGCCTAAAAAATTAGCTACAGCTCAACACGGGCGATTACAGATGTGGGTACCCAAGAAGCTCTTACATACGCAACGGCCTATGCTCCCCACCATGCAAAAGGTCTCAACAAAGAAGCCAAGGAAAACAAAGGATAAGAATAGAGCACAAAGACCCAAAGAAGATAAACTTAACCCTTCTACAAAAATAAGCAGGCACTCACCCAGGATATGGGTTTGGCAGCCAAAAGCACAAGCAACATCCACAAAACCAAGGGGTCAACCACACTGGATACCAAAGCTTGGAAAGCATCCAAAGAAGAACTGGCCTGAGGTGATCTCTACAGGGCCAAATACTATTTGGAAATGGGTTCCCATTAGCAGGATTACATCATTTCGAGATCCAATCGACACCTCCAAACAAAGAATTCATCAAGTATACAAGTAACATCAAAAGCCTCGACCAGCAGCAACCATGTGCCTTTGGCATAACCAAGTCGTTTGCACCATTCAGGTCATGCATTTCCAAAGTATGCATCAATATAGGGCCACCTTACATGGCCGTGCATAGACACAATTGAGAAATCCCAGGCACATGAGACACAATTTTCACATGAAAAATATGTTATTGATACTAACCTCTTTCTTCTTGTTTGATGCCATTGTTCCAAAAAAAAAAAAAAAAAAAAAAAAAAAGAAAAGAGACTATGTGCTGGAAAGTGCTCATCAGCGAACTTCCAGCAAGGACATCCCTCAACAAAAAGGACAAGCCGACGATCAAACATCATGAGGGAACCACAACACGAAGAGATGAAGACCAACAGACCCTTCACCATGGTAAGACGTGTATGTTTCAACAACACTATAACCATGATAGATTAGGAAACCTCTTCGTCAGCATACCCTTGAGCACTTAGCTCAAGACCAATCTCTTGCACCATACTTCTTGCCATGCATTTTCCAAGTACGCATATGTAGGGCCACATTACAAGGCCATGCACAAGGCACATATTTGGTTCAACCCATGCACTAATGCACTTACCCACCATTCATTATGGGTTACAAATACTTGGCATGAAAACTATGAAAAGACGACATCAAGATGACAACAACAAGAGCAAGGACGCCATCCACCACCGAGAGTTGCTCCCAATCAACATTGACCACATCCTTTGAGCAGCTAGCAGTTTTGGAAAACTCACAAATGCACCACCCAGATGGAATACAAGGCAGAAGTACGTACAAAGGGACTACAAACTGCAAGAGATAACAGTGGCAAAGTGAAGAACCAGACAAACAACCAGGATACATTGGGAAGAAGGATCGCCCCTGTTGGACGCAAAGGACGCTACCTCTCAACGTACTACATGGAACGACCAATACAACAAGGGTCTGTCAGGGACGACAGACTCAAGAGGGGGGGGAGTGTTGAAGCTTAAGGTCAAGGACAAAGCATGGAAGCGCATCAAGGAAGTGGACACACAGGAAGAAGGAGCAAGTAGGGAGCTCCAAGAAGCACATGTCAAATTTTCAGAAGAAATCCCTACAAAAATAGTGATTTTTATCACTAAAAACCATTGTAAATACCATTTTCCATTTTTGTAACTCCATTTTGTCCAAGCCGAGGAGTCCTCGAGCTTGAGGAGTATTAGATCTACCATCCTACCAATTTTCATGATTTTTAGACTCCGTTTGAGCCCCCAAATAAGCCCTGGAACCTATTTTTTAACTAGGCCAGACACTAGGTCTGGACAGGGCCAAAACCACTCAAAAACTATAAAAAGGACTGGAGAGCTCATTTTTGAGGTTAGCTTGTTGTAGATTTCAGTTTTGTAAGAGAGCTCTTTGGTAATCGAAGTTTTCCATTGTTCCACTCTTTGCTCTTACCTTGTGCGCGTGTGTGTGTATGTGTGTGCATGCTTGTGTGCTTTCACTCACGCACTTGTGCCATCACTTGCTCGCGGTCTTCATACCGGTCCTCACGTCTCCACGGATTGACATTTATGAGGTGTATCTCCTCACGTTGGTACTCACCATTGTGCTAGAGTGACAGTAATGCTTGACTCCTGGGCAATACATAAACCTGCTCATCTGTGAGACAACAAACTGAATATCTAGCCGAGTAATGCATAAGTAAATCAAGCATCCAACAGCCTGCTGATAGAGAACAACATCAAATGCATCTCGAGCATCATGAAGACTCAAACGTAAACCCGTCTCCATAGGAGTGACAATAGTCTTACAGTCTTCAAGAGAAAAACATTGCAATAATGTGTCAATATATTTCGTTTGACACAAAGCCATTCCACCATCAACTTGCATAAACTGAATGCCCAAGTAGTGATGCAAATGCCCCAAATCAGACATCTCAAATGAGGCATGCAAATCAGCCTTAAAATTAGCAATATGCTTCTTATGAGGACCAGTGAGTAGCATGTCATCAACATAAACCACAATGATTAGAAGCACATCATTAGCACGCTTAACATATAAGGTGCTTTCAGTTCGACTATTCTCAAAACCATGTGCAATCAGATAGGCATGTATCTTCTCATACCAAGCACGTGGTGCTTGCTTTAAACCATATAATGCCTTCTTTAACCTGCACACCTGGTTTTCATGCCCTTTTTGCACAAAGCCACGGGGCTGAAAAACATACACTTCTTCATGCAAGTAACCATTCAGAAATGTAGTTTTAATGTCCAACTGATGTACATTCCAACCATGATGGGCTGCAAGTGCACAAATGCTCCGAACAGTAGTCATACGGCATGTAGGTGGAAAGGTCTCATCAAAATCAATGCCACTTTCTTGCGCATAACCCTTTGCAACAAGCCTAGCCTTATACCTGCCAACTGTACCATCACGTTTATGCTTCAGCTTGTATACCCACTTAGTGCCAATGGCCTTCTTGCCAGGAGGCAAGTCACATAAAGACCAAGTACCATTCTTCATTATTGCATCATATTCAGATTGCATAGTTGCCATCCAATTTTCTGAATTTTGTGCTTCATCAAATGAAACAGGCTCATTCTCATCACACAGACTAGATGCAGCCATAGCATAGCAATCTGATACAAAAGAGGCACTATGAGAGCCTAAATGAGTACGATATGACAGAGGTGCATCTAATTTGCTGTCACGCAAAGTCTGCACCAGCCATTTTGGCATAGTTTTTGCCTGCTCAATATCAGCTCTCTCATCAACTAGTGCATCATGTAAATCTGCATCAGAAATGGAATGATCTGCATCATCACATGAAACCTGCAAAGGCTGAGAAGTTGCCTCATTAGGACCAACACTAGACTGTCCACCTGTAAAAAGAGGCATCAATATCATACATGTCTTTGGAGCTAACAGATGTCTCCTTAGTACATGAAAGCAATGGCTGAATAGCATCTTCCACAAAAACAACATCACGGCTAACCAAAATGCGTTTAGTCTGTGGATGATACAAACGATATCCTTTACTTTCAGAACTGTACCCAACAAAAATACATTTTACTGCTTTATCATCCAATTTTCTGCGATGTTGTTCATGCACTAATGCATATGCCAAACAATCAAAAACACGCAGATGAGCAACAGATGGCTTGCGATCATGCCAAGCCTCATATGGAGTAATAGACTGCAGCGCTTTAGTGGGACACCAGTTAAGTACATATGCTGCATGCATGACAACCTGAAGCCAGAAACTATGTGGTAAAGCGTGACTCTTGACCATACACCTCGCCATCTCCATGAGTGACCTATTCTTTTGTTCAGCAAATCCATTCTGTTGAGGTGTATATGGCACTGTACACTGGTGTTTTATCCCACGTTCAGCCAGAAATGCATTAAAATCAGAAGACATATATATTCCCCCCCTCGATCAGAACGGAGGGTGCCCATTTTACATGCTGACAGATTTTCAGTCAAAACCAAAAACTGTTTGAAGCACATGAACACTTCGGACTTTGCCTTCAATGGATATACCCATGCATGCCTGGAAAAATCATTGATGAAAGTCATGAAGTAAAGATAATTCCCAAAAGAAGGTGTCTGCATAGGGCCACATACATCAGTATGTACAAGTTGCAATTTCTGAGTAGCCCGAACTGAACCATCTTTTGGAAAGGATGAACGCTACATTTTCCCCAAAATACAGCCTTCACAAACATGTTTTCTAGGTGCCTCAAGTTTGGGCAAAGAGGACACCATTTCAGATTTCTGCAGGCATAGCAAACTAGCAAAATTCAGATGACCAAATCATGCATGCCAAAGCTTTGCATCTGACATAGCCTGAGAATCATTTACTGCACATGCCAAATCATTTACAGATCTTTCATAGTCTATAAGCTTATACAGCCCACAACATAAAATGCCAGAAGCAATACTCACATCGCCATTTGACAGATCATGAACTGTAAACCTGTCATCAACAAATTTCACAACCAATCCAATCCTGGCTAATGTAGAAACTGATAATAGGTTCTTCTTGATCCCTGGCACAAATAAAGCATCTGAAAAAGTGAAAGAACTACCATCAGCAATAGTCAAAATGATCTTACCAACTCCCATAACAGGATAAGAGGAGTTGTTGGTGCATGTAACAATATTCATTGTAGGGGCAGGCTCAAGTGAAGAGAAGAAACTGCGTTGCGAGGTAATATGTTTGGTCAACCCACTATCAAAATACCAAACATCTGAGTCTACTACAGACATGCACTGCTCATGAGAAGATGGGTCAAAACTGCAGACAGTAGTAAATGCCCATTCTTCCTCCTGCACAAGATTAGCAGACTCTGTTTTTGGTGTAGAGACCTCTGCAACAACCATTCCAGCCTCTTTCTTTTTTGCCTCTTTAGCAGCCAGTTTTGGATAGTTCTTTATGATATGATCATTCCCCATTAGGGGAAAAAATGAACCCTGAATGGGCCATTTAGATTAAGGAGTGATAAGTGATAGACCAATCAGAAGAGGGTGGTGGCCACAGTCTATGCCCTATAAAATACTATGCTGAAGGGGGGAGAAGGGACATATTTCTCCTTTATTTAAAAAGGTTCATATAGAGAGAGAAGGAATCTCGTAACTCAGTTGGGCCCAAAAATTTGAAATTTTTAAAAAGTTAAAAAACTAATCATAACACCTGAAAATGGACCCTGCGTTACTTTTTAAGGTCAAAAGTACTCTTTTTGACCCCTAATTCAAAATCCGTGCATGTTTTGAGCTGAAAAAAATGGGTTTTTTCAAAAATACTCAAAAAAGAGTTATTTCCCTCCTAAACCTCACATTTTCATACCCAGGTCCCAAAAAGTAATCTTTTCCCACTACTTTCACTCTGTAGCACACCATTGAAGCTCCTGTTTCTACACTCCAACCTACCTGCATCTCCTATCTCGAATTACTGTTGTAGCTTGAAGACCTTTAGCTTCAATGGCAACATCTAAAGCTTCTAGGTGACCGAAAGATGAAATCCTCACATTAAGATGTCACAATATCAAAGCCACAGATGGACAGTGGGTATCACATGAGTACTCCAAAGGTGCATGGGTGTACATGCAACCCTCTAGAGTTAGGACTCATCGAATTAGGGATCATGGAATCTTAGATCTTCATTGGAAGGGAAAGTTACTTGGCTTCAAGAAGCATAGAGACAATGGGATGGTTGCTATTGTACAACATGTTTTTACAATGGCAACTATGAAACTTGAAAACTCTAGTAGTATGAGATATCCTGTGAATTGTAAGTATTAATCTACAATATTTTATGCTTTCTTGTGTCGGATATATTTCTGAACTATTTAGATATGTTTTTGTTTGTTTCAGATATATTTCCTTCTACTTTGGTGGAAGAGCAACCACTTCATAGTCTTACAAGTAATTTCCAGGCATTGCATGCAGATGTTGGTGCACTAGTCTTTCCAAATATATCTCCTACTCAACTTTACCATGATAGAGTTTTCTTTTACACACATAGATATGTTGTGCCCTCTACAATGAATGGTTTTGGAAGGTTAGAGAGAATTGAAGTACATTGTCTTCTTAGCTTGGAGTGTCCAAAACCTGATATATGGTCCGTATCATCTTTGAAGCAAAAGATGGTAATGGATATACATAACTCTTTGAAATTCACAAAAGTGTCTAGGTTTGTAGGTTTGCACTGGTCTTTTCCCATTCATTGTTTTGTATATTTATTCCAAGGATTCTCATTCCAATTGACTTCCACCATGTTCATGTATAAAGATATCACATATGAGCAAGTCGAAAGTCTTCTTGGTGAAAATTGGGGTTTGATGGAAGGAATTGCAAAAGGTGATAAATATCTTTGTAAAATAGGTGGAACAGGTATAGGATTTCGATATTTGAAACAACGTACTTCATTATACATCAGATTCTACTATGATCGTTGGATGTGCAAACTTGGCAAATGGATACCATTTCAAAGTTCAGAGGGATCTTTGCATTCATTTGAAATAAAGCTTAGATTGCCCAACAATGAAATAGAAACTATTTTAGTGAATAATCATTGGACCTTGGCTAATATGAGAGAACACTTGATGATTATGGGGTTTGAAGGAATAACTCAATCCAAATTCAAAATTCAAGGACATAAGGTGAGAAATCTTTCATGCTTTTGTTAAAGTAATCTTTTCATTATTGTTTGTTTTACTTTAATGACTTCATATTCTTTCAAATTGATTACAGGTGGCAGGAGAATAGAATACAAAATGAAAGTCCCTGTAGATTGGAGCAAAGATGGAACAGAACTCTGATTGTCATAGTTCTTTTGCAACCTGATAATGTCACTTCTTGGGCCCTAGTCATTGTATCTCATGGTTTTTGCACTTTCAAGAACCTTGTAAAAAGTAGGACAATTGATTCATGTTAGATATTGTATATACCTTCTTCTCTGCAATGGTAATTTCAAAACTTTTGGAATGTCAAAAAGTTTGTTCACTACTTTGAATTGTGGTTGCTCATGTTTTTTTCTGTGCATTATTTTGTCATAAGAAACACATTTTTTGAAATTGCACTTCTTTATTCTATACTTTTAAAAGTGGGCCCAGTCAGTTTAAAAACTTGAAACTGCTATAAAAATGGTTCTATGTGCTCATTTCTCACATTTGCACTCTCAAAGAGCTAGAAAGCACAGACTACAAGGCTCTAGAATTCTCGTGCACAAGCAATGGCTGCTAGCACTTCCACTCCCATGAAATCTCCTCGAGATCTATTCATGGAATTTTTAGATACTACAGACTACAATGGTCGTACGGATCTGTATGACCTAGTCTGTAGAGTCCCTAATCTTGAAGGGACAATAGCCATGAACTCCGATGTGATCGATGAGATCACAAATTTTATGGAATTCTATATATTAAGATATGCCATAGATATTCGAGCATATGAGTGTAAATGGGTCCCCTGTGACCTGCTTTTCTACATTCATAGAGGTGGAGATGGAAATGTTTTTAGTTGTAGTTGTCGACGGGGAGGAATTTTTGTTCCTGCACGATACTGAGAAGGCATTCGGTCTACGCCTCGACGAATGCCTTAGCATTTTCTGCTCAACCTCGGATGTCCCCATGGACAACACTTCTGACATTATCGAAAAGGCAACAATTCCACTTGGTGATTCAGTTGCGGACACCATTGCATTTGTGTGTGAAGAGATTTTGAGCCATGCCAACCAAGATGCCATTGAAGAAGATCTGGCCGCAGCAAGGAAAGAATTTTGGAGAAGAAGATTCCAACATCCTCTATTGTGGAGCAAAGTGGCATGGCCTATTCATCGATTCCACTAGATGCAATGGGAAGAGGAGAGGATGAAGATAGGCTTCAAGATGTAAGTCTCTACTGACATTTATGGTTGTCTCATATTCATATAAGATGTATCTATTTAATTTTATGATTGTCTATGTGCAGGAAACAATTGAAGTGGATAAATTTGCAGCAAGGAGTGGTGGTGACCGTGTTTCCTGGGGCCATCTTCCTTGGCACAATACATTGGAAAATTGCCAAAGGAAGATTTTGTCATAATCCACAAGGACTTTTCCCCTCAAAGACACTTCATGACTTGGTGTCTGAAGGCCTTGAGCAAAGTTTTGTGCCTATCTACAATAATGCAAGGGACCAATTGTATATTTCTAGTTAGGAAGTCCCTTGCCCTTACTACCCTAGGAGTTAACTTTAGAGGAAAAATATTAGGTCAAATAGGAATAGCTTTAGGTCTTGAATTGACAGACCCTCAGTTAATATCCCAATTAGTTTTGACTTACCAATTGCCAGTATCTTTTCAGAGAAGAAAGAATGTAGTGGAGAGGCTCAAGGCCAAGAGCCAATTGTAAAAACTTTATAATACCAATTATTGTTTTTCCAATTTCCATGTGCATTCAATCTATTATATCTTTATGGTTTTGACAATCTCATAACTTTTGCACAGTTTAATCAGTCTTTTTCCATTATTTCTTGTAATTTGTGTTGCCCAAAATGCATGCAATGGCCTAGGAATACAAAAAAAGGGCCTACCACAAAAACGCGGGGATGGGCCCTGCAAAACTTTTGCAGGGCACATCCCCGCGTTTCTGTGGCAGGCCTTTTTTTGGCATTCCTAGGCCATCCTATGCACTACCTTACCTATATTGCAAGTCTATCTCCCTCAGTTAGCACCTTCACTTGGGGAATTGTGGAATTCGTCTTATGTGCAATAATTAGAGAAAGTTAAGACTCCTCTGGGTGCATATAAGCATGCAACAGTAAATAAGTACATGTATGTTCATAAACATTGTTTAACTATTGGTTAGGGGGTTAGCATGCAGTGCACTCTAGCCAAGGCCAATCATATGCCCCGATGTGCATGGCATGTATTTTCATAGCTTGGAAATGCCAAAAAAAGGCCTACCACAGAAACACGGGGATAGGCCCTGCAAAACTTTTGCAAGGCCCATCCCCGCGTTTCTGTGGTAGGCCTTTTTTTGGCATTTTTAAGCCATGAAATGCACTAATAGCATTACCACTTACAAAAAGTACAGAAAAAAGAATGATACAACCGTGAAAAACACTTCAAAGAGGTACTGGAAAAAGACACCTAGAAACATATGAGAAATAAACTTCAAAACATGTACACTTAGAGATAAACACTTGGGAGAGCAAATATGAGAAGACAAAGATTATATTCATCCTTTGGGATTTACAAAATATTCATCATATGGGATATACAAAAGGTTCTCCAAACAAGGGAGTACAAATTTTTTTTAAGGGTTATTCCCTCTAATTCTCCTAGCTAGCTGCAAATCTTTAGGTTGTATTGTCACTCTCTTTGCATGGATGGCACATAGGTTAGAGTCCTCCAACATTGATATAAGATATGCCTCTGCAGCTTCTTGGAGAGCCTCAATGGCTATCCCTTGGATACGAAGTCCAGCGCAATAGCATTGGATCTCTTCCTTCACAACTCTTGCAAATGACCTTCGTGGAATAAGAAGCTCCACAGACTTTTGATAGTGTCGAATCTCTGCAAAGGCTCTGGTTTGCTTTCTACGCCTTTGTGGTGCTCTTGCATTTGGGGGGATGTTGTCCTCGTTGTTTGGGCCTTGCCTTGATTGGTGTCCTGACTGGGGGCTCATCATCATATGCGGGAGGGGAATAATTTATTTCTTGGGATACATCTCTCTTTGGTGAAGCTTCATCCCCCCGCGATGGAATGCTACCAGACTGTGTCCCTGAACCCGAGTTTCTTCTGGAAGAGTTGCTTGTGGTTCAACGCTTCTTGTGGGGTGTCATCCATGTTGGGTGTTGAGTACCTTGCACATGGCTAGGGTAGACGACATGATCCTTCCTAGTAGTCTGCTTTGTGCGTGCCATTCTCTTAGGTTGTAAAGTGGTAAAATGAGGAAGGGCACCTCTATTTATAGGCTTTCACTTAAGAATTGTCCTGTTCACATTTAAATGGATAAAAATTAGTTTTAAGACATTAAAAGTATATTCACAAAAACAGTAAAATTTTATTTGAAGTGAAAGGGGTTATAAAAACCTTGAAAAGAATAATGCATTTTAAGAGTTTGGAAACTATTTCCAAGCAGAACCCTCGCGAACTCTTTGTGCATGCCATTGGGCATGATGTATGGGTCCTGACAATGACATCCACTTCTCTCTTGCAATATCATGTTGTAGCTTTCATGTAATCTTTGCTATTCGTGACTCACATGCTCGTTTCATTACATATTTTCTAGCAAATGTCGCACAAAAAAACCAATTGAAAATTTCTTCTAAATAGTTTGATTGGAGTAGACCACCCCCATGGTGAGTGTTTTTAAAGTAAACACCTCTAGCCCTGTAATGTGACTTCTCCATTCCTCGTGTACTAAAAATTTCTAGTGACCCATATCGATTCATAAAATATGCTCCATGTGCAAAAAGAATATGCTATGATCTGGTCAATAAGATATACACATAGTGTTTAAGACCAAATAAAAAAATGTAAGCAAAACTTACTATGTAATGTGTAATGTTGCTTTCTCCCCAAGATAAGATGAATGATTGTGTAAACTCCTTCAAAGTCACTTGGAATAATTCTCGTTGTGAAGCATTAGTGGAAACCAAACACATCAAATGTAACAATTGATCGAATGATGACCAAACCTTCTTTCGCTTGTTAATGAGATCAACCTGACTATCATTGTCTCTTGTAATTGAATAGAGGTCCTTGCAAAGCTCCCATTTCCCATCATCTTGACTATTCACATCTCTTTTAAAGAAACGTCTTGCCTTCTTCCCAGTCATTGAAACTTGTTGTAAAATATCTTGAGACTCACCATACTTCTTAACAACTAAAGATACGTGGCCACCATGACAACCTATAGAATTCAAAAGACCTTCTATTTTTTGGATTGCTATTGTAGACCTCTCTAGTGGTTTCATTGCAAATGCTTATTCAACATGGAGCTTCAACAACCTATCAAAGATCCTCATGAATGCATGCAAAGTACAAAAGTGGACATTGACTAATGGAAATGGGATAATGGGGTTCCAATCATTGCTTATTTTATCACGAGTCGGTTCCTGTAACATTGGACACTTCAAAAGTGATATCTCCCATTCCCTGTGATTCGATGAGTCTGTTTCATCAATTTCTTCAGAGTCATCAACTCTCATCAATGCCCTTGCAGGTTTAGACTGTCTCTTAGATCCTTTGTAACCTTGTGTACAATATGGGCAAGGATAGAGAGAAGATGCTCCTTGTTTACAACCTAACATGCATTTTATACTCTTAAAGTCTCCACCCAAATGCCATTCTACCTCAAAATGACCTATATCATCTACAAAAAGCTTTTTCCCATGTATTTGAGAAGAGATTACTTCCGTAATCCATGGAGTCCTACTAAAAATCCATGAAATAACATTGTTTGTTTCTTTGGGAACTTCTATAGCACCTAACCACCAGATATCTCTCTCTAATTACACACTGTAAGTCAAATGGTCCCTCCCTCCTAAAGTTTCATCACTCATTGCATGGTCCATAATTTCATTCATTAGCGTCACACTCAACCTTTCTACTCGCCGACCCTTTATGATTTGACACTCATCAAGCTTCAGTATGAACTTTAACTTAACAGTACAGTCTGCACAAAAGAGAAAACATTATCTTAATATGACACTTGAATGCAATAAAACTTCCACACCAAATAATATATTGTAGGGGTACCTTTGATTGTTGAACTATAAAAGTGAACCATTGCTTGTTGAAGCTTCTGAAGATCCACAAATATATTGTTGAATTTAGTGTAAGTAAATCCTTGTGTAGATAGGATTTTTGATTGCTTCTTGGGAATATTTGGATGATAAACAGAGGCAGGCATAATTTCTTCTATGAATAAATATTGTCCAATAGTACGAGTCACATTCTCATTTGAAGTTTTTTTTTTGATAGACACTTTATATGGGCATGGAAATATACTTTGAGAAATACCTTGTGATTGTAAGGCTTGCCTGCGAAGGGTGTACATTGCAGTATACCCATTTCTACTGATGCCCGCCTCGTCACATATTGCCTGCACATCTTGCACTATGATAAGGTTTTTTAACTTCTTTGAAAACTCAGCTTCAACAACAACTCTAATACACTTTCCTATGCGTGAGTCTAAAGCAGAAGTGATTTCTTTGGTGTTTATATAGCTATTCATCAGCTTGAATTGGTCTTGTGTTGTTGATGAAGCAGTTATGTCTTGAATAAACAACCTACACAATGAAAGATTCCATTACAAATCTTCATTAAAACATGTTGGAGATAGACGTCTGCGGAAGCACGCGAACAGCACAAGGAAGAAGAAGAAGCTTGGAGCACAAACACACAATACTGAATGTATTACTAGAGAATGTACAAAGATAAGTAGCCCATTAGGGCAATAGGCGTATATACAAGCTGGGGGAAAAAAACCTCCTAAAGAGGGAAAAAAGTGCCCCGGCGGTCCTAGAGTGTTCACACACATCACTACCTAGATATATCAACAAATCCCCCCTGGGAGTGATGCGGTGAACAAGAAGCTGGCACTCATGTATAAGGAAGTGCCAAGCTATGTGGAAATCACTCCACAAAAGGAAGTAAGCCCAAAGCTTTGCGAAAAGCTTCAAACTTCTCCCTAGACAGAGCCTTCGTGAAAAGGTCTGCAATGTTCTCTTGCGTGGGCACATATGCCAAGCTGATCTCCCCAGCAGAGAACCTCTCCCTGACATAGTGATAATGCACCTCAATGTGCTTAGTGCGAGCATGGAACACAAGGTTCCTCGCAACTGCCAATGCGCTCTGACTGTCAGTGAAGATGGTGGTGGCAGAAGACTGGCCAACACCCAAATCAGCCATAAGGCGTCTGAGCCACACACACTCAACAATCGCTGTGAAAGCTGCCCTATACTCAGCCTCACAACTGGAAGTGGCCACAGTAGGCTGCTTCTTGCTCAACCAAGATATACATGAGCTACCAAGCATGAAGCAAAAACCACTGGTGGACACACGAGTGTCATAGCAACCAGCCCAATCTGAGTCAGAAAAAGCATGCAAATCTGGCGGTAGTGATCCCCCCTTGGGATAAAACAACCCAAGCAGCCGAGTACCACTCAAGTAGCGAAAGATGCGCTTAACTGCTTTCCAATGCATGACTCCTGGGCAATGCATAAACCTGCTCATCTGTGAGACAGCAAACTGAATATCTGGCCGAGTAATGCATAAGTAAATCAAGCATCCAACAGCCTGCTGATAGAGAACAGCATCAAATGCATCTCCAGCATCATGAAGACTCAATCGTAAACCTGTCTCCATAGGAGTGGCAATAGGCTTACAGTCTTCAAGGCCAAAACGCTGCAATAATGTGTCAATATATTTCGTTTGACACAAAGCCATTCCACCATCAACGTGCATAAACTGAATGCCCAAATAGTGATGCAAATGCCCCAAATCAGACATCTCAAATGAGGCATGCAAATCAGCCTTAAAATCAGCAATGTGTCTCAATAGGACCAGTGAGCAGCATGTCATCAACATAGACAACAATGATCAGAAGCACATCATTAGCACGTTTAACATATAAGGTGCTTTCAGTTGGACTGTTCTCAAAACCATGTGCAATCAGATAGGCATGTATCTTCTCATACCAACCACGTGGTGCTTGCTTTAAACCATATAATGCCTTCTTTAACCTGCAAACCTGGTTTTCATGCCCTTTCTGCACAAAGCCACGAGGCTGAAAAACATACACTTCTTCATGCAAGTCACCATTCAGAAATGCTGTTTTAATGTCCAACTGATGTACATTCCAACCATGATGGGCTGCAAGTGCACAAATGCTCCAAACAGTAGTCATACGGCATGTAGGTGCAAAGGTCTCATCAAAATCAATGCCTCTTTCCTGCGCATAACCCTTTGCAACAAGCCTAGCCTTATACCTGTCAACGGTACCATCAAGTTTACGCTTCAGCTTGTATACCCACTTAGTGCCAATGGCCTTCTTGCCAGGAGGCAAGTCACATAAGGACCATGTACCATTCTTCATTATAGCATCATATTCAGATTGCATAGCAGCCATCCAATTTTCTGAATTCTGTGTTTCATCAAAAGAAATAGGCTCATTCTCATCACAGAGACTAGATGCAGCCATAGCATAGCAATCTGATGCAAAGGAGGCACTATGAGAGCCTGAACGAGTACGATATGACAAAGGTGCATCTAATTTGCTGTCACGCAAAGTCTGCACCAGCCATTTTGGCATAGTTTTTGCCTGCTCAATATCAGCTCTCTCATCAGCAAGTGCATCATGTAAATCTGCATCAGAAATGGAATGATCTGCATCATCATATGAAACTTACAAAGGCTGAGAAGTTGCCTCATTAGGACCAGCACTAGCGTGTCCACCTGTAAAAAGAGGCATCAAAGTATCATACATGTCTTTGGAGCTAACAAATGTCTCCTTAGTACATGAAAGCAATGGCTGAATAGCATCTTCCACAAAGAGAACATCACGGCTAACCAGAATGCGTTTAGTCTGTGGATGATACAGACGATAGCCTTTACTTTCAGAACTGTACCCAACAAAAATACATTTTACTACCTTATCATCCAATTTTCTGCGATGTTGTTCAGGCACTAATGCATATGCCAAACAACCAAAAACACGCAGATGAGCAACAGATGGCTTGCGGTCATGCCAAGCCTCATATGGAGTGATAGACTGCAACGCTTTAGTGGGACACCTGTTCAGTACATATGCTGCACACATGACAGCCTCAAGCCAGAAACTGTGGTAAAGCTTGACTTTTGACCATGCACCTCGCCATCTCCATGAGTGACCTGTTCTTTCGTTCAGCAACTCCATTCTGTTGAGGTGTATACGGTACTGTACACTGGTGTTTTATCCCACGTTCAGCCAGAAATGCATTAAAATCTGAAGACATATATTCCCCCCCTCGATCAGAACGGAGGGTGCCCATTTTACATGCTGACAGATTTTTAGCCAAAACCAAAAACTGTTTGAAGCACATGAACACTTCGGACTTTGCTTTGAGTGGATATACCCATGCATGCCTGGAAAAATCATCAATGAAAGTCACGAAGTAAAGGTAATTTCCAAAAGAGGGTGTCTGCATAGGACCACAGACATCACTATGTACAAGCTGCAATTTTTGCGTAGCCCAAACTGAACCATCTTTTGGAAAGGAAGAACGCTGCATTTTGCCCAAAATACAAGCTTCACAAACATGTTTTCCAGGTGCCTCAAGTTTGGGCAAAGAGGACGCCATTTCAGATTTCTACAGGCGTAACAAACTAGTAAAATTCAGATGACCAAAGCGTGCATGCCAAAGCTTTGCATCTGACATAGCCTGAGAATCATGAACTGCACATGCCGAATCATTCACAGATTTTTCATAGTCTATGAGCTTATACAGCCCACGACATAAGATGCCAGAAGCAATAATCACATCACCATTTGAGAGATCATGGACTGTACACCTGTCATCAACGAATTTCACAACCAAGCCAATCTTGGCTAATGCAGAAACTGATAACAGGTTCTTTTTGATCCCTGGCACAAATAAAGCATCTGAAAAAGTGAAAGAACTACCATCAACAGTAGTCAGAATGATCTTACCAACTCCCATAACAGGATAAGAGGAGTTATTGGCGCATGTGACAGTATTCCCTGTAGGGGCAGGCTCGAGTGAAGAGAAGAAACTGCGCTGTGAGGTAATATGTTTGGTCGCCCCACTGTCAAAGTACCAAACATCTGAGTCTACTGCAGACATGCACTGATCATGAGAAGATGGGTCAAAACTGCAGACAGTAGTAAACGCCCATTCTTCTTCCTGCACAAGATTTGCAGACTCTGTTTTTGGTGTAGAGGCCTCTGCAACAACCATTCCAGCCTCTTTCTTCTTTGCCTCTTTAGCAGCCAGTTTTGGACAGTTCTTTATAATATGATCATTTCCTTTACAGTACTTGCAGAACAATTTTTGCTTTTCTGATTTCTTTTCATCTTTATCCTGGTTCTTCGATTGTGCAGCATTTGCAGATTTTTGCTTACTAGTAGAAGAGCTCCATTTTCCTTTGCCCTTTTGACTAGCCAAGAAAGCTTGATCTGCAACACGCATAATGGACCTGTTCTGCCTGGACTGATCTTCCTGCAACAGAACATAGACTAATTCTAAATGACAAGGCATTCGGATTGCCTTTCATCATCAACCGAAGAGTAGAGGCAAAACTCTGATATGAATCAGGAAGAACATTCAGAACGGTCTGCACAAGTGAGCTATCTGGTATAACCTCATCAACAGAAATCAATTGTTCCTTCAGGTCTTTGATCTTTGTAAGAAAACTATCCATAGAATCACCTTCATTCATGTGCTCACTCTCCAACTGTTTTCGGAGGTAAGCAACACGAGCCTCATTCCTAGCCTGGTACAAAGTGGTAAGTGTATCCCAAGCATCCTTTGCTGTTCTGCAAGAGCGAATGTGAGGAATAATGGCACGTTTGACAGACAAGGCTATCAATGCATGTGCCTGGGCATCTCTGCCATCCCAACAAGTCTGCTCTGCAGTAGGTGCAACAGAAACAGTAGCACGAACAGGAATCTGTGGAATATCATCTTCGACACCATCTTCATCAGCTCCAGTACCTCCAGCACTTATATTTGTAGTACCTGTAGTCGCACGTGTAACAGGACGTCTTTCAACACCCTGCACAATGTTCCACAGTCCTTTTGCAACCAGTACATGTCGCATCATATAAGCCCATAATGGGTAGTTGGTACCATCCAACTTATCCTCAACAGCCAACATACGGAATACATCACTGCTTTCAGCCATGGCCGGTGACTAAAATACCTTGATGCAGAAAATTGACTGTATCTCAAAAAGTTGAACGGAACTGCCCAGACGAGTTCTGCTAGACCTGTAGCAGACTTCGAGACGCTTAAACTGGCGAACAGAAACTGGTATATACCTTTGGCACAAAAGGACGAAATAGCCTACACAAGCGCTGCGATAGTGCGTTCGGAGGCCGAAACGAGCTCAGATCGCGATTTCGGCACCACATAGCGAAGCTGTTTTGATCTCGGAAACACCCTGAGTATGCTCACCAAATTTCGTGCGAATCTGAGACTGCAAACGGAGGAGTGTCGACGGTGCCCTAGAAGAAGCGACGACCTGCTCTGATACCAATTGTTGGAGATAGACGTCTGCGGAAGCACGCGAACAACACAAGAGCCCGAAGATCAATACTTTTTTCTCCAGCTGCATGACGTTCATTTTGAGAATTGGCATCATTGTTGCATCGTGTATTTGGAGCAAACTCTATAGGCACACGAACATGGATACTTGTTGATGCAGGAGCATGCAGACGTTCTACTGTGAAGTTTGTGATACATGTCAACACCATCTTTGCTAATGACCAGCAATATAAAAAACAAAGATGAAAAACTGGTTGGAAGGGACTCTAAAGCATATGTTTTGCTCAATGTATGGGTTAAAGTGTATTTTTCCAATGTGTATGGCTGAAAATGATGAAATTTGAAAAAAGTCATTTTTTGGGGGAAGCATAGTCACGGATTTGATGATGTGGCACTTACTTTTGGAGGGATGTTGAAAATTATACTTTTTCTAAAAGAAACTTCAAAAAATGGGCCCAAAAAAGTGACTTCAAACATATATATTAAAAAATAGACCCTTTTGAGTTAATATACACTGAAAATGAGACTTTTTAAAAAAATTCATTTTTTTATTCAAATACATGTACGAGTTTGATGATGTGGAAAGTAGATTCTCTTTCTCTCTCTCTAGAAGAAGAAAGAGAGAGGCATACTAAAGCCTAAAAAAAAGCCTACTCCAGCCTACTAAAAAGTGCCCTATTAAATGCACTTTGTCCTCTTAAACAAGAATAGAATTAAGCTTTATCCCTAAAAATTAGGGATCCTTACAAGGCCCATGCAGGGTTCATTTTTTCCCCTAATGCTTTACAGTACTTACAAAATAATTTCTGCTTTTCTAATTTCTTCTCATCTTTACCTTCCTTCTTTGAATATGCAGAATTAGCAGATTTCTGCTTACTAGTTGAAGAGCTCCATTTTCCTTTGCCCTTGTGACTAGCCAGGAAAGCTTGATCTGCAACTCGCATTATGGACCTGTTCTGCCTGGACTGATCTTCCTACAACAGAATAGAGACTAACTCCTCAAATGATAAGACATTTGGATTGCCTTTCATCATCAAATGAAGAGTAGAAGCAAAACTCTGATATGAATCAAGAAGACCATTCAGAAAGGTCTGCACAAGTGAGCTATTTGGTATAACCTCATCAGCAGACTGTTCCTTCAAATCTTTGATCTTCGTTAGGAAACTGTCCATAGAATCACCTTCATTCATGTGCTCACTCTCCAACTGTTTTTGGAGGTAAGCAACACGAGCCTCATTCGTAGCTTGGTACAATGTGGTAAGTGTATCCCAAGCATCCTTATCTATTCTACAAGAGCAAATGTGAGGAATAATGGCACGTTTGGCAGACAAAGCTATCAATGCATGTGCCTGGGCATCTCTGCCATCCCAGCGAATCTACTCTATAGTAGGTGCAGCAAAAACCGCAGCACGAACAAGAATATGCAGAATATCATCATCTTCGACACCTTCTGCATCAGCTTCAATACCTGCAGTTGTAATAGTTGCAGGTGTGATAGGACATTTTTCAACACCCTACACAATGTTCCACAATCCTTTTGCAACCAATACATGTCGCATCATATAAGCCCACAATGGGTAGTTGGTACCATCCAACTTATCCTCAACAGCCAACATACGGAATACATCACTACTTTCAGCCATGGCCGGTGACTAAAATACCTTGATGCAAAAAATTGATTGTATCTCAAAAAGTTGAACATAACTGCCTAGACGAATTCTTCTAGACCTGTAGCAGACTTTGAGACGTTTATATTGGCGAATAGGAATTGGTATATACCTTTGGCACAAAAAGATTGATCTCAAAAACACACTGAGTATGCTCACCAAAATTCGTGCGATTCTGAGACTGCAAACGAAGGAGTGTCGACGGTGCCCTAGATGAAACGATGACCTGCTCTGATACCAATTGTTGGAGATAGACGTCTGCGGAAGTACACAAACAACACAAGGAAGGAGAAGAAGCTTGGAGCACAACACACAATACTGAGCTACTTATCTTTGTACATTCTCTAGTAATACATTTAGTATTGTGTGTTGTGCTCCAAGCTTCTTCTTCTTCTTCCTTGTGTTGTTCGCGTGCTTCCGCAGAAGTCTATCTCCAATAGAATTGTAGATTTTTACCAGCTTGGATTAGCTCATCGACTTGTGGAATCGCTAATTGAGGGGCCTTAATCTCCAGGTCATCGACTTGTGGAATTGCTAATTGAGGGGCCTTGATCTCAATGTGTGCAGCCTCTCTTAGTAGGGTTTTCTTTGTAATTTGCACTTAATCTCGTCAATCTAAGTCTTACTTCTCTTTTCTTTCTTAGAACTATGGTTTTCGTTGCTCATCTAACTTGCTTCAAGCAATTAATAAATTGTAAGGCTGAGAGATATATTCTAGAAGTGATTCTAATTTCCCTTGTTATTTTGGATTGGAAGCTTGGAGTAACAACTCAACTTTCTCCTTACCTCTAGTCACTTTGAGGTGGTTGATTAAACTTATCGTAAAAATATCAAATATTCTACTAGAAATTCTTATTTCATACGCATTTTAAACTTATCCCAATCAGCACTTTCTAGCTTATGTATCCTCATTTTAGTCGGCTCCTTCAGTAATCTTAAAAAATATCTTTGCTAAGTGAACCTTGAAGCTCCGAAGAATTTTGCCTTATGCTCAAACGCCTTTAATGTAGGATGACATTTCTTTCAATGAACTCACCCCTTTCACTTATCAATGTTTGCATCATTTTCAATGTGTGGTTCTTGTATATTGCCCTATTTTAATAATCTTGAATTCCTTGTTCTCTTGTGCCTATGTTGGCAATTCAAATTTTTATTTTACTTTTTCTTGTTTTATTTCATATGTTTTAGTTAAAAAAAAATTCTAAGAAAAACAAGAAAAAACAAGTTAAAAACAAGTACACTTCTAGAACAAATAATAAAATGTACAAAATTTGCACATATCTCAAGTTGGATGATTACGTACAAGTACACCTCACAATTGTTTCGATTTGGGTTTACCAAAGAGTGTGGGCGTGCTCTTGTGTTGTTTGTGTTAGCACATGGGGTGCCTTGGAAGCCTCACGGTAGACACTCATATAAATCTGAACCCGTTTTGTCAAGATTCAACATATTCATTGTTTCTTCCCTTCATATTTTATCCATCGTTTGCTAAGTCTAGCTCATCATAGCCAAAGCCTTATGAGCTTGAAATTAGATTTAAATCATTCCTCTTTTCTTCGCAGCTAGTTCATAAAAAATTCCAATATGCTTTTCCTTAGCATATCTTTTAAGTGTGAGAGATGTAAAAATTCTAATTCATCAATAATTCCAATATGTTTTTTCCTTGGCATATCTTTAAGTTTGAGAGATGTAGAACTTCTTTCTTTTCGCTTTACCTCCGTTGCATCACTAACCTTTCTAGAAGTAACAAAAGAAGTTCTAGATTTGCACTATTCCTTAGTCACTCCATTGTAACTTCATAGCCAAATTGATTCACCATCACAACTCACACATATTCACAACATACAACTACACTGCATGTGTAAGATACCACATTGATTTTTCACCCGAAAAAAAAAAGATGTGTAGATAATAATGAAATTTTATGCTTAGGATATTCTGATCATGTCTGCAAAATTTTGTAGCAATAAGTTTTTACATTCTCTCTCTAGAAAGTTGTCGTATAAAATTTGTATGTTAAATTTGAGCATGAAGATGAAGGAATCTGAAAAAGTGTTGTATGAGAGAAAGGTAGAGTACTTCTAGTAGAAAAACTTTACTTGATTGAATTTTTTGTAGTTCTTATGTTTTATGTCTCATTTGCTTCCATGAAGATAGATTAACGAAGAGATTTTTCATGTTTTTCATCTCTCTCTAGAATTTTTGATTTTGCAGGGACCAAAAGTGATATCTGGAAGCAGATTTGGACCTGAGGCATCTTTAACACTTGTACAGATTTAAGAAGTAAATATTTTTGTCTCTCACAAGCTTAAGCTAATTCCTCACCATTTTTGAGTTACAAGGGTTGGAAAAGTGCCGTTTTTCAACACTTAAAAAAAAGGAGAAGCCTTCATTCATTCATCTTATTCACGTTCGCGAATTTAGAAAACGCACATGGGTATATGGGTTATTTTTGGGTGATTGATGTGTGTGTGAGTGCATTGTGGGGATCACCTCTATTTTTGTAGGTACGATTCTTGAGGTGGACACGAAAAGTAGATGCATGGGTGGTCTGGAAGTCTTGCATGAGACATGCGAAAAGACGCTATCTTGGATCATGCGGATTCTAAGACTGCGGGTCTAAGAAGGCATGATTGTTCATGCACCAGCAAAAGGTGGAGATCCAAAAAGACGAAGACTAAGAGATAGAAAAGGAAAATGGTCATACAATCATCACGATCATTTTTCAGCTTCTGGAATTGCGATTGAGATTGGGATTGAGATTGAGATTGAGATTGTGATTGTGATTGAGATTGGGTTTGCGATTGTGATTGTGATTGAGATTGGGATTGAGATCAGCTCGGGAGTGGTCGGGTGGATGAAGCTTCACATTGAAGCTATCTGATAGATTTTGTAACGCAGATCAGAACTACTTGTAAATCTGCATAGATAATAAAATTCTCTC
The DNA here is from genome assembly GCA_020310875.1 of Ceratopteris richardii. Lineage (NCBI taxonomy): Eukaryota > Viridiplantae > Streptophyta > Polypodiopsida > Polypodiales > Pteridaceae > Ceratopteris > Ceratopteris richardii. Next base: position 144,317,737 of record CM035410.1, read on the forward strand.
TCTTCTTGTTCTGCGTATACTTTGTTTTCCTTCTTTATATCTTATGGTGTCAAAGCCTATTATTCTGTGTGGGATTGTGATTCAAGATTAGGAGACTTGTTACAAGTGGTATCACAGTAGAGTTGGATTTCGGGACAAGATGCAGGCTTTGAAGAAGAAGATAGAAGAACAAGAGGAGCTTATCAGTAGATTGAATGCAGAATTACATAAAGAAAAATCCAACAAACAAAAAAAGGGTACTGCAAATGCTTTTATGGACCTCAATGATGAAGGTGGTAATGGTGCAGGCACATCGAACACACGCAGAGCTAGATGGCAACGTGAACCTGAAGAGGACGATGATGCAGGTGAATCTACACTTAAGCAAGTGTTTAAAAGAGCAAAATTAAATGAATTTGATGGTGAGAAGAAAACTAGAGAGGATCTTGAAGCATGGATTGAGGAACTTGAAGATTTCTTTGACCTGCGCATATTTAGTGAGGAACCAAAAGCAAAGGTGGCAATTTTGCATGTGCGAGGAGTCGCAAAACTGTGGTGGAAATCATACATACAGACAAGAACATGTGAAGGTCCGATCCTCTGGAAAGAGTTTCGAGAGCAAGCAAAGAATCGTTATTGTTCTCCACATTATCGGATGGAAAAGAAAATGGAATTCTACTCTTTCAAGCAGTATGAGGATGATAGATATAACTTGTCTGTTGAAGAATATAAGGAGAAATTTTTGTGTTTATATAAGTATGCACTAGAAGTTTCTGGAGATGCCCTGAAAAGCAAGTTTATTGAGGGTTTGCAGGAAAAGCTTCGCTATCAAGTAAAGGGATCCGGATGTGTAGATTTTCTTGATGCAGTTGCAAAAGTAGAAAACTTTGAGAAGATGGAGAAGTTTACCACGAAAAAGGCATCCAAATCAAGGTTTATCTCAATAGGACATTGACCCCCAAGACCTATTTCAATAAATCAGAATGGACAGAGAGCGACTAACTCTATTAACGGTCAAGGAGGAAAACTAAGCCAAAGCAACCGGATACATCTAAGAATCAAGAACTTGTGCACTGGCAACGTGATTCCGATTTCTTGGAGCAGGCTAAAAGACTAGGACTTTTTTTTTGATGTGGAGAACAAGGACATCGCACGTTTGAATGTCCAAACAAGGCCATCGACTGTTCTATGCAAGCAAAGATAGCTCATCTACAAGAAGAAAACATAACAATTGAGGAAGCGGATGATCAAGGTAAGTGTTCTAGCCCTAGACTTCAATGAATGAAAACTTCTTCTCATTCAAGGGCATCCGTGATTAGGATTATGGGGGACATATTCTCTCATAAGGTTAGTTTCTTGATTGATTCAGGTAGTACAAATTGTTTCCTTTCACTTACGTTGGCAGAGGCTTTAGGGTTGCATATTGAGATGAAGACTAAAAGACCTGTATAGATGGCTAATGGTAGGATACACTATACTGGAGGGTGTATTGAGAATCTTGATTTTATGTTAGGAGAACATAATTTTTTGGGTACCTTCCATGTAATTGAAATGAGGGAATGTGATGTAATCATCGGAATGGACTAGTTAGTTCATAACAGTGTTGTGATTGATTGTGAAAGTGGGATCCTTACTTTGAAAATAGAAGGGAAGGAAGATGATCTTGCAGGCAAGTGTAATTCAAGTTTTTCTCCTATTCCTGCTATAAAGTTGATTAGAGGTATTCGACAGGGTTGTGAGACATATTTGGTTTATGTGCATGACCTTCAAGAAAAGAAGAAAAAAGAGGAAATACCTGAATATGTTAGAAAACTTTTAGATGAGTACACAAATGTATTTCCTGATGATCTACCGGGCATGCCTCCTCCTAGGAAAATTGACCATGGGATCAACCTTTATCCAAGAAGTGAGCCTTATTCTAGAGCACCTTATAGGTTCAATATTGATGAATTGAAAGAGTTGAAGCTCTAACTGGATGATCTGTTGAAGGAGGAGTTGATAAGACCTAGTGTTTCACCTTGGGGAGCACTTGTTTTGTTTCAGAAAAAGAAAGATGATTCATACCGACTTTGTATCGACTATAGGGGATTGAACAAGAAAACCATTAAGAACAAGTATCCACTGCCACACATAGATGAACTGCTGAGTCAATTGAGTGGTGCCATAATATTCACTAAAATTCACTTAAGATCGGGATATCATCAAATTAGAGTAAAGTCTGAGGACATACTCAAAACCGCTTTTAGAACACGATATAGTCATTGTGAGTTCACAGTGTTGCCTTTTCAATTGACAAATGCTCCTGCAACATTTATATGTTTAATGAATATCTTGATGAATTTATATTAGTCTTTCTTGACGATATTTTTGTGTATTCTAAGGATGATGATGAACATGCATTGCATCTCAGGAAGACACTACAAAAACTAAGAGAGCATAAAATATATGGTAAGATGAGTAAATGTTTTTTTGCAGAAGGGGAAGTGACGTATTTGGGGAGACTTGTTTCTAAGGAAGGGATTCATATAGATCCAGAGAAAGTTAAAAGCATAGTTGACTGGCCCACACCCAAATGTGTGAGAGATGTGAGAAGCTTCCTTGGTTTGGCACAATATGAGAGGGCACACATAAGGGAGTTTTCTTGAATTGCAAATCCTCTTATAGAATTGACAAAGAAAAATAGAGATTTCACATGGAACGATGAGTGTCAAAATGCATTTGACGAATTAAAATAGAAAGTTATCGAAAATTGTATGCTAAAGATACCTGAGTTAGGGAAGTCTTTTATTGTTGCATGTGATGCTAGTGGAAGCCAAATCGGATGTGTACTTTCACAAGAAGGGAGGGTAGTGGCTTATGAGTCAAGGAAATTAAGGAAACATGAATTAAATTATAAAACACATGAATTAGAAATGCTTGTAGTTGTTCATGCACTTAAACGTTGGAGACACTTATTGCTTGGAGTAAAGTTTGAATTAAGAACAGATCATCAAAGCCTTAAATACATATTTACTCAACCTTCACTTAACAATAGACAAAAACGATGGATCCAATTGCTAAGTGAATATGATTTTGATATTAAATACTTAGCAAGAAAACAAAACAAGGTGGCCGATGCTTTGAGTCGTAAACCCGTATGGAGTTGAATTTCTATTTTATCCTCTGATTTTGATATTGGAAAAGAATTAAAAGAAGATTTATTTTATGCAGCAATCTTAAAATTTTTGGGTATGAATCTAGGTTCTATTTTTCAGGGAAAATTTCATTTCATAAATAAGGATTTGTATTGTAATTCTCATTTATGTATTTCTTCAGAATCTGTTTTGAAAGAAAAGATCCTACATGACTGTCATGATGCACCTTTCTCTGCACACCTTGGTTTTTCTAGAACTGATGCAAAAGTGAAAGATTCATATTACTGGCCACGTATGAAATATAATATTAGGAGGTATGTGGAAAAATGTCTGAAATGTCAAAAGGTTAAGGACGAATTTAAAAGGAGTCATGGCATGTTACAACCATTAGATGTTCCTCATAAAAAATGGGAATCCATCTCTATGGATTTCATAACAAAGTTGTCTGTGACCAGAAGTGGGCATGATACCATCTTTGTTGTCGTGGACTGTCTTACAAAGATGACACATTTTCTTCCCATGAGGAAAACTGATACAACTTTGCATGTTGCTAAACTTTTCATAAAAGAAATTTTTAGGTTACATGGTATACCCAAACATATAATTTCTGATAGGGATGCAAGGTTCACATCTAATTTTTGGAAAGCAACATTCAATCCATAGGAATAGAATTACGCATGAGTACTGCATTTCATCCTCAAACGGATGGTGAGACCGAGAGGGTTAACAGGGTGCTTGAGGATATGTTACTCATGTATGTGAATGATAAGCAAAACAATTGGACTGAATATTTGCCTTTGGTTGAGTATGCATATAATAGTGCATGGCATTCCTCTATTAAGATGACACCTTTTGAAGCAATATATGGTTATAATTGCTTATTGCCGCATTTACTGTTTAATTCATAGAATTAGGTTGAAATATCCAAACAGATGCTTGAAAACATGGACTTGGAGCTAAATAAGGTAAGGAAAAACATGAAAGATGCACAAAAACGTTAGAAATTATATCATGATCTCAAAAAGGGACCCTTGGAATTTAGAACAAATGATCTGTTTTTTTTGAAAGTGAGTCCTTCTAAGTCAAATCTGGTTTTAGAGAAAGATCGTCGATTGTCTCCTCGTTATGCTGGTCCTTTCAAAATCTTAAAGAAAGTTGGTTATGTTGCATATTTACTTGACCTACCTAACACTTTGAAAATTCATCCAGTCTTCCATGTTGGATTACTTAAAAATTATGTTCCTAATGCTGATCATGTTTTACAGGACAAATCTAAGTTGAAGGAAGATGCCATTTTTGAGCTTGAACTGGAAGTTATAATGGATAGGAGAATTAGACATCTTAGGAATCATGAAATAGTGGAAATTTTAGTAAAGTGGTTTGCATATCCTATTGAAGATTCAACATGGGTTGGTTTAGATGAGTTTATGGAACATTATCCTTCTTTCCAACTCTGAGGATAGAGTTCTTAAAAGAGGGGGAGAATTGTAAGATGCCACATTGATTTTTCACCTGGAAAAAAAAAGATGTGTAAGTAATAACGAAATTTTATGTTTAGGATATTCTGATCATGTCTGCAAAATTTTGTAGCAATAAGTTTTTACATTCTCTCTCTAGAAAGTTGTGGCATGAAATTTGTATGTTAAATTTGAGCATGAAGATGAAGGAATCTGAAAAAGTGTTGTATGAGAGAAAGGTAGAGTACTCTTAGTAGAAAAACTTTACCTGATTGAATTTTTTGTAGTTCTTATGTTTTATGTCTCATTTCGTTCCATGAAGATAGGTTAACGAAGAAATTTTTCATGTTTTTTCATCTCTCTATAATTTTCGATTTTACAGGGTCCAAAAGTGATATCTGGAAGCAGATTTGGACCTGAGGTATCTCTAACACTATTGTACAGATTTAAGAAGTGAATATTTTGTCACTCACAAGCTTAAGCTAATTCCTCACCGTTTTTGAGTTACAGAGCTTGAAAAAGTGCCATTTTCCAACACTTGAAAAAAAAAGAGAAGCCTTCATTCATTCATCTTATTCATGTTCGCTGATTTAGAAAACGCACATGGGTATATGGGTTATTTTTGGGTGATTGACGTGTATGTGAGTGCGTTGTAGGGATCACCTCTATTTTTGCGGGTACGATTCTTGAGGTGGACATGAAAAGTAGATGCATGGGTGGTTTGGAAGTCTTGCATGAGACATGCGAAAAGATGCTATCTTGGAGCATGCAAATTCTAAGAGTGCTGGTCTAGGAAGGCGTGATTGGTCGTGCGCTAGTGAAAGGTGGAGATTCAAAAAGACGAAGACTGAGAGATAGAAAAGGACAATGGTCATACAGTCATCACGATCGTTTTTCGGCTTCTGGAATTGTGATTGAGATTGGGATAGAGATTGAGATTGATATTGAGATTGTGATTGTGATTGAGATTGGGATTGAGATTGTGATTGTGATTGAGATTGGGATTGAGATTAGCTCGGGGATGGTGGGGTGGATGAGGCTTCACATTGAAGCTATCTGATAGATTTTGTAACGCAGATCAGAACTACGTGTAAATCTGCACAGATAATAAGATTCTCTCTCTTCTTGTTCTGTGTATACTCTGTTTTTCTTCTTTATGTCTTATGGTGTCAAAGCCTATTATTCTGTGTGGGATTGTGATTCAAGATTAGGAGACTTGTTACAAGTGGTATCAGAGCAGAGTTGGATTCCGGGACAAGATGCAGACTTTGAAGAAGAAGATAGAAGAATAAGAGGAGCTTATCCATAGATTGAATGTAGAATTACATAAAGAAAGATCCAACAAACAAAAAGAGGGTACTGCAAATGCTTTCATGGATGTCAATGATGAAGGTGGTAATGGCACGGGCACATCGAATGCACGTAGAGCTAGATGACAACGTGAACGTGAAGAGGATGATGATGCAGGTGAATGTGTACTTAAAAAACTGTTTAAACGAGCAAAATTAAATGAATTTGATGGTGAAAAGAAAACTGGAGAGGATCTTGAAGCATGGATTGAGGAACTTGAAGATTTCTTTGACCTGTGCGTATTTAGTGAGGAATCAAAAGCAAAGATGGTAATTTTGCATCTGCGAGGAGTCGCAAAACTGTGGTGGAAATCATACATACATACAAGAACATGTGAAGGTCCGATCCTTTGGAAAGAGTTTCGAGACCAAGCAGAGAATCGTTATTGTTTTCCACATTATGGGATGTAAAAGAAAATGGAATTCTACTCTTTTAAGCAGTATAAGGATGATAGATATAACTTGTCTGTTGAAGAATATAAGGAGAAATTTTTGTGTTTACATAAGTATGCACTAGAAGTTTTTGGAGATGCCCTGAAAAGCAAGTTTATTGAGGGTTTGCGGGAAGAGCTTGGCTATCAAGTAAAGGGGTCCCGATGTGTAGATTTTCTTGATGCGGTTATAAAAGCAGAAAACTTTGAGAAGATGGAGAAGTTTACCACGAAAAAGGCATCCAATTCAAGGTTTATCTTAGCAGGACATCAATCCCCAAGACCTATTTCAATAAATCAGAATGGAGAGAGATCGACTAACTCTATTAACAGTCAAGGAGGAAAAACTAAGCCGAAATAAACGGATACACCTAAGAAGCAAGAACTTGTGCACTGGCAACATGATTCTGATTTCTTGGAGGGGGCTAAAAGACTGGGACTTTGTTTTTGATGTGGAGAACAAGGACATTGCACTTTTGAATGTCCAAACAAGGCCATCAACCGTTCTATGCAAGCAAAGATAGCTCATCTACAAGAAGAAAACAAAACAATTGAGAAAGTGGATGATCAAGGTAAGTGTTCTAGCCCTAGACTTCAATGCATGAAAACTTCTTCTCATTCAAGGGCATTGGTGATTAGGATTATGGGGGACATATTCTCATGTAAGCTTAGTTTCTTGATTGATTCGCGCAGTACAAATTGTTTCCTTTCACTTATGTTGGCAGAGGCTTTAGGGTTGCATATTGAGGTGCATATTAAAAGACCTATACAGATGGCTAATGGTAGGATACACTATACTCGAGGTTGTATTGAGAATCTTGATTTGATGTTAGGAGAACATAAGTTTTTGGGTACCTTCCATGTAATTGAAATGAGAGAATGTGATGTAATCATCGGAATGGATTGGTTAATTCATAACACTATTGTGATTGATTGTGAAAGCGAGATCCTTACTTTGAAAATAGAAGGGAAGGAACATTATCTCCTATTTCTGCTATAAAGTTGATTAGGGATATTCGAAATGGTTATGAGACATATTTGGTTTATGTGCATGACCTTTAGGAAAAGAAGAAAGAAGAGGAAATACCTGAATATGTTAGAAAACTTTTAGATGAGTACGCAGATGTATTTCCTGATGATCTACCGGGCATGCCTCCTCCTAGGAAAATTGACCATGCGATAAACCTTTATCCAGGAAGTGAGCCTTATTCTAGAGCACCTTATAGGTTCAATATTGATGAATTGAAAGAGTGGAAGCTCCAACTGGATGATCTATTGAATGAGGAGTTGGTAAGACCTAGTGTTTCACCTTGGGAAGCACATGTTTTGTTTCAAAAAAAGAAAGATGATTCATACAGAGTTTGTATCGACTATAGGGGATTGAACAAGAAAACCATTAAGAACAAGTATCCACTGCCACACATATATGAACTGCTGAGTCAATTGAGTGGTACCACAATATTCACTAAAATTGACTTGAGATCTGGATATCATCAAATTAGATTAAAGTCTAGCCCAAAACCGCTTTTAGAAAACGATATGGTCATTATGAGTTCACAGTTTTTCCTTTTGGATTGACAAATGCTCTTACAACATTTATGTGTTTGATGAATAATGTGTTTCATGAAATCTTGATGAATTTATATTAGTCTTTCTTGACGATATTTTTGTGTATTCTAAGGATGATGATGAACATGCATTGCATCTCAGGAAGACTTTACAAAAACTAAGAGAGCATAAACTATATGGTAAGATGAGTAAATGTTTTTTTGCACAAGGGGAAGTGACTGATTTGGGGAGACTTGTTTCTAAGGAAGGGATCATATAGATCTTGAGAAAGTTAAAAGCATAGTCGACTGGCCTACACCCAAATATGTGAGAGATGTGAGAAGCTTTCTTGGTTTGGCACAATATGAGAGGGCACACATTAGGGATTTTTCTCGAATTGAAAATCCTGTTATAGAATTGACAAAGAAAAATAGAGAGTTCACATGGAACGATGAGTGTCAAAATGCGTTTGACAAATTAAAACAGAAAGTTATCAAAAATTGTGTGCTAAAGATACCTGAGTTAGGAAAGTCTTTTATTGTTGCATGTGATGCTAGTGGAAGCCAAATCAGATGCGTACTTTCATAAGAAGGGAGGGTAGTGGCTTATGAATCAAGGTAATTAAGGAAACATGAATTAAATTATACAACATATGACTTAGAAATGCTTGCAGTTGTCCATGCACTTAAACATTGGAGACACTTATTGCTTGGAGTAAAGTTTGAATTAAGAACAGATCATCAAAGCCTTAAATACATATTTACTCAACCTTTACTTAACAATAGATAAAAACGATGGATCCAATTGCTAAGTGAATATGATTTTGATATTAAATACTTAGCAGGAAAAGAAAACAAGGTGGCCGATGCTTTGAGTCGTAAACCCTTATGCAATTCAATTTCTATGTTATTATTTGATTTTGATATTGAAAAAGAATTAAAAGAAGATTTATATTATGCAGCAATCTTGAAATTCTTGGGTATGAATCCAGGTTCTATGTTTCAGGGAAAATTTCATTTGAGAAATAATGATTTGTATTGTAATTTTCATTTATGTATTTCTTCAGAATTTGTTTTGAAAGAAAAGATCCTATATGACTCTCATGATGCACCTTTCTTTGCACACCATGGTTTTTGTAGAACTTATGAAAATGTGAAAGCTTCATATTACTGGCCATGTACGAAATATGATATTAAGAGGTATGTGGAAGAATGTCTGAAATGTCAATAGGTTAAGGTCGAATTTAAAAGGAGTCCTGGCATGTTACAACCATTAGATGTTCCTGATAAAAAATGGGAATCCATTTCTATGGATTTCATAACAAAGTTGCCTATGACCAGAAGTGCGCATGATACCATCTTTGTTGTTGTGGACCGTCTTACAAAGATGGCATATTTTCTTCCCATGAGGAAAACTGATACAGCTTTGCATGTTGTTAAACTTTTAATAAAAGAAATTTTTAGGTTACATGGTATACCCAAAAGTATAATTTCTGATAGGGATGCAAGGTTCACATCTAATTTTTGGAAAGCAGCATTTCAATCCATAGGAACACAATTACGCATGAGTATTGCATTTCATCCTCAAACCGATGGTGAGACCGAGAGGGTTAATAGGGTGCTTGAGGATATGTTACGCATGTATGTGAATGATAAGCAAAACAATTGGACTAAATATTTGCCTTTGGTTGAGTATGCATATAATAGTGCATGGCATTCCTCTATTAAGATAACACCTTTTGAAGCAATGTATGGTTATAATTGCTTGTTGCCGCATTCACTTTTTAATTCACGGAATCAGGTTGGAATATCCAAACAGATGCTTGAAAACATGGACTTGGAGCTAAATAAGGTAAGAAAAAACATGAAAGATGCGCAAAATTGTCAGAAATTATATCATGATCTCAAAAAGAGACCCTTGGAATATAGAACAAATGATCTGGTTTTTTTGAAAGTGATTCCTTCTAAATCAAATCTCGTTTTAGGCAAAGACCGTCGATTGTCTCCTCGTTATGCTAGTCCTTTCAAAATCTTAAAGAAAGTTGGTTCTGTTGCATATTTACTTGACCTACCTAACACTTTGAAAATTCATCCAATCTTCCATGTTGGGTTACTTAAAAAGAATGTTCCTAATGCTGATCATGTTTTGTAGGACAAATCTAAGTTGAAGGAAGATGCCACTTTTGAGCTTGAACCAGAAGTTATAATGGATAAGAGAATTAGACATCTTAGGAATCGTAAAATAGTAGAAATTTTAGTAAAGTGGTTTGCATGTCCTATTGAAGATTCAACATGGGTTGGTTTAAATGAGTTTATGGAACATTATCCTTCTTTCCAACCTGAGGACAAAATTCTTAAAAGAGGGGGAGAATTGTAAGATGCCACATTGATTTTCCACCTAGAAAAAAAAAAGATATATAAGTAATAATGAAATTTTATGTTTGGGATATTCTGATCATGTCTGTAAAATTTTGTAGCAATAAATTTTTACATTCTCTCTCTAGAAAGTTGTCGCATGAAATTTGTATGTTAAATTTGAGCATGAAGATGAAGGAATCTGAAAAAGTGTTGCATGAGAGAAAGGTAGAGTACTTTTAGTAGAAAAACTTTACCTGATTGAATTTTTTGTAGTTCTTATGTTTTATGTTTCATTTGGTTCCCTGAAGATAGGTTAACGAAGAGATTTTTCATGTTTTTCATCTCTCTCTAGAATTTTCGATTTTGTAGGGCCTAGAAATGATATCTAGAAGCAGATTTGGACCTGAGGCGTCTCTAACACTATTGTACAGATTTAAGAATATTAATGTTCACGGATTTAGAAAACGCACATGGGTATATGGGTTATTTTTGGATGATTGACGTGTGTGTGAGTGTGTTTCAAGGATCACCTCTATTTTTGCAGGTACGATTGTTGAGGTGGACATAAAAAGTACATGCATGGGTGGTTTGGAAGTCTTGCATGAGACATGCAAAAAGACGCTATCTTGGAGCATGCAGATTCTAAGAAAGCGGGTCTAGGAAGGCGTGATTAGTCGTGCACTGGCGAAAGGTGGAGATCCAAAAAGACAAAGTTCGAGAGATAAAAAAGGACGATGGTCGTACAGTCATCACGATCATTTTTCGGCTTCTAAAAGTGCGATTGAGATTGGGATTGAGATTGAGATTGAGATTGTGATTGTGATTGAGATTGGGATTGAGATTGTGATTGAGATTGGGATTGGGATTGAGATCAGCTCGGGAGTGCTGGGGTGGATGAGGCTTCACATTGAAGCTATCTGATAGATTTTGTAACGTAGATCAAAACTACTTAAATCTGCACATATAATAAAATTCTCTCTCTTCTTCTTCTGCATATACTCTGTTTTCCTTCTTTATATCTTATGGTGTCAAAGACTATTATTCTGTGTGGGATTGTGATTCAAGAGTAGGAGACTTGTTACAGCATGCATACATTCAGGGCATACAGGGCATACAACTACACTGCATGCATTATGTATTCATATCAAACATTCGTTAGGAATGAATCATTCTTGCACGTATACATACAAATCCATATACGACCATACATATCTTGAGTTCAAAAACAGACATACATTTGCAAGTTCAAGCAATTTGATTCTATCATACACCAATTTCACACCTTATTTCTCCCTTTTCTTGCTAATACTATGCTTTCTTTCTCTTTCACTAATTCCTCTTGTTTTCTCTCGTGTTCACACTCTTGCACTTCGTTCTCTTTTGTTTTCTCACACACACAGTTTCCTTAACGCACACACAACATCTCTGTATTTTCCTCTCTTCCTCTCCATGACTCTCATTTCTCTTTCTCACATACACAACCACAAGCCTTTAAAGCATGCATTGGCTATAAATCTCCTCGGTAGCCCTGAACTTGTTTCACCTTTGGTATTCTTTGCCAGGTTCTGTGATCCCACTTCCACCTGTATTACGTGCTGTTATAGAACTCGAAATATCCAGCAAGAAATCCACCAGCTGCATTCAAGCAAGAGGGAAGCTTCATGTTCCCAAACGCATCTGTCAGAAGTTAATGACCAAAGTATTTTGCTGGAATTGTCGGTAAATTTCTGCTGTCTCAATTAGCAAAACCATGAAAGACAACAACATTGAGACTGAGGTGAAGTGCTAGGCTCATGGCTTGTATCTTTTACGATGCCAAAGGGCCCATAAAAGTTACAATGAAAGAGAGTGATATCTTGAAAGTCGAACTTCAGACCATTCTCATTGAGAACTTGTGCGGTCCATCCATCACACTTTAGCAGCTTTTGACATCAAGACAACAAACTCTAGCAGCATAGCAACAGTGATCCGATAGATGCTATGTGGGTAGTGATTTCAGAACCTCTAAGTGGAGTCCTCGTAGAGATTAAAAAACCAACTTGCCCATGCATTGAAGGTATAGTGCTTGGAATTAAGTAAGAATAGCAGCACTCACTTATGAAGAAACGGTCCACATAGCATTAACACCAACAAGACCCTACGAGAATTTCACTAACTATCTTCGAGCCAAATTTCATACTTGCATAACATAGGATGTCTATCTACCACGATACAGTGATGTTTGATCTTACTACAACGACGTATCATATTGTCAACAAGTGTGATGAAAAAGAAACAAGCATCACGGGCTCGCTCAGCGACTCGCACCGGCCCGTCGGTAGGGTGACTTGCTTGAGAGTTTGTTCCTTTGTTAGAAAGTAGAAAATCACTTGTTCAATAAAAGACTTGCTTGCATTAGAAAGAAAAAGTTTACAAAAAGAATGGACGTAGCCGGCCCGCATTGAGTATCGTGGGCAAACGCGTTATAGTGAGCCAGCCCGCGTTAAGCGTCGTGGGCAAATGCATACAACGGCCCCTCGATGGCACAATGACGCTTTTGAGAGGTGCGTGCGGAGGGGACTAGCACAAAGGCTACCACACGTTGATCGCAAGGGTCGCTTGAAGGTCGCTAGAATTTTTTGTCTCGGAGGCTCACCATGTCCCCCTATAAGTACTTGCAATTTGGCGCCGGACGGCAAACCACACAAGCACCAAAAGGGGCTGGATAGAAATACAGGGGGGCTCTTGCCCACGGGTTGTCATATATTCTACCCCCCTTTGAAGAGATTTGCATCCTCGTAAAGCTATGGTATCCTAGCTTGGGATGTCGAAGGATGAGTCGTTTGAAACGCCTCAATAAGGGGTTGGGCTGTCGGAGGGATGCTGTTTTTACTTACCCATGTGGCTTCTTTGAGAGGTCTTCCACGCCACTTGACTAGAAATCATGTGCCGTTCTCTTCAAGTATCAATTCTGCTTGTCTCTGCTCGATAGGATCTTCCACCAAAGTGACTTGACGTCCGAAACGAGTATCTGGGTGGAAGCGTTTCAATAAATTGACATGAAAAGAGTTGTGTATATGAATCTCGGGTGGAAGATCAAGTCGATAAGTAACTTGATTAAAACGGTGACTAATCCTGTATGACCCATAGTATCTGTGATTGAACTTGGGTGTGAAATTCCTTGGCAAAATGATATTCTTTGCATTCACGAGAACTAAGTCATCCACTTGGTAATCTGGATCTTTTGTACGATTTTGATTGGCATTTCCGACCATCCTTTCTTTGCTCTTGATGAGAGCTTCCTTTGCTTAATGAAGCTTGGACTGCCATTCTCTAAGGAAGTTGCTGCACTCGCGGTCTGGTGCCACTAACACCTCGTCTGACATGAGTGCCATGGACGTGATCACTATCTTGTCTGTGGCCACCTCGAAAGCGACATCGATGTACTGGAATGGATGAAGCTGTTATAATGAAATTCCAAAATATCTAAGTACTTAGCCTAATCCTTTTGGTCCGCTTGCACATAACTTCACAAATAGTTCTCCACTGTTTGATTGATACATTCTGTTTGCCCATTGTAGCTCAGTGATGAGTAGCACCTCCTTTAATGTCAATCCGGGAAGACGTGAGGATGGTATGAAGACCTCGAGCAAGTGGAGGCACAAGTGCATGAGTGAGAAGCACACAAACATGCACACACATACACACACACGCGCACACACGGGAAGACAAAGAGTGAGAAGCAATGGAGTTCTTAGATTACTTTCAAAAAGCTCTTACAAGTTCATTTCAATTACAATCTAACCCCAAAAATGAGCTCTCTAGCTCCTTTTATAGTTTTTGACTAGCTTTGGCCCTGTCCAGACCTAGTGTCCGGCCTAGTTAAAAATTAGGTTCCAAGGCTTATTAGAGGGCTCAAACGAGATCTAAAAAATATGAAAATTGGCAGGTAGATACTTCTACAGCTCCTCAAGCTCAAGGACTCCTTGGCTTGCACAAAATGGAGCTACAAAAATACGAAATGATATTTACAATGGTTTTTAGTGATGAAAATCACTATTTGTGTAGGGATTTTCTCTATTGATTTGTCATACATACCTTTGAGCTCCCTACTTGCTCTGTCTTCTTGTGTGCTCAACTCCTTGATGTCTGAAAAATTTAGATGGCCTACTTGCCAGATCTTCTTTGACTGCCATGTCTACTTGTGCTGTCCCTTCGCTCTGACTCTCTTCGTCTTGTGGCTCCTTCGGTTCCCTGTCTGCTGCCAACACCCCCCCCCACTCTCGCGTCTATCGCCCCTGACAGACCCTTGTCTAGATGTTCGTTGAACGTAGTATTGGACGACGTCGGAAGCGAGGTGATGTTCTTCTAATCTGAGCCCCCGTGCTAGATCTGCTAATAATGCATCCCAATTCACTGGTCCTGGTACGTCCGAGTGTGGCACCCGCAGTTGTTCTGAATGTATGGTTCTCTCCACAGCGAATAAGTGGAGGAGATGTGAAGGCCTGGGTACAAAAATTTCTGAGTGATATTCCCAGAATCCCGTTATGAACATCTCCTCGAAAGTCTGTTTAAAACAAGCTGGGAGGTACTTTATTCTGGCGTGCCAAGCATATATTACTTCTATTGATGGGGTGGTGCTCATGTCGTAAACTAGGTCTTGGTTGCCTGTAACGAAGCCTGCTCCTGAGAAGTGGGGATCCTTAATGTTTTTAAATGTCCTGAATGTGATCAGCATTAATTCAAATATTTTCATACACATTTGTGCCATCACATCGGGTGTATTGCGTAGTCGAGTGCTCCAGTGTCTGATAGTAGAAATCATGTAATTTATAGTGGGAGGTCCTCGTGGAGGTGCTAGATAAACATAATTTAGCCACTTGGCACAGCCTTTGATGTTCTTGACAGCAATGGTGAATTCGGGCCATGTGCATCTTCGTAGGACTAGGGCATAACAAGGATTGTACTTAATAAAGAGGGGCATGTTATTCCAGGTTCGTACCATTTCAGGATAAGTCTCCAAGAGACGGATCCTCCAAGTGGGTTTCAACCTCTCTGGTATATCGTCGGGGCCAAACTGGGTGGCAAAGGTGGGGGCCTGCCCACATTGTTGTTGGATCTCTGCATTGTAATCAGCCAATAATATGCAATATGGCACATACTGATCATCATTGGTCCCTATCCACCTGTGATGGGACATACTTCTGAAATACTCGGACTTGATGACAGTGTCTTCTAATTTGGCTAATGATTGGATCTGTATTGCTACTCGTTCATCGTGGGTGTTCGCTGTCTTCTCTAATGACTGAAGCCATTCAGGTGCTTCCACTTCTAAGGTATCCATTCCCTCTGAGGTTTGTTGCCCGCCTGGCATTGGCATAGGAACGTATGGTTCCTCGTATGAATCATCTACCTCAATGGGAACCAAGTCTTCTGGCTCAGGTTCGATAACTGGAGAGGGTTGCCTTTCATACTCTAGTAACTTTTTCTGGAGCTCAACCACCTGTTCTGTCAATGCCTTCACTTCCTCTGAAGTCGAGGCCGGTTCTATTACTTTGGTTGGAGCCTCCTGTTCCTTGAGATGGCCACGTAGCTCATCACGTTCCCTTTCCAACTCATCATGAGCATCTAATAGATCCGCATAGCTTTCCAAGATGGTCTTCATTGTCTCTGAGGGTACGGCTTTAAACTGCTCTGGATCAATTTCGTGGGGAGAGCCTTCCATTGTTGCTTCTAGATTTGCTTCATTTTGCTGCTGCAGTCTCTTGTTCTCTTCAAGGGCGATTGCCATGTGTTTTCTGAGGAGTGCCAAGTTACGCCGGACTCTGAGATTATCAACTTGGTATACGTCCAGCAAGGCCTCGAGTTGTTTGGTGCCCGGCTGTTGTGATGGTTGGGGAGTTTCTAGGAGTGTTTGGTGGGCATGTTCGAGCGTGGTGTAACGTTGGTTGAGTTTTGCATTTTCTTCCTCGATCGCTATGAGGCGGCTCTGAAGTTTCTGATTGGTAGTGATCACTTGATGATAACGATCGTCGAGAGCTCGATACTCGTTCTGAAGTTGATAGACACATTGATTTAAAGCTAGAAATATACTATTTACATTAAATGATGCAGGGAGAGATGAAGATGCAGGGGGAATGGGGACGGGAAAGGGAGTTGTGAATGATGTGGAGTCAAGTGGAGATGTGGGTGGAGGGGGTATGGGGGACGGAGGTTGCATGGGGGAAGGGAGTGGTGCTGTGGCAGGAGATGTTTCCATAGTGTCAAATGTTTGAGTGACCGTGTAGATGGGGACCGTGGGTGGGGTGGATGTGACGTTAGTGAAGAGAGTGGTGAAGGTGGGCATAGTGACTCCCCCGAATTGGATTCCCGGAGAGAGTGGAATTCCCATGACGATTGTGGTGATATTGGACGTGGTGGCGATAGTGTCACGTGGTGGAGTGAGTTGTGTAGTGAGGGGTGGGGAGGGTGGTGACAGTGGTGCTTCCTGATGTTCGTCTGTTTGCGTTGTATTTCCTGGTGCTGATACGTTGATATGAATTTGTTTCCCGGATCTCATGGGACGGGCGGGAACTCCTTTCTCAAATCGATGAATGTAGGCCATTGCCTCATGAATGGCCTCATCCAATCCTACTGCATCGGCATGTAGGTTGATGGACTCGATGAACATATCATCCACACCTTCCTCTGCCAGCAATTGGTTCATGAGTTTCTTGCCTGCTTCAAGTGACATTTTATGCTGTTCTTGAACTAGCTGCATGGTTCGATATAGTCTTTTTATTTGTGCCGAATACGCGGGGGCACTTGCTAACTCTGAAAGTTCATCATACTCTTGTTCTTCGTAGGCGTCTTCCTCTTGTTCGGTCTCTTGTTCATCTACGTCGACTTCTACAACTTGCGGTCGGGTGGGGGCTGACGTTGTTGTATGGGTTTGTGGTTCCTGAGCTCGCTCTGTTTCCGTTTCGAGATTAGAGTCGTAGATCAGTCTAGCCACTTCCTCATCAGTGAGATCATTGAGAGTAAAGCCCTGTGGAAATTCCAAGTCCGATGGGACGGGTGGAAACACCAGATTGGGCCCCTCTGTACTTGGTCTTGGTAGCCGAATGGTGAATGGTCTAATGCGTTGTGTCTGGGGAGGGGTAATTTCTGGTGTAGTGGTGGCTCCCCTTGGTTGAGCGCAGGGTAATTGGACTCCCCCTCTCATCTTCTTTGATGGAGGACCTGCCGCTGATAGCCTTCTCTGGAACTCCTGGGCCCGGGGCCATACGAGTGCCCGTTGAATAGGCATGTCATAGGCTAGACATCGATAGATTATTTTGGTCAGAGCACAACACCCGTGGAGCACATTTTTTTGCTTCTTGTTCCACCGTTGATGGGCGAGGTGGATCTGATCTATGATCCAATGTGGTACGTTGATAGGGAGGTTTTCTGTTTCTGCCAAATACAAGCTAAACCATATCTTCTTTGGGGGCATGGTGAATCTTTCCTGGGCGGAGAAAGCAAAATGCTGCATGACGGTCCGTAGGTGAAGAGCGATGGTCGGTGTCATTGCTACCATATCCTTCACCTTATTGAGATCTTTATGTTTCATTCTGCCTGGAACCATTGTTTCCTTTTCAGTAGGAATGTGCATACCATGCATGTCCAATGCTTCTCGTACCAGATTGAGGGTCAGTTTGAATCTTTTAAGTTCGTGGCCCGGCAACAGTGAGGGTAACACAAAAGTGCTGTCGCCTCCCTTGGCCCTGCTAGGAGTGATGGTACTGATAAGATAAGAACAACGTAAGAAATCCGACTTTGGTAAGTGGGCTCTGAAATAACTATCCAGGCCCGCTTTGGTCCATACTGAACGCATTACTTCGGCATTCTGATAGTTCTCAAATTCGCGCGTGAAAAAATGGTAGCATCCCCATTTACCATTAAACTCCAATTCAGCTTCCCAAAAATAGGTTCCATCACCCAATGGTCCTGCAACATCACTGAACCAATGAGCGTGTTTGCCCACCTGAGAGGTGTGTCCCTGAGGAGGATCCTGAATTGGGAGCACATGCACAGCTTGAAGTTCTTGCGGTCTTTCGGTGAGATGTGGTTCGAGGAGGAGTGTTTCTATATCCACAATCTGTGCGCTGGATCCGGCGTGAGAACTGGAACCTCCAGCTTCTGCCATGGCACTGCTTGCTTGTTGGTTCTGTGAGAATATAGAACCATGTGTTAACATTGTAATGGACAGAATAAACCCGTCGTTGTCTCGTTACAACATTAACATGAGGTAGATGATGAGTCAGTGGTCAGTGAGTGCACGATGAAAGTGTGTGTAGTTAATGCGTGGATAGTCCTAGGAGCTAGATGGAAAGATGCACTGTCTGACTAATGCAGTTAGTAAGTGGAGATGAATTTACAGATTGGGGTCGGGGGGTTTATTACAAGTCTTAGGTTGCCAAACACCATGGATGGCTTTTGGTCTTGGTTTTGTGGAGATTCGGGAGGGTTGCATGAGTATTTCTGCTGGGAGTTGTTGTGTCATTGGGACCCATTTACGAGTGAGTCTGTGCGTGCTTCTAGGTGGCAGTGTGTTCGAGTGTATCAGACAAGAGTGGGTGGCGGCTGCTTGAGCGAGTGAACCCTGTCGTGTATGATGTGAATTGTGTGGGGTTAGTTGAGCCCGCAAGCAAGCCTTAGGCACCCAAATTTGTCTTGATTGTGGGTCAGCCTTCATCGACTTCTTGGGTACCCAAATGGATCTCACTTTCTCAACAGAGATTTTAGGAGTCCTCTTATTAGCATCAAGTCGTTGATTACTAATAGGAAGTTGAGACCGTTGTTGCGACTTGGTTACAGTCGATAGCTCGCCCTTTCACAACCACATTTGTTTCATCGGCTGAGTTGTTCTGCTTCGCGCATTCTTTTGGTCTCTTGCCTGGAGAGTCTTCAGTGATTGATCTGCCCTTAGTTGCTGCCTCCTTCTGGCCTTTGGAAAAGAAGGGAGCTCCATTGTGGTTCTGACTCCTTTTTTGAGATCTTCATTCTTCTGCATCACATAGCCTTGGACAAGAACAACATGGTCAACTTCATGTGTACCCCTGGAGGGACCAGGAGTTCGTGCCTTTTCTAGTTCCTTGAGTGCTCCATTATTTAACTCAATTGTAATTCTAGTTTGATTCACCCATACCTGAAGAAGTCCACTTCTTAGGTTTAAGTTGACTGCTTGGTCATAGATCCAGTCTTGACCCAAGACAAGGGGTTCAGTGAGGTCCTCATCTTGACATACTAGTACTTTAACTGTCATTGCCTCATCATGAATATAGAGGGGAAGTTCCACCTCGCCCATGCAAGGGGTTTCCACGCCTCCCAATCCTATGAGATATGCTTCCATAGGATTGACAGTTAATTGCAACTTTTGACAATAAGACAATTTAACAGCACTAGTGGCTGCACCTGAGTCAATCAAGGCTCTTACAGTCCTTGCACTCTTTCCTTGTCCTATATCTAAGGTTATGAAAGGACGTCGATCAGTTATCCTATGTGAGCTAACACTTGAAACTTCACCACGTCATATCCTTGATCTGCATATGCATCTTGCCTATGGTGCTCTCTACCTTATCTTCTTAATTTCATTCTCCGTATGCGCTCTAGGGCTTCTGCTTGAGCTTCTTCTCGAATTCGCTTTTCTTCCTCTTTGCGTTTCTTAGCAGTATTGAGTCGACTTAGCATTTCCTCTGTGAGAGGTTCCTGATACAACTTGACTCTACATCCGCTGATATAACTTGGGAGAACATCGCCTTCTAATGTGGCTAGTTGCACTGCTCCACTTGTTGAGATTCTGTTAATGATCATGGGTCCGTAGCCTCTCTTCTCCAGTTTCCTCGCATGTTGCTTCAATGTGTAGACTAAAACTAAGTCGCCTGCCTTTAAACCTTTATCCTTAACATGGGCATCAAAGTATGCCTTCTGTCGTTTCTTTGCTGCATATATCCCTGCAGCTACCCTCAGTCTTGTTTCTCCTAATCGTTCAAGGTCAAAAAGTCTAGAGGATAGTTCATGACCCGTCCATTCGTGCTCTTGTGCTACTTTCAATGTAGGTATTAAGAAGTCCAAAGGTAGCACGACGTTTTGGCCAAATACCATCTGAAAGGGGGTGGCTTGGAGTACCATTTTGTAAGCGACTCGATATGCCCAAACAGCATGGTGTAGCTGTTTGTCCCAATCAGAGCGTTTATTGTTCACTAATTTCGTCAGTACATTGCATAAGATCTTGTTGGTGCTCTCAGCCTGGCCATTTGCTTGAGGGTGATAGGGGGCAGACTTCTTATGCATTACCAAGAATTCTTGGAGCAGATTTTCAATAACTTCATTCAAGAAGTGAGTGCCTCTATCACTAACTAGCTCTATAGGTAGCCCGTATCTAGTGAACACATTCTCAAATAAAAACTTAGCTGTTGTTTGAGCATCGTTCTTCGTTGTGGCTTTTACCTCTACCCACTTTGTTAGATAGTCTGTCGCAACAATGATATATTCTGCATGGGAACCCTTAGCTGGGGGATTAATAGGACCTACGAAGTCTATTCCCCACTTAGAGAATGCACGTCCACCCATCATAGGTTTCAGTGGCATCTCATCTTTACGTATAGGATATTGAGTTCTCTGACAGACATCACAGCGTTTCACATAGGTATGTGCATCCATGTGAAGGGTCGGCCACCAGAAGCCCGCAAATAGTATTGCCTTGATCACCCGATCTGGTCCAAAGTGTCCTCCTGCTACACCTTGGTGAGCAGTGTCCAAGATCTTGAGATACTCACTCTCATGGACACATAGTCTCAGGTAACCATCCTTACCACGCTTGTAGAGATTATCACCAATGAGTGACTAATCCTGGGCTTCTTGTTCTAAACTCCTTTTCCTAGCCAGAGTCATGTCTGGAGGGAATGTTTTCGTCCTCAGAAAGGATACTAGTGGTTCACTCCAATCCGGCACTATGGACACTTGATAAAGAGTGGTATGTTCCACATGTGGTTTAGTGCAGCAGATTGGGCATTCCTTGCACAACTTTTGGACATCAGCTTCCATAGTTGGCCAATGTACTCCTAGTCTCCTTAGGGTCTGTAGGGTTCGTTGTTTTGAGTAGTGTTGCTCTAATGCACCTACATGTGCCAATTGCAACCACTTAGCGTACTCATCCTCTTCCACACAACAGGCCAAGATCCCTTGATCTGTGTGCTTGTACATACTTCCTGCCATGATGTGATACTTTTGGGCTTTTACTACCTCTCTATCCTGTGTGGCTATTACTGGGTGGTTAGGCCCGTACGTCAATACTGGCACTAATGGCTTAGCCCACTGCGGCACCACTTCCAAGTTAAACAAGTAAGCATCAGGAAGGTCATCTGATACTCCTTGTGGGGCTTCTCCAGATGTGAGCCTAGAAAGATGATCAACTCTCCAATGAGTCCTCCCTTTCCTTACCACAACCTCGAAATCATATTCCATTAGTAAGAGAAACCATCTTACTAATCTTCCTGTATTGCATGGCTTGTTCACGAGATATAACAATGCTTGGTGGTCAGTAAAAAATTTAAACTTGTTTGCAAGCAAATAGTGTCTAAATTTCTTAACTGCATATACCATGCCTAAGCCTTCTCTCTCAGTAGTGGTGTAATTTCGTTCAGCTGCATTCAATTGTCTACTGGCATAGGCAATTGGAAGATCCATATTACCTTCACCAGTAGGTTGAGCAAGCACACACCCAATAGCATAATTGGATGCATCCACGTGAACATGGAATGGCTTATTCCAATCTGGTGTGGTCAAGATTGGTGCTGAACATAATCTTCGTTTAAGCTCCTGGAAGGAATTCTCACATTCGTCAGTCCACTCAAAGTTATTCAAAAGTCCATACAGAGGCTTTGCTATGATGGCATACATGTGTATAAACCGTCGGTAATATCCACAATGCCCCATGAAAGCCTGTACTTCCTTGACATTCTTTGGCCTAGGTAACTCGGCTATGGCTCTCACTTTCTCTTCATCAGTGGATATGCCATTCTTTGACACTATGTGTCCCAGAATCTTGCCTTGCCTGACCATGAAAATGCACTTTTCTGGGTTTAGGCACACTTGATATTCTCTACATTTGTCAAAGATTTGTCTCAGTTCAGGAATATGGGTTTGTCTGATGTTGGAATGAGCACAAAGGTCATCAACATAGACTTCTAAATTCTTCCTCAGGAACTCTTTAAATACATGGCACATTAGTCTCTGGAAGGTAGCTGGTGCATTGGTAAGCCCAAATGGCATTACTCTAAAGGCAAAAATGCCCCATTCAGTGGCAAAAGCCGTCTTATGCTGATCTTCTGGAGCTATGGCTACTTGATTGTAGCCCGAAAATCCATCAAGGAAGCTGTACACTTCCTTGCCTGCCACTCTTTCTAAGAGATGTTCTGTGATGGGAAGCAGATAGTTATCTCGGATTGTGGCTGCATTGACCTTCTTTAAGTTAATGCATACACGTAATTTACCATTCTTTGTGGGCACCACTACGATGGGGGATACCCACTCAGTGTGCTCAATTTCATAGATAAATCCAGCTTCAACCAGTCTATCTATCTCCTCTTTAATCTTGGCAGCGTAATTATCGTTATATGTATAGGGCTTTTGCTTAGAGGGTTTAGCATCTGAGGTCATGGGGATAGTGTGTGAGCATATGTCAGGGTCAACACCTTTCAAATCCTTGTAACTCCAAGCGAATACATCTCTGTATTCTCTTAGCAAGGCTATTAACGCATGCTCTTCTTCCTCTGTTAGGTCATGGCCTATGTACGTGCATCTCTCCTCTCCTTCTTCTAGGGCTACTACTAATTTCTGGTGGTTTCTTTGTTATCATAGGCCTCTCCTGATTGTGCCTCTCGTTTCGGCATTCTTATCATGACCCTCCTGTCGTCTATCTCATACTTCTTAAAATTTTCTGGGACCTCAAATAGAGATTCTTCCTCTTCTGGTGAGACTTCTCTCTTCTTTCGTTTCTTTCCTTCTTCCTTCGGGGTCACATGTGTGGCTAATCTTACATCATTTGCAAGCTCTCCATGCCTCTGGGGTTGAAATTCTACTTCATGGAAGTATTCTTCATCTGATGCAAAAGGTGGGTCCATAATAATTGACTCTAGATCGGAGTCACTTGCATCCTCAAATGCATCAGGGCTAGGTTCGCATTCTTCTAGAACTGCCTCTCCCATGATTGGCTCTATGGAGAAGACTGAAATGTCATAGCCATCCTCATCATAGTGAGGTGTCCATTGTTCCTCATTGATGGCTACATCCATGGTTGCTAGAATTTCTGCCCAGCCGTGAGGTTCGAATTCTTCGTCTGGAAAAACTACAGGTGCATAGGCTGGGTCTTGGATTGATCTATGGGTTTCTTTTGCACCTATCTCCCTGGCTTTTTCTCTCTTTTCTCCTTCTACTGCTACCTTACACATCCATAAGTGAGTGTCTTCATGCATCCATGAGGATCCTGATCCTAGGGAATGCACCGATTCCATATCATCTTTGGCCCTATGGATGGGATTCCATTGGATAGGGGGAACATCTCTATGAGAGTAATCTTTGAGATTCACTTTGGTCGTAACACCTAAGTGCTGCAGGTACAAAGAATTGGTTCCCCAATCCTGTACCACTTGCAACTGTCGCATAAAAGGTCGTCCCAAGATCATCTCATAGGCATGATTTTTGCTGAAGTCACATATGGCAAATGTGTGCTCAAACTCGACACCTTTTAGCTCAGTGATGAGTAGCACCTCCTTTAATGTCAATCTGTGAAGACGTGAGGATGGTATGAAGACCTCGACCAAGTGGAGGCACAAGTGCGTGAGTGAGAAGCACACAAACATGCACACACATACACACACACGTGCACACACGGCAAGACAAAGAGTGAGAAGCAATGGAGTTCTTAGATTACTTTCAAAAATCTCTTACAAGTTCATTTCAATTACAATCTAACCCCAAAAATGAGCTCTCTAGCTCCTTTTATAGTTTTTGACTAGCTTTGGCCCTGTCCAGACCTAGTGTCCGGCCTAGTTAAAAATTAGGTTCCAGGGCTTATTAGAGGGCTCAAACGAGATCTAAAAAATATGAAAATTGGCAGGTAGATACTTCTACAGCTCCTCGAGCTCAAGGACTCCTTGGCTTGCACAAAATGGAGCTACAAAAATACGAAATGATATTTACAATGGTTTTTAGTGATGAAAATCACTATTTGTGTAGGGATTTTCTCCATTGATTTGTCATACATACCTTTGAGCTCCCTACTTGCTCTGTCTTCTTGTGTGCTCAACTCCTTGATGTCTGAAAAATTTAGATGGCCTACTTGCCAGATCTTCTTTGACTGCCATGTCTGCTTGTGCTGTCCCTTCGCTCTGACTCTCTTCGTCTTGTGGCTCCTTCGGTTCCCTGACTTCTGCCAACACCCATCTACGTGTATCACGATCTAAAATGATAGCCAAGGGTAGACCAGGATATTTGAACACTTTTTGAAAGAAAGTCTGTGCGACTACCTTTGTCGACATAGGTAGTTTCATTGGAATGAAGTGTGCTTGCTTTGAAAAATGGTCTACAACTGCAAAAATTGCATTGTGGCCCTCTGAGGTAGGCAAATCTATTATGAAATCCATACTTACCATGTCCCACGGTCTGTTTGGGACGGGCATCGGCTGAAGTAGTACTGTCGATTTGATCTTCTGCTGTCTCACCAATTGACAAGTTGGACATGTTTGCACATACTCAATCACGTTCGCTTTCATATTTGGCTAAAACACATGCTCTTTTAAGTGCTCATAGCTTCGGTGTTGTCCTCCGTGTCCTGCTAATTGACAATCATGTGCTTTCCATAAGAGCATCCTCTATAGCTCTGCATTGTCTGGTATATATATTTTTCCTTTCCTGTATAACATATTGTTCACCATCACATACTTCCCTTTGTGGTCTAATCCTGAGTGCACATCTTTAATAATCAGTTGTACTTCCGGATCTGTTTGTTGGAGTTTACGAATTTGATCCTTTGTTTTGCTTTCAGCCATGGAAATGGCTGCCAACGTCGGTCTTCTACTCAATGCATCGGGCATCACATTCTGCTTCCCCGGTTCATGGATGATGTCTATATCAAACTCTACCAAAAAGTCTTGCCATCGTGCTTGCTTAGGAGATAACTTCGGTTGAGCGCAAAAGTATTTCGATGAGATGTTATCCGTATATTTTGATGTGTTTATCTTGAACATAGTGACGCCACTTCCTTAAATCGTCGATCACCGCGAGCATCTCCTTCTCATGAGTGCTCCATCTCAGTTCTGTACTCGAAAACTTGTGTGATTCATATGCCACAAGACATTCCTCTTGCATAAGGACCCCTCCAATCGCTTATCCTGATGCATCTGTATGAATTTCAAACTCTTTTTCGAATTCTGGCAACTTCAACACAAGGGCTTCATACATCACCTGTTTGAGTTGCTCAAAGGCATCATGTTCTTTAAGCCCCCACACAAAGCACTTTTTATCTTTGGTTAACTCTGTGAGCAGAGCCGCCACTTTGCTAAAATCTTTTATGAACTTTCGTGGAAACTGGCAAAAGCCTATGAATTCTCTTACTTCTCTCACTGTTCGAGGTGGAGCCCATTGATGTATTGCAATAATCTTGTGGGGATCTATCATCACTCCTTTGTCTGAGACTATGAAGCCAAGAAATTCAACTGATGTCATAGCGAACTCGCACTTCTCAGGTTTTACATAGAGTTTTCATTCTCTTAAACGCTGTAGTACTGCTCTTCTCGGGAAGCTTTCTCAAAGCTAATTGTAGGCTTGCCCCACACTATGGTGACATAAAGTTGTATGTTGCACCTGAATCTACTAGCACTGCTTTGCATTTGTTCCCAAAACTATCCCAAAAGTACATATTTTGTATCATTCAGAGTGTCATTGGTAGGCATCTCAGCATTGCTGCCACGGTCCCGACATGAGGAGCACCGTTGCTTGCTTGTACTTCATCCTCATTGTCATCCAATTCTATTAAAACCACATTCGTATTGCGTCTTTACGGCTCCTCTTCTACCTGAGCCGTTTGAACTCGTGTCTGATTATTATTGCATATGCACTGGTGCGTCCAATGATTCCTACAGCAAACTCTACAGAAAGGTCGGGGATCATTTCGTTATCATTGGGACCTTGGCAATGCCTCTATTGATTATTTCCATGGATGTTCGGGTTTCTTTGGGCTTGTGGGTTGCCCGTGTTCTGAGTAGGTGCAGAATGGGTGTTAGTGTTGGCGTTTTCCGTACCCTGCTGGTTCCTCCGTGGTGATACATTTTCAGTCTTACGTAGGTTCTGAGCACGACAGTTGCTCTCAGCGTCCTAGTACCTTTCTGCCATGACAATCGTCTCTTCCCATGTGCTAGGCAATTATTTTTCTATTTCACGTCACGTCCAAACACTGCACCCGTATAGGAACCCATGCAGCCGATCGAGATCGTGCATCTCGATGATCTACAACATGAGTCTTCTATACTTGCGTATGTATTCAGACAGTGGGCCTTCTTGCTTGAGGCCTCTCCATTCGTCTCTCAGCTTGAAGGATTCATTATGAGGAATGAAGTACTCCTCAAACGCTGCTTTGAAATCTTTCCATGAACTCAATTCCTCCCTTGCGGACTCTACCAGATACCATGCATCGACATCGTCGGCCAAGAAGGATGCGGAAATCTTCACCCAATGTCCTTTGCCTACCCTTTGTAACTCGAGGTATTGCTCCATGTCTCGTAGCCACTTTGAGACGGCGAGAGAGTTGCGCTTACCCCGAAACTTCTCTGGTGGACAGGGCTTGAATTTTCCATAGGAGTCCGAGTCACTTCCATCATCAGAGGAGGAGACGAGTCGGCGTCGCCGTGTATGTGGCCGATGGCCCTACCAGGACGTCCTTCCCGAGTTCTCACCCTCATGTAACTCCAATTGTTTTCCCGTATCCCTGGTCTTGTCTTCTTTCGGTTCCATCTGGCTTTTAAGCAGTTGTGCTAGATCGGCGATGGTGGACTCAAGTCAGCCCATGCGGTTCTCTTGAGCCACCATCCAATCCAGCACCGACGGTTCTTCTTTGTCCTTCTCCGTTGTCATAAAATCATAATTTCGTGGAACAGGAGACGGGATCTGCGATCTTTTCCCCTTGTTCCTCCGTCTCTCTTTTCCCATTTTTCTTTGGCCGCCTGCACGCGGCTCCACATCGCTTAGAAAAACATCGTTGCCTTCACCCTCCATTGCGGTGTACTAAGCGGAACGTTGAGACCTGCTCCCAACACTAGTGTGACAACCGGTCCGTCCCCTTTTCCAAGGCTGCTTTGATTGAGCGAGGCTCTGATACCAACTGGGATGAAAAAGAAACAAGCACCCTGGCTCGCTCGGCGACTCGCACCGGCCCGTCGGTAGGGTGACTTGCTTGAGAGTTTGTTCCTTTGGTAGAATACAGAAAATCACTTGTTGAATGAAAGACTTGCTTGCATTAGAAAAAAAACGTTTATAGAAAGAACAGCCATAGCCTGCCCGCATTGAGCGTCGCAGGCAAACGCGTTACAGTGAGCTGACCCGCGTTAAGCATCGCAGGTAAACACGTACAACGGCCCCTCGATGGCACAACGACGCTTTTGAGAGGTACATGCGGAGGGGACTAGCACAAGGGCTACCACACGTTGATCGCATGGGTCGCTTGAAGGTCGCTAGAATTCTTGTCACCATGTCCGCCTATAAGTACTTGCAATTTGGCGCCGGATGGCAAACCACATAAGCACCAAAACGAGCTGGATAGAAATACGATGGAGAGAGAGGGGGGGCTCTTGCCCATGGGTTGTCACAACAAGGCTTGTCGCAGACTAAAATGAGACTAGGGTAGTATCGTTGGATTACAGCACTTCGGGAAAAATCGTATGGTCCTTGAAAATGCACCATACTAACCAATACTGCAAAGAGCTCAAATGTGCAACGACACCTATCAGAGACTGCAAGAGGTCAAATATGCAGTAGGCTTCCCAATTCTTCGGGCCAAATCCTTCGATTGCTGCGAGAATGTACTGCTGTCAACAATGCCTACCCAGAGTGCAGAAAGACCAATATGAGGATATATTTCTTCCGAATCTGTAGAGAGAATTTATGATTCCAGTTAATATATCGCTAAAAACGCAAAGCACGAACTGTAGGATCGTCCGAAGACATATGGTACCTTAGAATCGCATTACTACCTTCCAGAAGGACATGCTTAACTGAGGAAACGCAAGATAATAACGATTTTCACATTATATTTAGAGAATCGGAAACCTGCGACATAACAGACGTTGTAGACCATTATTTCAACACAGGTGCTTAACAGCATTGCAGATCGTCCGCGGACAAGTATGTCACAATTCTGAGAAATAAATTTAAATGATACACTAATTGCAAATCGACCGTACTCATATGTTTGGTCCAATAACACGACTAATAAATGACTTTGCAGCGCACATGACAGACGATGTAGACAAATACTAAAACACAGGTACTTAACTCCATTGCAGATCGTCCCCGAACGAATATGCTGACTTAAAATCACGATTTACAGACAAACTCAAATACACGAATCGCTAATCGAATCGATCACGCATTCACGATTGTCCCAGTACCACGAATAACAAATGACTTTGCAGCGCACATAACAGACGATGTATACCAATACTTAAAACACAGGTGCTTGATTCCATTGCAGATCGTTCCGCGAACGAATACGCTAACTTAAATCGCGATTCACAGACAAACTCATATAGACGAATCGCTAATTGACCAGGCACTCACAACTGTCCCTGTACCACAAATAACGAATGACTGTCTCAAAAATGTTTCAAAGAGAAAGATAGCAATGAAAGGATCATCAATTGTAGGAGCTAAAAAGTATTATGGAATCATAACTTCATCTATATGTTGTGTTGAGAAAAATGAATTAAACAAATGCTATGACTCGAACCCATCAAAGAGAAGTTTGGTAACAATCTTGTTAGGATGTGCAAGAACCTTAGTCCATTCTCATCACTACCTCACTTACTACTATCAAATATATAGAGGCAGCAAGAATGCCTACATCTAAATCCTTGTGAGCCTTGGGACTTTTGTGCTCCTATCTATCCCTAAAAGGTGAAACTTCCATGAGAGTGAGCCTTTTGTGGATGGATGATGCTTATCGAGTAATTATTTGCAAGAGAACGAGGATTACAACCACCACATTCTAGAGAGATGACTCTCCTCCCAACCGCATGCCTCTATATATAGCTCCATCCAGGGGACTTCCTTCTTGGGTAGGTGGATACTAACCATCCAAGTGTCATCCATGTAACTGCATGTGCGCCAAATGTCCCAGTTAGCTAGAGTTAACTGAAGTGGATGCTTCTAGAAGGCTCTAGACCTCTTTGGGCAAAACACTCTCCCCATTAATCCCATGGGGGTTGAACCCAAGACCTCCTCCTTCACATCCTTGAGACTTAACCACTAAGCTAAGTGGATCACTTGGTTACAAGAGTAAATGACCTTGTAGTAAGTCTAAACTTGAGATCTTTGATCATACATAGGAATGACCAAACGGTGTCCCATTTAATATCTGTCTGAACCGATCGGACCTTTAAATCATAGACTTACTTTATTACATTTTTCTCCCCTTGGAAAATATTTTCGTCCTCGAAAATAGAGCTATATACATATTGTAGGCAACCCCCAAGCCTCGTGTTCTAAAACTAGAAAAACATGGTCATGTTCTAGAACTGGAAGAATGTAATAAAGTGATAGGTTGGAGATGGTTGAACCACATACTTGAAAGATAGGAGATGGTTGAACTACACCCTAAGAGGGAGGATTAGGAAGCAATCCTAAACCATGGCTTTTGGGGCAAGTCAATAGCCCATCACATTCCTAACTAAGAGGTTGTGAGTTCAATTTTTTACATTGGCATCAGAGCCTAGGAAGTAAGCTTGGGCAAGGTGGAATGATCCAATAGCCTCTAAAAAAGGCGCTTGGACATCCTCTATATGAAAGGGTACAAAGTAGCGCATGTCGCTTTCACAAGTTAGCCCAACAAAGATTGAGGTATATCTCTCAATCCGTAGGTCGGATTGAGGCGTGCAATATACTATTGGAAAGCTCTCGGAACGAATTTTCCAAATCTACTGAGCTAGTTTGGAAGTGTGAAGTCGTTGGAAAACCATGGGTGGCACTTCATTGAGGGTTCAAGATACCAAACATGGGTGAGAACAAGCTTCAATACTGAGGTTGAGAACAAGTGCTCAAGTCACCAAGGTTGCAAACAAGAAGGTTCAAGACACCAAGATTGAGAGCAAGGGTTCAAAAGACCAAGGTTGCGAACAAGGTTCAAGAAACTGTGCGAGGTTGAGGACATCAATTCAAGGGCACCTAGGGAGTTCAAGGGACTGATCACCGAGGCTAGAGGGATACAAGATTAGATCATTGAGGACAATGATCGACCAAGGGGGGAAGAATGTAATAAAGTGATAGGTTGGAGACGGTTGAACCACACACTTGAAAGATAGGAGATGGTTGAACCACACACTTGAAAGATAGAAGATGGTTGAACTACATCCTAAGAGGGAGGATTAGGAAGTAATCTTAAACCATGGCTTTTGGGGCAAGTGGTTAGCCCATCACATTCCTAACCAAGAGGTTGTGAGTTCAATTCCTTACAAAGAACATGTCTCATCTTTGTGGTGGCATCCCTGCCCAAATAATTCAAAACACTATCTTGCTTTGCACTTTGATAAGTTTTTCAAAGTACAAAGTAGTGAATGAATAATAAGGGTGGATCTAAAAACATCCCTGGCCAATTCACAGTTTCTCGATGTGCGATCTAGGCACAAACATATGAACTGGGTGGATTCAAATTACTAGTCCATTTTTGGGCATGAGTGGTTCATGGACTTAGT
Source organism: Ceratopteris richardii (assembly GCA_020310875.1). Classification (NCBI taxonomy): domain Eukaryota; kingdom Viridiplantae; phylum Streptophyta; class Polypodiopsida; order Polypodiales; family Pteridaceae; genus Ceratopteris; species Ceratopteris richardii. Next base: position 144,348,952 of record CM035410.1, read on the forward strand.
AACAAAGGCGGGATTCTTATCCCTTGTAAGTCTTTGAGAACTCTTGATTCACTTGAATTTAATTTGGAGCACTTAAAGGTTTGGTGGTCCCAAACATCTAACTTGGATGTTTGTTCAATGGTTTACTCTTATCCAATAGTTACTCATTTTTTTTTCATCCAATTGGAGGACTACTTTGTCCTAATGAGTTTAAAAATTCTATGTAAACTGTAGGAGAGAGTTTACCATTTTCTTTGAGTCAACCATACTATAACTTGACCAATTCAAATTCAAAATAAAAAATTATCCAACGTAGGACACTTTTCTCAAAGACTTAAGCTAAAAGTTCTTGGGAGTTGTCAACCTGAAGTGCAATTCCTAACTTCATTGTTCTAGAGTGTACTGAACTCTAGGAAATCATTTATGCTATGACTTGAAGCAAACTCAAATGAATAAGTCAATCTTTGTACTTTTCATCTTTCGATGTTTGAAAAGATTCTCGTATAAAATATCTATCTTGGATGTTTAATTTAGTTACTTGGTTCTATCTGGATAACCATTGACTTTTATGAAAAGAATCAGATACCATATCTGAGTCAAATCCAAAAGATTCGGAAAGTAGAAAGAAAGAACTAAAACTCTGTTCAACTAATTCAAACTTCGAAGATACGTAAACTTGCCATGAGTCAAAGTTTCAATGACTCAGGACTTTAACTTCTCAAAGATTTGTTTCAAGAAGGTATTGAATCATTTTTCCTATCCTTAAGAGAAATAAGCTGGATTCTCAAAAAGATTAAGAGCAAATCTAAAACATCATCCAACCACAAGATACTAGTGTGGTAACCAACATCAGTGTGTCGACCCACTGAGGTTCTATTGATGAGTTTTGTATTCAAATAATGCTTCACTTGAGACTAAGTTCAGGTCATATTCAGTCTTTCTGACTCCTTACTGAGAATGCAATTCTTGTGCATTTCTTTGAGTCAAAAGAGTGAATTTACCAAGTTACACTAGGAACTTGGTGCTTGACTTAGTCAATCAAATCCTTGGTTGAAAAGATCAACTCAAAATCAAAGTCCAACATTTTCAGAAATTTATGAAATATTTTTGAATTAACAACACTTTATCTTGAAGTGTTTCAAGAAGATCTTGGAAGTTACTTACTTCCTATCTTATGTTTCCTTGATCTTGAAGTATCTTTTAATAAGGTCGATTTGAGAATTTTTGGAATTACTCAGGTCCCATTGATAATACTTACAATGATATCTTCTTAGTTTTGAGCCTATCCTTGAAACTCCACTTATAATAAAATTAGGTATAATATCAAAGTATCAATTTAATATTCCAATCAAGAGATAATAACATGTTGTAGTGTGTGAAATGTCTCAAAAAGAAAAGAGTTTTTGCAATAGAGTTTCTACAATACCAGCTCATGAATGAATGGTTACTCACCTCCAAGCCATATGCCTCTATATATAGCTGCTTGAATCAACGAGGACCACAAACGTAACTAAAGTCCACAAGTGCATGTGCAATCTCCTCCACTCCTTTGATACCTTCCACTAGAGTCTACTAGTGGTTGGAGTGATTTGGACCACTACTTTAGTACCTTCCACTAGAGTCCACTAGTGGTGGTTGTTCTCGCCACTCGAGTTAAATCTCTCAAGACTCAAGTCAAATCATGTTAACTTGAGTTAGAAGGCTCTAGAGCTTCTTGGGCAAAACTCTCTCCCCATGCTCCCCATGGGGATTGAACCCAAGACCTCATCCTTCACAACCATGAGACTTAACCACTAGGCTAAGTGGATCCCTTGAATATGAGAGCACATGAACTTATGCTTGAGTCTATTCTTGAGATCTTTGGTCCTAGAGATGAGTGACCTAACGGTGTCTGATTTCAGATCTATCTGAAGCCGTCGGATCCCTAGACCATATATTTACTTTATTACATTCTTCCCCCCTTGGGAAAGATTTTCTTCCTCAAAAATAAAGCTATATATAGTATCCATAGGCAACCCTCGAGCCTCATGTTCTAATACCAAAAGAACATGAGCATTCATTCGTTCAGTAATCCACTTAGAACTTGAAAGTAGAAAACTTTATCTTTCGTTGACCAACTTAAAACTAGAAAGTCGGAAGACGTCGCTGGATTGTAGAAACTCTTTTCCATGTTGAATATTCTTTAGTTCCATCCTTCCATTTTACTAAGCATGCTTCGTACAAATGACTCCTTGTACGTGTGCAAAGTATCCTTTCAGGTTCATGAGGAACTTTCACTTACGGGAAGTGGAAGAATAACTTGTTGTCTAATTAGATTATCTGAATCTCTTAGACTCTTTCTAAGTCGGCTAACATGGAGCACTGGATGAATTCAACTATCTTCTAGAAGTTGTAATTCATATCTCTAATACCAATGCAATAGAGTTTCTACAATACCAGCTCATGAATGAATGTGTACTCACCTCCCATCCATATGCCTCTATATATAGCTGCTTGAATCAATGAGGACCAAAAATGTAACTAAAGTCCACAAGTGCATGTGCAATCTCCTTTTTTTTCTCCTCCACTCCTTTGATACCTTCCACTAGAGTCTACTAGTGGTACCTTCCACTAGAGTCCACTAGTGGTGGTTGTACTCGCCACTCGAGTTAAGTCTCTCAAGACTCAAGTTAACTCACGTTAACTTGAGTTAGAAGGCTCTAGAGCTTCTTGGGCAAAACTCTCTCCCCATGCTCCCCATGGGGATTGAATCCCAAGACCAATAATATTGATCCAACAGATGTTGACTTTGTAGTGCCAGTAATTCAAGTACAGTACAATCAGAGGCAATTTGGTGAAGTGTTGCTTGATGGCGGATCAGGAGTAAATATATTACCTGAGCATATTTTTATACAAATGGGAAGAGGGGCATTGGCTCCAACACCTTTTCAAGTCAAAATGGCAGATCAAACTCGAGTTCATCCGGTTGGCATTCTGAAGCAGCAACAGATTATCATTTCAGGAATGTCATTTATGGTAAATTTTGTTGTCATTCGGATGTCTGAGTCAGCATATCCATATGAAATGTTGTTTGGGAGACCTTGGTTTAGGATTGCTAAAGTCAAGCAAGATTGGGATCTGAATGTGGTAATGATCACAAGGATAAAAATCAAGTGATAATTCCTATGCAAGGAAGAAGAAATATGTCGGTACGGGAGAAACCACTCATGGCTCAGACAATTAACTTAGCGGACGAGATAGAAGATGATGAAGAGGAAACGTTTTTGCAAGAAAATCCTATGGTAGTACCGGTATTAGAAGTTGATGTGGCAGGAGTATTAAGTAAGGATAATCCGATTGTGCAGAACGTAGATGGACCAGTTCCGGGTGAACAGGTTGAAGGTGCACAAATACAAAAGATGTTCGAACAAAGTATGGAAACTCCAGTACAACAGCGGTTGGAACAACAAGAGAAAGAAATAATAACTCTGGCTGAACGGATATATGATCCAAAGTATGCAGGTTCTACGGGGATAAAGGAGGAGGAGCTTCAAGAGGTTAATTTAGGCACAGAAGTTGAACCAAAGATGGTGCGCATTGGTAAAACATTGGAAGGAAAGTTTAGGGAGGATCTCATTTGCTTACTAAAAGAGTATGTTGATGTGTTTGCTTGGGATTACTCTCAAGTGAAAGGTATAGACCCTCATTTGCATCAACATCGGATTAATCTGAAGACGGATGCAGTACCTGTAGCGCAGCAAAGATATAGAATGAATCGTAACTTTGCTAAACAGGTGAAGGAAGAAATTGATAAATTATTGGCTATCAGATTATCAAACTTGTGAATCAGGTGACTTGGCTATCTCCTATTATAGTGGTCCCGAAAAAGAATTGGAAGCGATTATAGAAAGTTAAATGCGGCAACAATTATAGATCCGTTTCCTATGCCGTTTTGTGATGCAGTGTTGGACGCCGTAGCAGGGCATGAAATGTATAGTTTCTTGGATGGATTTTCAGGGTATAATCAGATCAGTGTTGCTGAGGAGGATCAGCATAAAACAACATTTATTACTGAATTTGGTGCTTATGTGTTTACAGTCATTAGTTTTGGATTGAAGAATGGACCGCTATCATTCAATTACGGTGACTCTTTCTAAGTCGGCTAACATGGAACACTGGATGAATCCAACTATCTTCTAGAAGTTGTAATTCATAAGCTCTGATACCAATGCAATAGAGTTTATACAATACCAGCTCATGAATGAATGTGTACTCACCTCCCATCCATATGCCTCTATATATAGCTGCTTGAATCAATGAGGACCACAAATGTAACTAAAGTCCACAAGTGCATGTGCAATCTTCTCCACTCCTTTGATACCTTCCACTAGAGTCTACTAGTGGTTGGAGTAATCAGGACCACTACTTCAGTACCTTCCACTAGAGTCCACTAGTGGTGGTTGTACTTGCCACTCAAGTTAAGTCTCTCAAGACTCAAGTTAACTCACGTTAACTTGAGTTAGAAGGCTCTAGAGCTTCTTGGGCAAAACTCTCTTCCCATGCTCACCATGGGGATTGAATCCCAAGACCTCCTCCTTCACAACCATGAGACTTAACCACTAGGCTAAGTGGATCACTTGAATATGAGAGCACATGAACTTATGCTTGAGTCTATTCTTGAGATCTTTGGTCCTAGAGACGAGTGACCTAACGGTGTCTGATTTCAGATGTATCTGAAGCCATTGGATCCCTAGACCATAGATTTACTTTATTACACTTTTATCCTCCTTGAATTTAAGCTTCTTCTTTGAAGTTTGCATTTTCTTGAGGATCAGATCTAACTTCAAGATTCATTCTAAGACTAAAAGATAATCATCATCTCAAGGTTCGATGTCCCATATCATCTTTCCTACATCAATTTGAGTATACAATTTGGTGTCCCATACCACCCTATTTTATACTCACATTAATGTGTGAGTGAATTTTATCCTAAAGTCTAAACACCTCTTGATACATAACCTTCTTGCTTCAATTCTTGACAAGAATTTTGAAGTTTCAGGCATTATCTCTAACTTGATATTCAAGGTTTTGGAATTCCTTCACATGATTATCATATAATAATGTGTTTTACCTTGGAAACTTGAAAACCTCTTAATAGAATATCTATTCTTCTTTGCTAGGGTTTTCAAATGAAAACCACTCAGAATTCAAAGTACTTGAATTTTCACAGATTCAAGTTCAATTGGTTTATTCTTGACCAATTTGTAGTGACAAGAGCTTTTAACTTGTTGTCTTTAGATTCCTTTCTTTGTCATGATTTAGGTACCTATCTTGGCCAAGAATTTATAGGATTCTCTACCTATCAGCTCATGCTTTCTAGATTTGTACCAAAATCCCTTTAAGGATAGGTAAACTTTATATTTTACCTTCCACAGACTAAGTACCATCTTCATGTTTGCAGGCTACATACTTGGAATTTCTCGCTTTGTTCAGACTTGGAACAACTTACTTTTTCACACTTTTACATTGGATAAATGGAACCTAAGTGAATAATTCCCACAAGGAATTTTATTGCCAATACTTTGGAAATCTACAGAGTAGTTCCAATCGCAAGTTCTTGGATAATCATGGCCAAGCTTGATCAAGTCTGGTTAACCTTGCGATGAGAATAAAGACTTCATCTTTAACTTTAAGATCTCCTAGACTATCAAAAGCTTCTTTGCTTACCCGCTGGATTTTTAGAGATCTTTCCCCAACTCAAGTCCAAGCATACACTGATACCTCTGATATTCCAAAGCTAAGAATCTTTGATACACCTTTAGGTTATATTAATATTTGGACTTAAGCACCAATACTAGTGGTTTGGAAATCGTTGGGAACTACTTGCTATTAAACTTACCTGAATCTTTTGCTTTACAGAAATAATCTTTTTAAAAGAAATCTTGACTTTTGCTTGGTCTTTTCCAAAATATTTTCCTTTTTAACCAGTGAAATAGTTAACTTGACTATTTCCTTTATTAGCTTATCTTTAAGAAGTAGCTTAATTCCCAAAGATTACTTTGATGTATCTTTTAGGAAATATCTTGATTCCCAAAGATTACTTTCACTTGGGTTTCTTTTTTAAGCCCTAATTATCTTAAACAAAACCAAGCATACTTTTCTCATCCTCAGAAAAGTGCTTAATAAAGTTTCCATGCTTTTTGAAAACTTTGCATCTTGACTAGAGATGTAGTCATGGAACCTAGAATCCAACTATTGAACACTAAAGTTCAAGTGATGCTAAACTTTACTTACTTCTTTGATTTTCATCATTCTTCAAGATGAAATCAAAGAAAAAACTTCAAAAGTTCCATATTTTTTTCAAATTTGGAACATATCAACTATCCGTCAAACTTGAAAGTTCAATTCATTTAATTTCCATTTGATTTTATTTGATTCTTATCACACCTTGGGACATAATCAGATAAAACTTCCAAAGGAAACTTCATCAATCCTACTTGAATGCATAATTTTTCAAATCCCAAACTAACAACTACATCTGGGCTTGGTGTTAGGATTCACTAAGTTTTCCTAAATTTAGAGTCATCATGGAAATTTGAAAGTAGCCTTATTTTCTTGACATACCAATGAGCAAGAAATTTGAACACTTTGACTTTCAAAGGGTCTACTTTTTCTCATCAAGACTCCTAATTTATGATACCTAAGTATCACATTCGGGAAAAACAAACTAGCTGCTTGAGTTGCATGGCAGCCAAGAGCCTTGCAACTATCTAGTTCGCTCTTTTTCCTAGCAGTCTTAGTCGAGTTAGAAAAAGGAGATAACAAAAGTACAAGTATTCAACCACTTTAACAAATAATCATGCATATGCGAATGCCAGTTCTTGCATGCAAATGCCTATTCTTGCATGAAAATGCATGTGAGTGCATGCACGTGTTTCCATTCTCCTTTCATGCACAAAACTCAAATCAAGTAATTCTTGATCTTGAAAATGCATGTTCTCAATCATCCATGCACAACCATTTTACTTGCTAGCTTTAAAAAAAAAAAGATATAACCGTTTGTGCATAAACTTGAGCATTAACTATCTTTTTCAAGCAAGAAGAAAAGGTGTTTTGTGCATGAAAACATTCTTTGAAAAGGAGAAATGCACCAATATTCTTTCGTAGATGCATGCTAGTACTTGATGTATTTCCCAATACTGCTATATCTATTTAACTTTCATTGAATTCATAGCGTTTGCAAAATCATCATAAAATTTGAAGACTGCTACCATCATCTTCAATAATGTTTAGATACAAGCTACATGAAAGCAATGAATAAAGCAAGTATTGAAATGAAAACATCAACTTAGAAAATACTTATCTCCCAATTAAGCTACGTCCTTCCATTGATCCTCAGGAAGAGTCATTCTCCATCTTTTGGCCCATGAGAAAAACTACATACTCTTTCTTGAAGACCATTGCTTCCTCTTGTCCTCTTCTTTGAAGAAATGAAGTTTTCCTTTGACTAGCTTGCCTTAGCCCATCCTTTGACTTTAGATTGTGTGGAGATGGTGCTTCACTTGAGGTAGGTTTGAAATAAAACAAAGTGCTCAATGATCAAAGCTCTCTTTCTTCTCCTCCTCAATCATTTTTGAGCTGCATCAGTCTATTACAATAGCTATGCATTAGTGCTCATGAGGCCACTGTGGATAGAAGATCTCATCGACATTTGATGAATCGGGTTCCACTCCCATGTACGGTATAGCATTTTCAAGAGCTATCCTCATGCAAAACGTTTCAGAAGCTAAAAGTTTAGGTGTCCATTAGCTTTATTGGCAAAAGTGCTAGCAGAAGTCCGTTGGTGTTGCTTTCCTCGAAGACAGCGCACAGAAGCTTGATTGCTGTGTACTTGCCCATACGGAGATTTTGCGTGTCTGTCTCTTGTGTCGGCCAGAGATCACGACACTTGGCAGAGTGGATGGCTCACATGGCTCAAAAACAGAGGTAGAAGTTTGATACCTGTATTCCACAGATCTCCGTTCATGAAAGATGGATGCACTTTCCTTTTACATCTCCAAATTCAAAATCGAGAGAAGGATTCAAAACGCTCTCGAGAAGGATTCACCAATGGAATCTAGAAGCACATACACCATGGCTTGCATGTGGATGGCTACCATGCATGCCACACTTGCATCCACAGGACAATTTATCTGGATAACTAGATATAGATGGACCTGGCGGCGGGGATTGTAAGCTATATACCTCCTGAATATGTTCAAATTTAGGATACTTGGAAGCAGAGTCTCCTAGATCGGCCAAAGACGGGCTCAAAACCTCTGTACAGTAGAGTAGGTCTAAGAAGATCATCCGTTACCAATTCTTTTGGTTTTCCCTACGTATCTACTGACTCGTGTGCTTTTGGGAACACATCAATAATAGAATTCTTCATAAATATACGACGAACGCCAAGTCGTAATGCAGCTGATACAAGTTAGTGTTGCATCATGGAGGTTACGAGTGCAACTCCGTGGAGCTACTCTTCATTGTACGGGTTTTTTGTGTGCCTCCGAGAGTACTGTCTCTTTGATCCAAAAGATCAAGAGAAAAAAAAATGTCGCTTCATAGTTGTGACATGAGAATGATAATCTTTTTTGGTTGATGTAGAAGCGCACATATAGAACAAAACTCGATACCTCCGGATAAAATGTAAATCTATGATACTCTCGTGCATAGCACAATAGCCTCCTAATGATACGATCATGAGTTTGAAACTCATCAGTACCGTAGTTTGTAGACGCTGGTCATATTTTGCCACGATCGGTTTCATGTAAAACATATAACACAAGATCGGCTCCATCTACGAAACACAACGGAAAAATCTTCTATGCATACACGTGAACCAATAAGGGAGACTTGCATAAAGATATAGAGAAACGAATATGAATAGGTTTGATCAGCAAGATCTCCGTGAGAACTTATAAAGAAGGTGATGATGTCCCCACAAGATCACCATGAAAGCTTGGCTCTAATACCAATGCAAGAGAATGAGGATTCCGACCACCACATTCTAGAGAGATGACTCTCCTCCCAACCAAATGCCTCTATATATAGCTCTCTCTAGGGGACTGCCTTCTTGGGCAGGTGGATACTAACCATTCAAGTGTCAGCCATGTAACCATGTAACTGCATGTGCACCAAGTGTCCCAGTTAGCTAGAGTTAACTGAAGTGGATGCTTCTAGAAGGCTCTATAGCTCTTTGGGCAAAACACTCTCCCTATGTATTCCATGGGGGTGGAACCCAAGACCTCGTCCTTCACACCCTTGAGACTTAACCACTAGGCTAAGTGGATCACTTGGTTACAAGAGTAAATGACCTTCTAGTAAGTCTAGACTTGAGATCTTTGGTCATACATATAGATGATCAAACGGTATCCGATTTCAGATCTGTCTGAACCGATCGGACCCTTAGATCATAGAATTACTTTATTACATTATTCAACATAATGAATAAAGTTCAATGCCTTATTCACTTTCTTAAGAAAATCACTATAATTTACAAATAAATATTAGTCATGAAAGGCTAGATCCTCAAGAAAGTTGAGAACATAGTAGATGAAGAAACAATACAACTAAAACAAAAAACGTGAAGGATAAGGTAAGAAGATGGTACATCATGTCCAAATATCACCCATTGTATTCTTCTTTAAGCACTTGTGGATATCCAAGATTGGCAGGCCCTATCATGGACACAAGAAACTCTCTCGAACCCTATAGATCATGTGAGTTTTATATCTCATGATTGATTAAGAACTTGGAGAAACTAATGTTTCCATTGCATTTGGAACATTCCAAAACCCTAAGATCAATTGCCTACTTGCTTGATTCTGATATTCGGAGGTCCTATTTTATATTACTCACATCATCAATTTGCGAGCACCCTTCAACACCTATATAAGGAGGGATTGGCCACATATATCCTTAGTCATACATATATGAATCTTGGGAGCTCAAGGATTTGTGATCTCCAAGTAAGTACTTTCCAAGTTCTTGTTCATGTTCTTGTTTTACTCCTTGTTCTGGTATTGTCTAGTCTAGTTTTTGGACATCTAGTCTTGTCCTATTGTAATATCATAGTACAATTTCTTTTCCAATTATTTCTTGTATCTAATTAATTCCCATGAAGGGGACTCTTGTAATTTGCAATATCTTTTTCACACTTATGGTCCTAGGTTGTGTGATTTCTCTAGCCTAGTAATCCTTACTTATCAGTCCCAGGTTGTGGGAATTCTTGTAAGAGTTGTGTGCCGTTCTATACTCCCCTTGTGTTGATGATCTTGTAATCATAAGTATATTTCAGAAATCTTGTCTAATCAGGTCACAGAGCACAATCTAGTGATTCCTTGACATTTTAGCTTATTCCTTGTTCTAGTCTTGTCTAGTGTAGTATCTTAGACATCGTATCTTGTCCTCTTATAATCTCCTAGTACAAGATTCCATCCAATTATTTTTTGTACCTAGTCCATCTTCCTCAAGGGATTTCTTGTAATCAGATACATTACCTCATACCTATGCTCTCAGGTTGTGGGATCTCTTGTATCTTGTCTAGCCCAATTATCCATACCTATGAGTCCTTGGTTGTGGGACTTCTTGTATCAATTGCATATTCTTGTATTATTTCCCTACATGGGTGATCTTGTAATCGGAAGTATAACTCCAAAATCTTGTCTAGTCTATTCAAAGGGCAATCTAGTGCTCCCATGACATTGTGGCAAGACTACCTTCATCAAGACCGAGCATCATGGAGATTATTCATGAAGAAATCTTTTTTGCACTTAAAAGTTATTCAGCAACAAGTCAAGGAGATACAAAAAAACCAAAAAAGGATTCAACACTAGAATATTCAAGATCTAATCATAGAACTTCAAAGGAAAATCCAAGAGATACAAATCATAGTAAATAAGTCTTCTTCAAGTACCTCCATGGAATGCACTCGTATGCATAAACACTTAGGGTAGCACTTTTTGATGACATAATTGCTCCTACTTCATCTACATTTATATCCGCATGAGTGCATCTCCATTTTGTATCCAGGAGGCACTCCATTTCTAGTCTATTTCCATTTTATATTGTATTTCCTTTGTATTTGGGTACCTTGCCATGTGCTTCTACGAGTTTTATTCATTCTCCTTTCAGGAGACTTATCCCACATATGATGTACTTCTGAGAGCCCCTCCCAAATCTATATAAGGAGGGCCTCTCCCCTCATTTGTACTTGGTTAGAAGCTTGAGGAGCCTACTCCATGCTCTTGGCAAGCTCATTTCTAATCCACATGAGTTTACCCATTTCATGGTCTACTCATTTTATGTCTCACACATTCTTTGTTTTGTGAGAGTACTTTACTTGTCATTTTGCTTCTGCATGCGTACTCTCTACATGGTATCAGAGCTAGGTGGAGGTCTTGGTGGTGCATTTAGTGGTGATTTTGGTGGTGGTGGTGCTTGAGTTTGGTGATGTTGCTCTCCACTCACTTTGGAGAAGCATTTTGCCATCACTTTATTCTTTGAGGCTTCATTTCGCCCATTTGCCCACCCTCCCACCCATTCTCGTCATCCTTTTGTGCACCCTTTATACCCCATTTTCCATCCCTCCCACACTTTCTCTTGCACTATTTGATGCATTTCATTGTCATATGATAAGTGTGTCACTCACCTCACACCTTACGACATTATGGTCATTTAGCAGCATCGCAATTGGCTGGAGTTGGTTGATCTCATTATTTTTCAGTGTTCATAAACACTTTTGACATTACCTCTTTTTTTTTACCCGAAACCATTTTGTGGAGTTGCCCCTTGGTAGTTCTTTAACTATGGAATTTTTACTCTATCTCACTTTTTCAAGTCGATCTCACACTTTCACACTTTCATTTGCGTGAGCACTCACTGTGAGTTCTGCTACAACTATACTTAATTCATACCACTAAGGGAGATCAGGAGGCGAAGGGACGCATCTATGCACCTGCGTTTCAAATCTGAATCTATGCACCTGCGTTTCCGATTTGAAACTATGCACCTGTGTTTCAAATATGAGAGCCGCTATCTCTATCATAACAAAGGTGAAGACAATCAGAGAGCCGCCAGAGTCTTCTTCAAGTACTACACATAGTATTCTTTGAAGACGCCTGTGTGCTGTGTGCAACACTCTCTATGCGTATACTGTAGCGCAGACAGAGAGAGAGAGTGCGACATGGGCAAGCAAGGACCTCTGTAACTTCTCTATGAGCCGATACTTGCACAAGAAGGAGCTGAGGACAAGGAGCAAGAGAAGGAGCCGATACTTGCCAAAAAGCAACAGAGAACAAGACCTCTCGGCTTCTATAGTAGGAGGAAACGACCTCTCAGATCCTACAGCAGGAAGAAGCTGCTGCCTCGCTCAAAGTGTTATTCCTTTCTGTCGGCGACAACAATGGAGGCCATGGGAGATACAGGAAATCCATTAGAGGTGCAGGATTGCACGTAGAGTGTATTTGCTCTCTTCTGGCTCCTTCTACCTCGTAAACAGTCTTTGAAGGCCGATCGCTACGCTGTGGTTATGCTCGTTGCATGTTACGATCTCGTCTCCAAATTCAATATTATTATCATTCCCTCTGTTGTTTCCTGTCACTGGTGCTGGTACTCAGAGGGTCGCTTCTTCCCGATTCCTTCCTCGTGCTTGCGAGCAGCTAGGCTAAATTTCTTGCTAGAATGCAATCGGGCTTAGCTCAAAGGAATTAGAGAGCACACAACTCACTCACAGAGAGCACACAACTCCCTGCCACTGTTGCGCAGTTGTGCATCACCCTGACCATGACAGAGAGGGGATCCCATACGTTTCGTCCGTGATTAGTGCTGGTGCAAGAGGATGAATCACCTCTGATGTCATAGGGGCTCTCAATTAGGATGAGGAGACTGGACTAATCCGTTGCTTCCACATGGAAACATAATCCTCATGATTTCATCGTTACCACACATCATTTTTTTGTGCAATCACACGGGATGCGACTCTCTCCATCATCTTCTCTCATCTCCATGCATAGTCACTTTGAACTTTGATGACAATACTTTTACATTCATTGTGATAATAGTATTTGTGTTACCCATACATTTGACATCATTGCAAAACATTACACGGTCATTCTACCCCTTTGTAGCACTCAAATTAGCATCACTCAAAGGACTCTTTGTAGCTTTCCAAAGGTTGAATAATCACCTTTGGAATTTATGGAATTTGAGCACCAAGTCATTATGTTTTACTCTCTCAAAGGTTTCAACCTTAACACTCGCACATTAGTTTGCCTTCATTTGTATTGCTCACAAGGGCTTCTCTCTCAACACCAATTGGCACTAAGTGCCCTCTCTCGTAAGCTCAAGCAATAAAAGAAAAAGTATTGTGTGTGTATGATTGTGGGATTAGAGGCTAGTCTAAGCCCACCCACAAGTTCTCTTTGAGCATCGACTCTCCCCCCTCCCTGGTGTCTCTTTGTGCACAAGTGAAGGGCTATTCTAAGCCCCCCTGAAGTGTCTCTTCTAATTCTTGGTGCAAGTGAAGGGCTACTCTAAGCCCCCCCCTCCCCAAGGAGTTTTTCAGTCTGGTATCGAGTCGTTCATTTCAAGTTTTGCAATTATTTCGAAGCAGTATTTTTCGGCAAGTATCTTTAATAGTGTTTCTAAACACTTTATCCTCAAAGCTTTGTAATGACCAAAAGTGAAGGTAGCTCATTATCTATGGCTAACTTCTTATCCGCTTTCACGCCTATTTTTATGCCTAAGGATGAATGCCTCAATGGACAAAATTACAATCTATGGAAACATGTCATGCACGCATATCTCTACACGAATCTCCTTCATGAGGTAGTAGATGGGTTAGACCCCGAACCCAATAGGGATAGCAACTTAGACAATTGGCATGTGTGGAATGTCAAGGACAAACGAGCTTTAGGTCAGCTGTTACTTGCTTGTGACGAACTAACGAAAGGACCTATCACGGCCTGGAAGACGTCCAAGGATGCTTGGGATACATTAGCCGCTTTGTATGAAGATAAAACCCCTTCGAAAATATATGCATTAGAGGCCGAGTTTCATAATTTGACCATCCGACCACACGACACAATTACCAAGGTCATAGCCCAATTTGAGGACTACCAGCATAAATTAGCACTATGTGGTAGGTAGATCTCTAGTGAAGACATGGCGCCATTAGACTTCTTAACAAGTTACCTAAGTCATACGAGACATTTGTCACAACTTTGTATAATCACGACCAAGTCTTATCTTGGGAAGAGGTTCCTCGACTATTGCTCCTTCATGACTCACGAGCCAAATTGACTTCCTCACAAGAGTTAGCCATGAAGGCCAAAGGCCCATTCAATAAGGGAAAAAACACAAGTCATCATGCTAGCAATGGATCTAAGCAAGGATCACATAATTCATCAAAGAAGTTCACCTGTAATTTTTGTGGAAAATCAGGACACTTAGAAAAGTTTTGCTATAAAAAGAAACAATCGTCGAAGGCTTCTACGTTTAGGCAAACATCCACAGGATCCCAACATAGATCCCACTGTTCAAATGAGGAACTCTTCATCTCCATAGAAACCAATGCCCTAGTTACTTCTAGCTCCCTGCATGAGTGGATCTTTGATAGCGGAGCTACCTCCCATATGTGCAATGACAAGGACTCCTTTCAAGAACTCAAAGAACATACGAGAGAAGTCTATCTTGGCAACAACAAAAGTTTACCCATCGAAGGAAAAGGAAAAGTTCAAATTTCCAACCATCAGGGGGAATGCAAGTCTTTATCCAATGTTCTTTTTGTTCCAAATTTATGTATGAATCTACTTTTCGTCAAGGCCATTAGAGATCAGGACAAACAAGTATGGTTTGATAACACCTCAGTTAAGGTAGTTGCTCCCATACAAAGGATTTCATTACTCAAGGTATTGAAGAAAAGGGCCTCTACAAGCTATCTTGCTTTGTATCCAAAGAATCAACCTCAACTTTGTGGCACCAGAGATTTGGCCACACTTCTTACTTATCAAAAATCTCTTCATCCCAACTTGTGAAGGGATTGCCAAAGATAGGGAAACTTACTGATGTCTTCCAAGCTTTCACCTAAGGCAAGCAACACAGGGCCCCAGTTCCCAAGGAAGCTTCAACACGAGCGAGGAACCCACTAGCCCTTATCCACATGGACTTATGTGGACCTATGAATACTCCATCTCTAAGTAGATCCCTCTACTTTTATCTTCTAGTAGATGACCACTCTCGCTATATTTGGGTGTAATTTTTGAAGTCAAAGGCAGACACATTCTCTAAGTTTCAAACTTGGATCAAGGAAGTTGAGAATGAAGCTTCGACTAAAGTTAAAACAATCAGATCAGATGGAGGTGGTGAGTTTATCAATCATGACTTTGATAACTTTCTCAACCAAAAAGGGATCAAAAGACAAGTCACTCAGCCTCATACTCCATCCCAGAATGGAGTAGTTGAAAGAAAGATACACAGTGTGATGGAAATGGAAAGAACTATGCTTCATCACAAGAATCTACCCTACAAGTTCTGGGCAGAAGCCGTGCATACTGTCGTTCACATTCTTAATCGAGGATTTACAAGTGCATTACATAACAAAACACCCTAAATATCTTGGTATCAGAACCACAGGGCACCACATCCACAACCACGGGCGCAGCTCATACTATTCATCACACTGAGGAAGCCCATACCTCAAGTGCACCCCCTTCACCCCCTTTACCACCCTCCCCTCCAACTCCACCACCTTCACCTCATACTACCACTGTCACCACCACTGTCACAGCTTCAAATTTCACTTCCCATACCGAAGCACAGACTGTGAGTCAACCCTCACAATCCACGCAACCTGACACCACCACGAGCGTAAATGCTACCACTGACACTGTAATTCTAACTGTAGCCATTGAAAATCCCATTCCCCCTATCACACTTTCTGGTGGGTTATATTCACAACCGCACACACCACTTTACACCTTCACTACCATCACCACACCGATAATTCCCATGTACACAATCACTCCCATGACTGCATCCACATATGAATTCATGGACATATCACCCACTTCCGCACCTCTCCCTCCCCCCATGTGTCCACAATCTCCCATTCCCCCACCACTCACTTCACCCTTCTCGAGCACAGCATACACACTCCCTTTCCCTTTTCCCTACCCTCCTGCATTCAACACCCTCCCAGCATCCACTCCTGTTAATAATGTATTTAATACTTTGTACCAGTGTATGTCTCAATTACAACAGCATTACCAGCATCTTGATGCTCAGCATACGAATCTGTTCCGAACCCACGAAACATTACAAGACAGATTCATTAATTTGGAGAAGGAGAAGCGGCTATTACAACAGCAGTTTAATACCTTGCAAGCCCAACACGATCAGTTAGCAGTCAATCCACCCCAGCCAGATACCGAAGAAAAACAACAACTCGATGATATGTTACATGCCCAGATAATCAACAATCTCAAGCTTCGACGAAACCTCGCCTTACTACGAAAGCACATGTCCGCAACACTCGAAGAAAATAAACGACTAGAGAAATAGAATGAAGCAGCAATGGAGGGATCCCCGCAGGAAATTGACCCAGAACACTTCAAGGCCATTCCATCGAAAATTATGCGAATCGTGTTGGAAACACACACCGACCTCTTGGAAGCACATGGTGCCCTAGAAAGAGAGCAGGATGACCTACTAAAGCAATTGGCAGCTGTTGCGGGAGAGTCAAGCAAAAAGAAGAAAAGAAGAAGACAAAGAAAGAAGCTTCATTAAAAAGATCATATCGGAAGATACATCTCTGCAGAAAGCCCCGCAGGGGTGCAATACCCATCTCTGCACAGAGCCCCGTAGGGGCACATATCAAGGAAAAAGCACGTAGGTGGAAAGGAGGAACTAGGGCCAGGAAAGTATCCATGGTGCAAGAAGATAATTGGCAGGTACTAATCCTTCCACTGACAGCATGCGATGAAAAGAAAGTAAACAGGCTTAAAGCAATACAACAGGGTCAGATGTGTGCAACCAGGACAAATCAGAAGACCAAAAGTTAGAAAGAGATAGAGGCTGAAAAGTTGAAGAGGGTAATTAAGAACATCACATTCTTAGCCACTGGTGGCATGCGTGGCAACCCAACTGAATACAACAACCCAGATATGTGATATACGGAATACCAAGGGGCAGACAGAAGCAAAGGACATACCTCGGATAAGATAACCAATTGTCTGACAGTCCTTGTTGCCGCTTCGACCGCTGGGTGCGTGTATTCAGACCTCTTAAACAAGCTGAAGACCAGAAGTAAAGCCTGTTAAGGGACGACAGAGACAAAGAGGGGGAGAGTGTTGCAGAGCAAAGAGAGCACAAGGCAGAGAAAAAGATGGGCCCCAAAATTTTTTCGATTTGGATACCATATTTTTGTATCATAATCATTTTGTAATATAATTTTTGATGTAAAAGCACTAGAGGAGTCCTCTAGATGCATCCCCATAGAAGATTAGTAGCTTACCCATGTTAATTAGTAGAAAATTAACCTTTTAGTGAATAAAGTGCCGGTCTCTTGTGTGAAAGGACCATTTTTAGGGCACATGTATATAAGTCAATTTATGACTCTTTTAAAACACTTTTGGCCATTGTAACAATCAAGAGCAGAGAATTTCGAATTTGTGTCTTCTCCTCTCTGTATCATCTTCTTTGTGAGCTTGTATGCATGTGTGTTGCTTGAAAAGAGTGTTATGAAGTGTTGTCTATCCATGAAAGTGCTTGTTTGTTGTGGTTAAGGTGTGTGTGAAGTGTAGGAAGTGCTGAAGTGTAGGAAGATCATTCCCGCAACTCAGTATTTTGCTCATAACTTGAGGTACAAGCGTCAGAATGGAGTGAAAATACCACCATTGGATGCGTCTTCTTAAGAGCTTCGAAACGCATATGCTATTTACTATATTTGGAGTTCAGAGCTGAGAGAGAAGCTCAATTTACTGTTGGCTTCTGCACCAAGTGTCGCGACACCATGACTGACAGATGAAGCTTGCTTGGATTAGTCGTTGCCTTGTTTGCACTCTTTGAGTAACTCATTTGTATTGATTGTCATTTGAATGCATGTCTTCATACACTCGGCTAAGTTTTAATACTCATCGGATTGATAATTAAAGCGTGAATCCCCATTATATGCACTTGAGAGGGATTGAGGTATAGTCTCTTTCTCCACAAGTCCCTAAGTTGGTTCTTAGGTACACACGTTTTTTGGCGCCGCTACCGGGGAGTGTCGAATCAAACCGAGGCATTCGTGTGATGGTAAGTAGCTTTTTGCATTGAAGCGAGAGGAGTAGTGATTTTCTCTTCTTTGATAAGTCACATTCACCCGCACTTACTACTTCTCACTGTTGAAGTGTGTGTAGTGATTTGTTAGTCTAGGGAAGTGAGTGGAGTAGAGTAGGAGGAGTAAGGGAGTAGGCTAGGAAGTTAGAGTAGCACTCAACCTTTGTCTTGTTGTTCTTTTTCAGTGTAGGAGGATTTTTCAAAGAGTATAAAACCCAAAAAATATCATTTTTTTAGTCACTTGTCTCTAGCACAAGTATCGTGAGAAGCTGTTGTCGAGTATCGTGAGGGAAGATCTGGGCTTTTTGAGCTACGCAGAATGAGTCAGAGGGGTTAGAGAGCTGAGAGAGAGTTCCCAAGGTAAGCACATTCATCATCCTCCCATCAGTGTCTCACAAATTAAACATATCAGAGAAAACAATCTGCGGTAAGTATCGCGAGAGTCCTCCAGGGGTGAGAGAAGTCTATTTCTATGATACAGTTGGTGAGGAGAGGGTAGAGAAGCTTGATAAACACATATAATCATTCAAAATTCAAAACACACTTGTAAAAAAATAAAAAAATGCCAAGTATCGTGTTCTCCCACGGCCGAGTATCGCGATACCTAGGTATCGTGAACTCCCGAGGTTGAGTATTGTGATACCTCGTAAATATCGTGTATCGTGTTTGCCCGATCGCGATACCTCATAAATATCGTGTATCGTGTTTGCCTTATAGCGATACCTCGCAAATATCGTGTATCGTGTTTGCCCGATCGCGATACCTTGCAAATATCGTGTATCGTGTTTGCTCGATCACGATACCTCATAAATATCCTGTATCGTGTTTGCCTGATCAGGATACCTCATAAGTATCGTGTATCGTGTTTGCCCGATCGCGATACCTCGCAAATATCGTGTATCGTGTGTACTCAAGTATCGTGTATCGAGTATCGTGTTTCTTCAAGTATCGTATATCGTCTTCTATGAAGTATCGTGTATCGTTTCTGGTGGATATCGTGTATCGTCTGTGTCAAAGGTCGAGTATCGTGAACTTTTTGGGATCAAGTATTGTGACTTGGGGTTTCACTGTCAGTCCTTTCCCAATCAATTTTTTCTAGAATTCTGACCCATAGTGAAGAGCTCTAGAAGCTAGAGGTTGGCAAGGGCTGATTAGAGCTTTTAAGTGGATGAACCTAAGATCTGAGAGAACCCTAGGAAGCCGAAGAAGTGTGATCTCTTCTGTAGGAAGCGTAGCCGAACCAAGTAGCCGTTCACATTAATCTGAAACCTCTAGTGAGTCAGAAGAAGAAATTCCTATGGCTTCAGAGGATATGCAAAACACTGTACCAATGATTGGCATGATGTCAATTATTGAGGGAGAATATCGGACATCTTTAGAATATGTGACCACCAATCAACATGAGATTCCCATATACCTAGATGGACTAAACCGATCAGTGGCCAGACTGAAGAAAGCTTTAGATGCTTACATAGTGCCTAGGCCAGCAGTTAAGTATGCATGAGAAATTTATATGGACAAGAGAGACATCCAGTATGTTGTTACAGAACACCCCGAAAACATCAATGAGCATGGGGAAGAAAACACTGCTCATAACCTTAATGAAGAAGGAGATGAAGTGCAAGTGACCACACCTAGAGGGAGATCTACTGTTATTAGGGTTTGGAGAGGAGACCTGGTTCCCCAAGATGACTCCTTAATGGATGTGTATTTGATCAATGGAATGGAGAATCTCCTTAGAGCCCACTCTTCATTATGGGAAGCCGCCCCTAATCCAGTTACTGTCTATGAGTTACAAGATTCTGACTTCCCCACCATCATCACGTATTTGGACAAAAACCAGAGAAGGTATTGGCCCCTAACAGAGTCAGAGAGAGCCGGGTTGAAATATCAGAACATTCCAGTGTTTCCCCCGAGGGATCAAGCCACGACTTCACAAAACCCACATGGAACCTCTCAAAATAATTCATTCCAATAGTCAGGACAAACACAACAAACACATATTCTGGTCAGACCACACGTACAATTTGCTATGCCTGCAAATAACCCCCACTATCCGCCTCAACCACCTGTTGATCCAAGGAATGGAATTCCTGCCCCTGTTAGACCACCTATAGCAAGAGGACCTGGTATACCCATTGGAAGATCCGTTTTCTCTATGATGCCTAGACCGCCTGAAGGAGGAAGAAGATTAAGGCCAATTCAAGTTGCCAAATGCATGAGAAACCACTATGATGGCTCTAGCGAACCATACAATCATATAGATGAATTTAAGCAAGTAATCAGAGCCGAACAAGTAGAAGATTTCTTGATCCAATATGAATCTTTTGGTCTAACTTTGATAGACACAGCTTTAGCTTGGTTCCCCCATTAGATCCAAATAATTTTCAAAACATGGAACAAGTCTATGAAGAAATGATTGAGGAATTCACTGAGTCTGGAATTAAAAACAACTCTTCCTCTTTGATCCATAGCTTTAAGCAAGCTCCTACAGAATCAGTGAGATTGGCAGCAAGAAGATTCAAAGAGTATGTGGATAGATGCCCTATTGAAGAGAGACCCACTCAAAACAAGATGGTGTCATTGTTCCTTGAAGGATTATTGAACGGATCATTAAGATCTTTGGTATACGTGAAAAGAGTTCAAACCTTGCAAGAATGTATGAAAGAATGTATTGATCTAGAAGACAATCTAGCATAGGATCTGAAAATACCTCAAGGTAGTATCAAAAGTGAAGATTCAGCTAGCAGCACATCAAACCCTAAGAACAATGTAGAGGAAATAGCTGACTTAGTCGCAAAGAAGTTGAACGTTCAGGGACAGAGGAACTACCCCAACAACCCAATGAGAGTGCCCATGCTTCAAAGATGTATGCATTGTGGAGGAGATCATCCATCTCATTTGTGCACTAGGGGTGTAGTCCACCACCTGCTTATGCTTACAATAGACCACCCATTCTGGGCCCTCTACAATATTGCAACATAGAACAAAAGTATACAAATCATGGCACGGAAAACTGTCCTTACAATAGGCAATCAAGACCTGTACAACCTGTCATGAGACCTTATGGATACCCTCAGAGAGATCTAGGAGGAGAAGCCTTTAGATATCCCACATATCAGCAATAGGCACCGATACCACGACCATATGCCTATCAAGGGTACACTCAACCACAATCGGTGTTAGGACAACAACCGCCCGATCTTCAGAATGTTGTTCTAGTGAAAATAGCTCAACTTGAAGAAAACTTAGAGAGAGCAATAGTTCCAACCACACCTTTGACTAGTAATGAACCATATGAGTCATCCTATGACCATAGTCAAGGAAACTATCCCACTTATGAGAGCTCTATGATAGAATATGGACAAATGTACGAACCATATGCCTATGGCATGGAAGTGCCAGATAGTTCCTATGCATATGAGCAGGATTATGTGTCATCGATGTACACAGCCCCCAGGGCACCCATACCCCCCCGACCTATGAACATATTGCCTGTACCTAGAGGACCATGTTACAGATGCGGAGGTGATCATTATATCAGAGAATGTACACTACCAAACCCACCACCACCATAGCAAGTCTGGGAAGGATACTGTAGTGATTGTGGTAAAGAACACCTTTTCAGGGATTGTCCCAAGAACCCCAACAAAGTTAACTCTAACGTGCAAATTAATGTGATAGAAGTGATAGAGTCGTCAAGAAGTGATAAGGAGTACACTGTACTATTGAAAGCAATAACTAGAGCCAAAGCTAAAGAGACCCCAGACAAAACTAAAGGAAATGATCAAGGTGACGGAGAAAGGAACATACCTACACCTCAAATAGCTAAAGACTCTGAGGAGCCTGAGAAAAGTGTTAGAAGTAAACGAACACAGAGATGGAAGAACCGTAGAGATAGGATGAAGGAAAAGAAACTACAACAAAAGAAGGAAAATGAAAAGAGTGAACAAAATCCAAAAGAGAAACAAGAAGAGGAAGAAGAAATTTGGAAAGGAAAGTCAAAAAAAGAAGAGGTAGGATCAATTTTAGCAGATCCCATGCCTGAAGAATTAGCCATGTGGATTCAGGCATACAAAGCACGAATAAGAGCAGGACCTACCATTGAAAAACATGAAAGAGAATATCCTAGAGGTGACCTAGAGAAAGAAAGGTTGGAGATATGTAAGAAGTTAATTGAAGTGGCTCAACAGACCCTAGAAAAACTTGTTGTTCAATTATCCAACTTGCGAATTCCCGAGGAAGAATTCCAAGAGTGTGTCATCCTTAATGACCCTGAGAAAACCAAAGAAGGTGAGATACACAATGAAAATCACTGTGAGGATAAAAGGGAAGGATCCATTATTCCCGAAGTAGAAGGGGAATGGCATAAAGACTTGTGGGCAAGAGTCCAAGAAGACCGATGGAAGAAAGTGGAAGGAATAGAACCACCCTTTGAGGAGCTAGAAGCAGAAGGTGAAATTGAAGACTCCATACCTGAATTGAATTCAGAAGAAATAAAACCAATTGATCCAAGTAACAAAGAAAATGACAGTGTAAAGGTTTTGTCAAATTACACAGGAGAGTACGAACATAATTTAGAATTATATTTTATTCCCTCGATAAGGAAAAAAGAACCGAACCCATCAGTCAAAACATCGGATATCATACATCTTAAAAAGGTAAAAATCCCTTGTACCTTGACGTTAGAAGAACTGTTAAGGATCAAACCACATTTGAAGGAGAAACTGACCAGCCAATTGGAGATCAAGCTAGACGAGAAGGAGATGTCTGATGAAGTAAACACAGTAAAAATCCCAGTCGATAAGGTAGGAGATTTTAGTGAGGGAGATGAAGGAAACACTTGCCTTCCAATTACCTATAGGGGTTACACCACTAAAGCCATCTTAGATTCTGGAGCTGGAGTAGGAATTGCTACAAAAGAAATCTGGGAAAAATGGGGAAAACCAGCTTTAAGACCAACGTGCATGAAGATACAAATGGCAGACGGACACACTGAACGACCCTTGGGATTATTGGAACGGGTAGTTTTTACCACTTGCGGAGTTGAGTTCGAGCACACCTTAGCGATATGTCAATTTGAAAGGCCTAGTAATTATGAAATGATACTTGGAAGACCATTCATGAGGCAACTAAAGGTAGTGCAAGATTGGGGAAAAGACGCAGTATATTTACAGCATGAAGGAACCACAACAAGAATAAATCTCCACACTTATACATATCAAGATGTTCCTCCCTTACAATGGAATCAGATTCACAAGGAGGAAGATAACCAGTGGATTCATAGTATAGGTTCAAGTGACCAATCGTGGATGAATGAAGACACTCATCTATGGATATGCCAAACTGCGAAAAAGGAAGAAGATAGGAGGAAAGGATGGCAGCAAAGGCAAGGAGTTGCTAGATCAGTACAAGATCCAGCCTATATGCCTCAAATATTCCTAGATGAAGAATTTGAACCTCATGGTTGGATGGAGATTTTAGCTACTCTCGATGTGTGTGTAAACGAAGAAGTGATAACCATGAATGAATGCATTGATGAGGAAGGATATGACGTTAGTCTATATGTGGTAGTTCTTCAAGAGGCCAAAGAAGGGGAAGTGATAGAAAAGGAATGGAATGAGGACTATGAGAGCATTGAAATGGAGCAAGAGCAAATGGAAATGGAAAATGAAACTCAAGAAGTAAGTGTCATAGCTAAGGAAATAAATCAAGAGGAAAGATCTTTGCCAAATGTCGACAATGTAGAGTATGCCTCAACCCAGAAAAATGTGTCTTCATTGTCCGACAAGGAAAGATATTAGGACATATTGTCTCTAAGAATGGAATCTCAACTGACGAAGATAAAATCAAAGTAATTTTGGATTTACCGAGACCAAAGACTATGAAGGAAGTCCAAGCATTTATGGGACATTGCGGATACTACCGAAGATTTATACATATGTATGCCATAATTGCTAGACCTCTTTATGCACTATTGTCTCAATTTATTTGGACAAAAGAATGTGAAAAGGCCTTTAACGAATTAAAGAGTCAATTGAGTTCCGCCCCAATCCTTTGAGTACCTGATTGGAACAAACCCTTTCACATTCACGTAGATGCTTTCAAGTTTGCCATTGGTTGCATCCTATCTCAACCCGCAGATACAGGGAAGTTAGATCACCCTATAGCTTATGCTAGCCGACAATTGAATCAAGCAGAATGCAATTATACCACAATTGAGAGAGAAGGCCTAGGAATGGTGTACGCAATAAAGAAGTTTCGACACTACTTATTGGCAACCAAATTCAAATTCTTCATTGATCATCAAGCCCTACTGTACTTAGTCAATAAGCCTTGTAATACGGGACGACTAGTACGATGGTTTTTATTGTTGATGGAATTTGATTTTGAAGTAGTAGTCAAGAAAGAAATATCCACATAAGGGCGGATCACCTATCAAGAATGACACATGGAGAACCACCCATAGGAGTACCTGATGATCTGCCAGACACATACCTGTTCAACCTCGAAGTATGTCCCCAATGGGCAGAAAAATTGATCCCTATACTCACGTATGGACCTAAAAATGGGATCACACCAAACCGAACCCAAGACCTATGGAAGACTAAAAACCTTCATATCATCTCTAGAAGTTTGTATCACCAAGACTCAAGTGGATTACTCATGAGATGCGTAGAAGAAGAGGAACAAGAAATGTGGCTTCAAAAAGCACATGTAAATCAATGGAAAACTCATCTAAATGCGAACGAAACATGGCAAACACTGAGGAGATTGGGCATATATTGGCCAACCATGCAGAGGGATGCGCATAACTATGTATCAGCCTGCCCAACCTGTCAAGAACGGAATCCAGAAGAGAACTCCACTCTATGCTACTCCACCGTAGCACCAAGATGGAGCATGCCTCTGGTGAAGTTCTTAAAGACCCAAGAATACCCAGAAGGAGCCACTTTAGCAAGGAAGCGTGCACTTGTAGAACAAAGAAAAGACTATGCTCTTATAGGAAAACAACTCTTCAAACGAGGAAGAGATAATCATTTGCGAGTGTGCATTCATGAAGACGAGTATCTTGCTGTTTTAGAGATGACACATACAAGAGCTGCAGGAGGAAATTTTTTTGCAGATAAAACAGCAAAAATGATTCTCTTTGCAGGAATGTGGTGGCCAACTTTACATCAGGATGAAGCCACATATATTCAACGGTGTGATACATGTCAACGAATAAAATATCCAATTAGAAGAGACGAGATGCCACTGAAACCCATGATGAGTGCCAGAGCTTTCACAAAATGGGGAATAGACTTCATAGGACCCATTAGCCACAGACTATCTAACCAAATGGGTTGAAGCCAAAGCAACCAAGAAAATGATGCAAGAACTATTGCCAAGTTTCTCTTCGAGAATGTTTTTACTAGATTTGGACTACCGATAGAAATTGTGAGTGATAGAGGCACACACTTTGTGAATGAAGTTATAAAAGCCTTACTGAATGAATTCTTGGTAATTCATAAAAGATCAGCCCCTTATCACCCACAAGCCAATGGACAAGCCGAAAGTTCAAATAAAATCTTGTGCACAGTTCTCACTAAAATTGTGAACAATGGTAGATCGGATTGGGATAAACAATTACATCACGCATTATGGGCATTCCGAGTAGCTTACAAGACCGCCATAGGAACTACTCCTTTTAACTTAGTGTATGCATAAAATGCTATTTTACCAATTGATTTCTCAATACCCACTCTCAGAGTAGCAACAACTTATGAGTGGACGGGACATGAACTCTCAGCTCAATTGGATCAAATAGAGAAGTTACATGAAACTAAGTTACAAGCAGTAGCAGGGATTTATGCTGCTAAAAGGTGACAGAAGGCATATTTTGATGCTCATATTAAAGATAAAAATTTGAGGGAAGGAGATTTAGTTTTGGTTTATACTTTGAAACAACACGCAAAGAAACTACAAAAAAGAGGATATGGCCCGTTAATCATTAATCGCATATCCACCAGCGGAGCATCAGCTTAGCAACTCTAGATGGAGATGTATTACCAAACTATATCAGTGGATGTCGATTAAAAAAATATTTAGAGCAACTAACTGAAGAAATAATGTCACGACTGATAACGGGTAAAAATAGACGTCTAGAGGAAGAAAGAATACGAGAGGAAGCCAGACAAGAAGTGCTAGAGCGGATCAAGAAATGAAAAGAGTGGTTGAGAGAGAGATGAGAGATATCGACTAGGAGAGGAACTCATCCCAATGGCTAATTTTAGAGCCACGGAAAACCTAGGTCAGCAAAAGGACGCAACCATACTTGAATTTCAGAGCTGGAAAAAAAGAATACCACTTAGTGGATGCTCTCATTGACACAGGAGCTGCTCTAAGCTGCATCAAATTTTCATTGACTCAGCAACTCCAGGAAGAATTACGTCCATCAAAGGCGCAGCTCATTGGAATAGGAGGAAAGATCACCAAGTGTATAGGAGAGATTATCTTACCTCTACACTTAGGAAACAACACAATGGAACAAAAACTCTTAGTATGTCATGATCAGGACTTACTCGAAGACCTAGTGTTAAGTCAAGACTGGATATATGAATATGAAGTAACTATTCAATTGGCCTTAGGATACATCTCGGCCAAGATAGGACATCGTGAAGTATTCAGCATGCTAGACGAATGACCGATCAAAGCCGCAAGTATAGAACCGAAAACTCATCCAAATGAACACAGTGATGAATGCATGTTCACTAGCACTATGGAAACCCCTTCATCAAGTACTTCATGTGAGGACACACCGAATCCTGCTTGCACACCATCTTCTAATCTAACAAGTCACAAGAGTATCAGTCTATTTGAAAATAGCCTTAGCAAAGAACCACACACAGGAGAGACTAGTTCTTCGGGCAATCACAAGTCTGCACCTATTAGAATATACCCCATTCCTTACACTTGACAAGCTTGGATAAGGAAGGACCAAATAGCTGCATATCTTCAACAGAAGAACTACTTGCTACAGCAGAAGAACCCACAGAACCAGTATGTAAATTGCTGTGGATATTCAGTTCCATAAAGAATTTTTGTCTTTTTGTGCCAAAGATATATTCAGGTTTCGGTTTGCCAGTATAAGCATCTCAAAGTTTGCTACAGGTCTAATGGAACTCATCAGGGTAGGTCTGTTCAGCTTTTTTAGATAAATTTTCTGCATCAAGGTATTTTATTCAGTGGTCATGGCTGAAAGCAATGATGTATTTTGTATGTTGGCTATTGAGGATAAGTTGGATGGCACGAATTACCCATTGTGGGCTTATATGATGCGATATGTATTGGTTTCAAAAGGACTATGGAACATTGTGTGTTGAAAGACGTCCTGTCACACTTGCGAATACAGGTGCTGTAAATACAAGTACTGGAGCTGATGGAGATGGTGTCCAAGATGGTGATATTCTGCAGATTCTTGTTTGTGTTGCGGTTTCTATTGCACCTACTGTAGAGTGAATTCATTGGAATTGCAGAGATGCTCTAGCACATACATTGATAGCTTTGTCTATCAAACATGACATTATTCCTCACATTCGATCTTGTAGAATAGTTAAGGATGCTTGGGATACACTTACCACATTGTACCAGGCTAGGAATGATGCTCGTGTTGCTTACCTTAGAAAATAGTTGGAGAGTGAGCACATGAATGAAAGTGATTCTATGGATATTTTTGTGACAAAGATCAAGGATTTGAAAGAATAATTGATTTCTATTGATGAAGTCCTTCCTGACACTTCACTTGTGTAGACTGTTCTGAATGGTCTTCCTGAATCATATCAAAGTTTTGCTTCTACTCTTTGTTTGATAATGAAAGGCAATCCAAATGCCTTAACGTTTGAAGAGTTAGTTTCTGTTCTATTGCAAGAGATCAGTCTAGGCAAAAGGTCTATTATGCATGTTGCAGATCAAGCTTTCTTGGCTAGTTAGAAGGGCAAAGGAAAATGGAGCTCTTCAACTAGTAAGCAAAAATCTGCTAATTCTGCACAATTGAAGGAGAAGGATAAAGATGAGAAGAAATAAAAAAATCAGATATTATTTTGCAAATACTGTAAAGCAAATGATCATGTCATTAAGAATTGTCCAAAATTGGCTGCTAAAGGGGCAAAGAAGAAAGAGGCAGGAATGGTTGTTGTAGAGGCCTCTACATTGAAAATAGAGTATGCTAATCTTGTGCAGGATGAAGAATGGACATTTACTACTGTTTGTAGTTTTGATCCATCTTCTCATGATTAGTGCATATCTCAAGTAGCCTCAGATGTTTGGTACTTTGATAGTGGGGTGACCAAACATATTACCTTGTAGCGCAGTTTCTTCTCTTCACTCGAGCCTACCCCTACAGGGAATACTGTTACATGCACCAACAAGTCCTCTTATCCTGTTGTTCGTAAGATCATCCTGACTACTACTGATGGTAGTTCTTTTACATTGTCAGATGCTTTATTTGTGCCAGGGATCAAGAAGAATTTGTTATCAGTTTCGGCCTTAGCCAAGATTGGTTTAGTTGTGAATTTTTTTGATTAAGATGTGTAGATCATGATCTGTCAAATGGCAATGTGATTATTGCTTTTGGCATTTTATCTCGTGGGCTATATAAGCTCATAGATTATGAAAAATCTATGAATGATTCAGCATGTGCAATACATGATTCTCAGGCTATGTTAGATTCAAAGCTTTGGCATGCATGCTTTGGTCATCTAAATTTTGCTAGTTTGCTACACCTGCATAAATCTAAAATGAAGTCCTCTTTGCCCAGGCACCTAGTAAACATGTATGTGAAGGCTGTATTTTGGGCAAAATGTAGTGTTCCTCGTTCTCAAAAGATGGTTCTGTTTGAGCTAGATAGAAATTGCAGCTTGTTCACAGTGATGTATGTGGTTTTATGCAGACACCCTCTTTTGGAAACTATCTTTACTTTGTGACTTTCCATTGATGATTTCTCTAGGCATGCATAGGTATATCCACTCAAAGCAAAGTCTGAAGTGTTTATGTGCTTCAAATAGTTTTTGGTTTTGGCTGAAAATTTATCAACACGTAAAATGAGCACCCTCTATTCTGATCAAGGGTGGGAATATATATCTTCTGACTTCAATGCATTTTTGGCTGAGCGTGGGATAAAACATCAGTGTATAGTGTCATATACACCTCAACAAAATGGAGTTTCTGAATGGAAGAACATGTCACTCATGGAGGTGGTGAGGTGTATGGTCAAGAGTCACACTTTACCACATAGTTTCTGGCTTGAGGCTGTCATGTGTGCAGCATATGTACTTAACAGGTGTCCACTAAAGCACTGTAGTCTATCACTCCATATGAGGCTTGGCATGGTCGCAAGCCATCTGTTGCTCATCTGTGTGTTTTTGGTTGTTTGGCATATGCATTAGTGCCTGAATAATATCGCAGGAAATTGGATGATAAAGCAGTAAAATGTATTTTTCTTAGGTACAGTTCTGAAAGCAATGGCTATCATCTGTATCATCCACAAAGTAAACACATTTTAGTTAGCCGTGATGTTTTTTTATGGAAGATGCTATTCAGCCTTTACTTGCATGTACTAAAGAGATATCTGTTAGCTCCAAAGACATGTATGATACTTTGCTACCTCTTTTTATAGGTGGAAAGTCTAGTGCTGGTCCTAATGATGCAACTTCTTAGCCTTTGTAGGTTTCAGGCAATGATGTAGATCATTCTATTTCTTATGCAGATTTACATGATGCACTTGTTGATGAGAGAGCTAATATTGAGGAGGAAAAAACTATGCCAAAATGGCTAGTGCAGACTTGGTGTGTGAAAACAAATTAGATGCACCTCTTTCATATCGTACTCGTTCAGGTTCATACTTCCTCTTTTGCATCAGATTGCTATGCTATGGTTGTGTCTAGTTGTTGTGATGAGAATGAGCCTGTTTCATTTGATGAAGCACAAAATTCAAAAAATTGGATGGCTGCTACGTAATCTGAATATGATGCTATAATGAAGAATGGTACCTAGTCTTTATGTGACTAGCCTCCTGGCAAGAAGGCCATTGGCACTAAGTGGGTATACAAGCTGAAGTGTAAGCCTGATGGAGCAGTTGATAGGTACAAGACCAAGCTTGTTGCAAACGATTATGCATAGGAAAGAGGCACTGATTTTGATGAGACGTTTGCTCCTACGTGCTCAATGACTATTGTTCGTAGCATATGTGCACTTGCAACTCATCATCGTTAGAATGTACATCAGTTGGACATTAAAACAACATTTTTGAATGGTGACTTGCATGAAGAAGTGTATGTTTTTCAGCCTCGTGGCTTTGTACAGAAAGGGCATGAAAACAAGGTGTGCAGGTTAAAGAAGGCATTATATGGTTTAAAGCAAGCACCACGTGCTTGGTATGAAAAGATACATGCCTATGTGATCGCACATGGTTTTGAGAACAGTCCAACTGAAAGCACCTTATATGTTAAGCATGCTAATGATGTACTTCTGATCATTGTTGTCTATGTTGATGACATACTGCTCACTGGTCCTCGTGAGAAGCATATTGTTGATTTTAAGGCTGATTTGCATGCCTCATTTGAGATGTCTGATTTGGGGCATTTGCATAATTATTTGGGCATTCACTTTATGCACATTGATGGTGGAATGGCTTTGTGTCAAATGAAATATATTGACACATTATTGCAGTGTTTTGGCCTTGAAGACTACAAATTTATTGCCACTCCTATGGAGAAAGGTTTAGGATTGAGTCTTCATGATGCTGGAGATGCATTTGATGTTGTTCTCTATCAACAGTCTATTGGATTCTAAATTTACTTATGCATTACTTGGCCAGATATTCAGTTTGTTGTCTCATAGATGAGCAGGTTTATGCATTGCCCACGAGTCAAGCATTGGCAGCCAATTAAGCACATCTTTTGCTACTTGAGTGGTACTCGAATGCTTGGATTGTTTTATCCCAAGGGGGGATCACTATCGCCAAATTTGCATGCTTTTTCTGATAATGATTAGTCTGATTGCTATGACACTTGTGTGTCCACTAGTGGCCTCTGCTTCATGCTTGGTAGCTCATGTATATCTTGGTTGAGAAAGAAGAACCCTACTATGGCCACTTCTAGTTGTGAGGCTGAGTATAGGGCAGCTTTCACAGTGATTGTTGAGTGTGTGTGGCTCAAACACCTTATGGATGATTTGGGTGTTGGTCAGTCTTCTGCCACCACCATTTTCATTGATAGTCAGAGTGCATTGGCAGTTGCAAGGAGCCTTATGTTCCATGCTCGCACTAAGCACGTTGAGGTGCATTATCATTATGTCAGGGAGAGGTTCTCTGCTAGAGAGATCAGCTTGGCATATGTGCCCACATAGGAGAACATTACGTATCTTTTCACGAAGGCTCAACCTAGGGAGAACTTTGAAGCTTTCTGTAAGGCTTTGGTCTTACTTCCTTTTGTGGATTTATTCCACATAGCTTGGCACTTCCTTATACATAGGTGCCAGCTCCTTGTTCACCGCATCACTCCTAGGAGGGATTTGTTGATATATTTAGGTAGTGATGTATGTGAATGCACTAGGACTGCCAGGGCACTTTTTTCCCTCTTTAAGAGGTTTTTTCCCTTGGCTTTTATATACGCCTATAGCCCTAACAGGTTACTTATCTTTTTACATTATAGTGGCAATACATTTAGTATTGTGTGTTGTGCTCCAAGCCTCTTCTTCTTCATTGTGTTGTTAGCGTGCTTCTGCAGACGTCTAACTCCAACACTTGGTTATAAGTTTTTGTACGTGCTTACTACCTTACTACAATGTACACATCGAGCAATAGACCTCTACGCATCAACACCATGCTCATTCTAAATGCCTAGAAAGACATCTATCGAGGATGATGAAAAGTAGCGGGCGGGTGTTGGGGGAAGTTCAAAAAGTGGCCAAAAAGTCTAAATTCAAAGCTCATTCAAAGGATAAACAATATGATGAAAGGGAAACAAAAACATGGACTGAAGGAGGAAGGACTCTACCAATTTTTCCCAACTTAAATCCTCCTCAAAGAAGGTTTTTCCCCATTTTTTAAGCCAAAATTCTTATAAAAACTCCCAACGTTGATATAAAACCCTAATTTTTCTCATAAATCTTATTGATGTTGTAAAATCTGAGTAGTACTTGAACTTCATGAGCATTATTAGTATCTCCACACCAATTTTCATAATTTTTTGATATCATTTTGGTCTCCAAAGAGGCTCTAGGCCTTAATTTTAAAGTTAATTTAGACACTAAAGTGTGGACAAAGCTCTTAAAAAGTCTATGTAAGTGAAAGGGCTCTCACTCTATTAGGGTTAAACTCTTTGGGAGAGAAATCTTGTAAAGTGATATTTGTATCCATTATTGAGCAATAGAGAGATTACTGCAGCATATTACCTCTTACCTTCTCGTGATGTGTGTGCATGCATGCATGTATGCATCCATATGTGTGTGTGCTCTCTTCTTGTAGGTGGAAGTACTTCCATCTTGTCGCATGTGGTCTTCATACCACTAATTGGTTGCTTTGTGGATTTTGACAATTTTCTTGTGTTTTATGATTGTGTTCGGTCCATGAGATGTGGTCTTACAAATATGTAATAGTGTTATCAAAGCTTAATTGGAAACCTCAACTATGCTACACTTACCATAGTAGACATTGATTATAGTGTATGTGTTTTGAGTCAATTCGTGCACTCACCCAAGAAGCCACATAGGGAGGCCACAAAGAGAATAGCTAAATACCTCAAAAGAACCATGAATGAAGGGTTATTCTACTCATACACTTCACATTTGGACATAAATATCTTCTCTAGTGTAGATTGAGTAGGATCCAAAGATGATAGGAGAAGCACATCAAGATACTTACCATTGCATGTTCAAAGCTTGTTTCATGGTCTTCAAAGAAGCAAATTATTATTGCTCTTTCATATGCAGAAGTTAAATACAAAGGCATGGCTAATGCTACACAAGAATCCGTATGGATTAAGGCACTATATGATGATCCAAGAATAAAACATAAAGACACCTCATTTGTTTGGAGACAGCATCAGTTCCTTACGTCTTGCCACAAATCCCATTTACAATGCAAGGGAAGATACATATTGAGGTTCATTATCACTTCATTAGGGAGAAGCTTACGAGTAAAGAGATTGATTTTTTATATTTATTAAGTCAACAACAATGTGTAGATATGATGAAAAAAGCTTTAGATGGAGTGAATCTATGTAGGTTCTCTATTATTGGACTTCAAGAGATCACTACATATTAAAGATTCAAGCATCTTAGGCTTGAGAGGGAGCTCTTGATGGATATGGAAAGCCTATATTCTTGAGCATTAGGACTTCAAGGCTCTTGGAACTTATATTCATTCAAATGTATCAATGCATTAGTATGCATCATTATATATGCACATATATGATGTTCTTTTCATAAAGCATTTGTATAAGGTAAATATAACTTATTGAATAGTCAGTGAACTCAACTTCAAGAGAGACAAAAGCCATGAGTCTTTCAAACCTAAATGAAATTGACAAAGAATTTGTTCATTTCTCAATCAACACCAAACTGCTATATAATTGGAAAGGTGCATATATACACATGAAGATAGTCACGGGATATCCATGAACATAAACATATTCTAGTGTGTTAGATCATGCATCCACATAGCCAATGGAGTCCTCCAATAGCTCTAAGCATTATACATTATTAAGAAATCAACTTACAAGAAGATCCATTATCATGTACTTGTTGTTGTGTATTGATGTTTTCATCATGTGCAAGTTTGCATGTTTTGCAACACTCTCCAAGTGTATGTATGGTCTCAATCTATCATCTATCACATGGATAATTGAGGTAAAGTCCTTGAAAGTTGTGTATGCAAGGATTTGTTCATTCGATCTCTCTATGCAGGGAAATCAATCACTCAATGTCATTGTGTATGCATGATGTGGTCCTGATACGAGATGTCTTTTGAGTTGTTGGAAATAGTTTTCACACTCTTCTATTCACGGAAAATTCTTTAAGAGTCCATACATTAGCTTATGGTTGCATAAATGTGTATGAAACTTCTGTACTAACTGCAATGTCCTATAAAATCTTGGACTTCTTTAGTGTTCTGTGGTTTAGGTAGCTTGGTGATTTCTCTCACTTTTTCTTCAACCCTTGATATGCAATTCTTTAAGACTATATGCTCGAGGATTTTAGCTTGGTACAATATGAAAAGAATGTTTCAAAATTCAAGCACACTTTATACAAATCACATTTATAAAATATCCTCTTTAGGTTCATAACATGTTCCCTTCATTCATCCAGATATGTACACAAGTCTTCTACATACACTTCAATGCATCTTCAAAAAATTCCTTGAAGATATGGCACATTAGCCTTTGAAATGTGGTGGGATAAGTAGTTAACCCAAATGGCATTACTCCAAAAGAAAATATGCCCCATGTAGCTGCAAAGGTGATCTTTTGTTGATCCTCTGGTGCAATAGAAACTTGATTATAGTTAGAGAAACCATCTAAGAAGTTATATACTTTGTGACCAGTTACCCTTTCAAGAAAATGTTCTATGATTGGCAATGCATATCTATCACTTATAGTGAATGCATTGATTCTTTTAAGATTAATGCAAGCTCAAAGTTTTCTATTCTTTTTTGGTACAACCATTATAAGTCAGACCCATTTTGTATGCTCAATTTCATAAATAAACCCAACTACTCATAATTTTTCAATCTCATGTTTGATTTTAAAATAGTAGGCTTCATTTTAGGTGTATGACTTTTATTTAGATGGTTGCACATCTCGTACCATTGGAATGCAATGTGAATAGTTTTTGGGATCAACCCCTTTTAGGTCCTCATACTTTCAAGCCAATGTATCCTAATTATTCTCATAAGATATGTACACCATCTTCTTTCTCAGATGTTGACACATCATTTGCAATATAAGAGTTCCTTTCTTTGTTATTCTCTGTTTTTATGAACAAATTCTTTGTGTTATCTTTGTTTCCATAACTCTCTCCCATTTTATGTTCTCTTAAGCATTTCATTCCTTCACTTGATGCTTTTTTATGTGCTTGAGAACTTCAAAATGTATAGTCTTTGCTAGCTGGCAACTGGGGACACTAGGTCATTCATTCTCAATCTCTTTTTCTTGGAATCAAAATATAGCAAATGTAGGCTCATCTATGTTAGAAGCTCCAATTAGGATTGCCATAGCGTTCATGTAATCTCATTCATTATCATAGGGCCCATCCATTTAGAGACATATTAACTCCATTACTAGATCTTCAGCAACACTCAGCATGAAGAGATCCAATTTATATCCTTCCTCATCACAATGATGTCTGAGGATTTGCTCATTTACCTTAACTTCAATGGCACTAGGGATGAGAGGCCAACCAAAAGAATCGAATTCATCCTCTTGTAGATTAGAGATTGGTATGTAATTTGGATTGGCAAATTATCTTTTTGGTGGTTGTCTTGGTTCTTGTTGTCATGCTTGATACAACCAAAGACTTGTGTCTTTGTGCATCCGAGATTGCTAACTCGAACTCATGTTGTTTACAAAACTCTTATCCTCATCATCATGAATTGCTCTCCATTGAAGAGGTCATACATCTCAATAAGCATTAGTCTATAGTGTTGGGGATGTAAGGGTCATGTGACCTTACCCCTATATTCATATACATACATCATATAGTATTGCCTCAAGAGACATCATTATGTGGGTTTTGAGGCTCCCACGCATATGTGCGCATCTCTCCTCTCCTCTCTCTCCCTCCATCTTCTCCTTCCTCCTCTTGTTCTGCACACCAAAGCCCTTCATTGGTATCAGAGCATGTTGAAGGCTTGTGTGCAAGAAGCTTCAATGGAAGCTTAGGTCATAAGAGGTGAAAGTGCAGGTCGGCATCTCTCAACAGTAGTTTAGTATTTTGGCCATAACTTGAGCTACAAAACTGGGATTGATGTGTTTTAAAGTTTTGTGCATAGCTAACACAGAGAATTACAACTTCGGAGGGTGCAAAACCTGGTTCAGAGTTTTAGACTGCCAAAAATGTGAAAAACGTAGACTAATGTAGAAGATAAATCTACAATCACTTGGACAATAGGTCATTGTTTTGACTATAAATTGAGTTTTAAAAATCAAAATGAGACGATTCAACATCGTATGCGTAGCGTAGAATAATTTCTATAACTTTCTAGAAGAATGCAGATCCAGATTTCCAGTGCAAGGTCATCGAAATTGCAAAATACAGAGCAGCAGTGTTGCAAGTGAAGGTGAAATTGACTGCTGATGCTTGTTTTGTGCATATCTTGAGCTACACACCTCCAGTTGAGGTGTTTTTTATCTCCTTACATAGTCAAGAAAGAGTTCTTGAAGTTTGCTGAAGAGAAAAAGTTCAGATTCAGAGGTTATCACCTCTAAAATAGCAAAACATAGAGCAACATACTTTCACCAAAACAATCCTAGTTGCTTTTGGAGTTTCATTTTGGTCTGGTTCTTCGAGAGAGAGATTTTTTGGTGTGCAAGCTCTTATTTTCAGAGATTCAAGACATTTTACATGTATGATCACTGTGGTAGCTCCTCCATATCAGAGTAGAGCATGATCTTGTCACGTGTTTGGCATGTAAGATGACATTGTGGTATACTCTTTTTTGAGGTTTATGTCATCATGAGATCGATCATGGATGTATAGTGGCATTGTGGTCTATATTTTGCTTATGCCACTTGGTTATGGATTTAGTTACCGGTTGCACACAATTCTGTGAGAGTTGATTGTGGATCTTGGTTGGTACTTGTATCTTTGTTTTCTTTGCAGGTACATGATCCAGATTGGAGCCTCAATTACACATTCGTTTGTCACTTTTATTAGCATTCGGTCATTGATTGATATGTATTTACTAGTGTGATTCTTGGTATATGTGGATGTTGATTCCCACATGGTTTATTTGGTGCAGAGTCCATTTTACAGAGGAGACATTGCCAAAATTTTGACAGCTTTTATGTTAGAAGAGAGCTCTAGCGGATCTTCAAGCTTGTGTGATAGCTTTGGATCATTGATTATCTCCATTCACTTGGACTTGGTCACACATTTTTCATTACAGGTTGACCATCTTGCAAGATTTATTCTTGAGTAGGAGGTGTATCGCCATTGTATTGACATATAATGCCATCAGTTTGTGGGCATATGTATTTGCTATTATCCTTGATTGGATCACTGATAGGTGATGATAGATTACTCATTGTTCTTTTGATATTGGTTATCTTGTTTGATTGCTCAATTTATAGGGGATACTCTATCAAATTTTTTCCAGGATTCGTTCACATCTACTTTGTCAGTTTGGAGAGTGAGCAGGTTTATGTTCATGATTTTATGTGCATACTAGATGCATGGTTATGTGAAACGTGGTTCATATGGTTCCTTCTCCATCGAGACATTTGTGATGTGAGTTATGCATATGGATATGCAGGTGTGATTCTATTGAGGATAGAGTATTGTTTCTAGTCTCTTGTTATATTTATAGTCTCTTGGATTGCCAGCATGGTGTCTTCTCGATTTGATGGCACTGACTTTTTGAGATGGAAAGCTCAGATGTGGCATACATTGGTTCATGAAGGGTTACACATGTATGTGCATAGAGATGCATAGAGGCCTCATGACATGCTCGACCACATATGGATGGATATGGATGCATTGGCGAGCTCCACTATTCGATTACAACTTGTGGATTCTATATATGAGTCTATTATGTATGAGGAGATGAGTAGTGCATTATGGCAGAGACTACATGATATGTATGCAAGTCCATTGACTCATGTGAGACATAGATCACATCGACGACTTCGATGTTGGCATTGTGGTCATGAGCGCCATATTCGACGATGTTGCTTTAGGTAGATTTGATGACGATGTCAGATACATGCATATGATGCAGGCCAGGTAGTGGTTTTAGGAGAGTCTATGGCAGTTGATTATGCCCGTGATGATGATATCACTTTCTCCTATGGTTCATCTCTGGATTCCTCTTGTATATTGGATAGCACACATATGGCTTGGTTGCTTGATGCATTAGCCATTTTTCATGTTACTCCACATCACGAGTGGTTTTGTTGATTCTCAAGTGAGAGTCGTGGATGTGTGCACATGTCTGATGGTATGACATATGACATTGAGGGTGCAGGAGATGTATGCCTTATGGTACCTAGTGGAGCATCACTTATACTTAGACATGTACATTATGTGCCTTCATTCCCTATGAGCTTGATATTAGTTAGCCAATTACAGGAGAGCAAATGTTATGCATTCCTTCGTGAGCATCGTTTTTAGTTGCAGTTGGGACAACTTATGCTTGTCAGAGGTGCTAGGATTGGGCACAGGTATCCACTACAGGTACTTCATGTGAGAGACAGTCTCGTCTCAGTGGGGGTTCAAGCTTATGTGCGATGTGCGACTCATCGTGTCTCATTTTGTCTACCTACAGATAGGTCTATTGACATTCTTGATGCACATGTAGAGCATGTTTTGGATGCTCATGATGCTTATATAGAGCATGATTTTATTGATCATATAGATGCTTATATGGAGCACACTTTGGATGATCAATTGGGTGATTTAGACCATGATGTGGATGCTCATGCAGAGCATTGTGATGATACTGAGTTAGAGTTAGATAATCAGTTTGACCTTGGTATCGATGTTGTGCAGTTAGCTCATGTGGAGCATGATGATACACTTGGTGTGGTAGAGTAGGATAGCTCTTATGATACACAGTGTATGCCAGAGCATACTAGCTCTCAGGGTGCACAACTAGACACATCCTTGGTTGATAGGATGACTCATTTGGATGCTCAGGAGTCAACAGTTATGCAATCATTCTTGGATTCACTCATGCCAGATGTTGACACAAATATCAGGACATGTTGGTCTTGATGATGGTGCTTTGGATGACTTGGATATAGGCATGGTTGATATGCTTAGCTTAGCTAGGATAGCATAGGTTTCGTCAGCATTAGGGAGTCTGATGTACGAGTTGTTATGCTTGAGACCAGACATTGGAGTTGCTATTGGAGCATTTGCACTTGGAGTTGTCAGTCGTTCGATGATTGACATAGGCATAGAATGAGTGGGAGCTTTGCACGAACTTCATCAATTCTTGCATCAACCATATGTGAGCTCGACTCTTGTTGATATGAGTCTAGAGCAGTTTGAGGTGCATGGATACACCTTGTTCGAGCCAGCTGTGTAGGCTGATCCGTATGGGTTGAGATCCGGACTCTTCCTGTAAATTATTGTATAGTCCTACATCATTCTTTGTATATGTTACCACTTATGGTCACATTGACCCTTAAGTGGGAGATTGTTGGGGATGTAAGGGTCATATGACCTTACCCCTATATTCAAATACATACATCATATATAGAGTATTGCCTCAGGAGACATCATTATGTGGGTTTTGAGGCTCCCATGCATCTGTGCGCATCTCTTCTCTCCTCTCTCTCCCTCCATCTCCTCCTTCCTCCTCTTGTTCTGCACACCAAAGCCCTTCATATAGGTTGATCTTGGTAGTTGTGCCATCATGCTTGATATAGATAGCATTTCCTCCCCAACCTTGAACCACTTTCATCTATCTTAGGAATGGTCACCCTAAGAGCAATTCATAATTTCTCACCTTTTTGAAATCACAAATGGCAATGTATGCTCAAATTCAATACCACATGTGGTCAAGAAAACGTTTTCCAAGAGACCTAAAGGTCTCTCCATATGCCCATCAACTAATTGTAGAAACATTCTAGTTGGGCATAAGACTCACGTAACCCACTTTTTCCATATTGTTTGGATAAAAATGGCCACACTTGCACCTTAATCTACAATTGCTTTCATGGTCACATATTATATTTAATTGATAACAATCAGTTAACCTCATCACCTTCACTGTAATCTCTGACTGGGATCTCATGAATGTGGCTCTAATCTTTGTTATGTCCTTGAGGTTGGTGTTTTAACTTAAAAGATTTATTTCTCTTGCACTTAGAAGCTACTTCTTTGTCTCTGATATATGAAGGCAAAAATTGGAAATATGTAGTGACATTGGCCCATGAATATGGACTTATTGAATCATTAAGAGGTAATTCACTTCTCATTGAATGATCATCTATTTGAGACTTTGAGAAGGGAGGCATATATGGTGCTTGGGCATTCTTCTTCCATTTTGGCTCTAATACTTGATCCTAGAATTCATCCTGCCAAGAACCCTTCGTGTGTGGTACAACAATATCCACTTGAGGAAGTGGATCATTAGTTTGGATGCATTCTAATTCCCCTACGATTGTCTAGGTTCAAGGATTGACTACTTTGGTCTCTGTTGTGCATCTATCATCTTTTGATATTAATTCAAAACCTTTCAAAAAATTTCTTCCTTTTTCAAGAGTTGTTCTTGCCTTTACCAAATTTGTTTCTCCTTCTCTCAAGCTTGATCTTCCTTGTAATGAGCTTGAACTACCTTTTGGAAATGCTCTTGGAATGTACATTGAAAGATCCCAATTAGATACCTTCCACTCTCCTCCCAACCTTAAATATCCCTTGCCCTTGTCACATCTAGAGTCTTCTCTAAGGTCCAAACACTCCTCATATGGCCACTCTGAGGAGATGGAATAACCTCAAAGACTCGTGCTAGAGCCTTGACTCCCCCGAGCTCTAGTCCTTGAGTTGGCTAGGCTTCTTAACCAAATGCAAGTAGACGAATGGTAGACTATAAAGATCTAAATAAATCTAATACTCTCTCCCCCTTCTAGAGATCACTGTCCTCAATGATCAAGGAAGGAAAGTGTTTGCGAATCAGAGCTTCTGATTCCCAAGTAGCATATGTGAGTGAACTGTTGGTCCATGCTACTAAATACTCTAGTATGGAGTGGTTGCATAGATGTCGCTCCCTCTTATCAAGAACTCAAAACAAAACATCTAGCTAGGATGCTCTATCTCCTGAAGCAACTAAACCATCCACACAATTCTCATCTCAAGAAATGTATGGTCTAACATACTAACCTAAAAAATTGGGTGAATTTTGCAATCATGTAGCAATTGTAATTTGTATGCAAAATCACTAATCTTCTTGACTACTACCCAAGGTCCAAGAAATCTAGGGGATAACTTGGGTTTCTGATCCACTATGAGTGATGAATGAAGTGGAACCTATAAAAACACACGGTCATCCATAAATCACCTTAGCTTAGTAGTCTTGCACTTCCAAATGTTATACACAAACTCAACTAATGGAGAAAATTATCCCAATAAGTTTGCACATGTTTCCAAAAGTTTTCTGTAAAGCTATGTACTTAGGTAGACCATGTAGTCTAAAAATATTCTAAATGAATAGTTCTATAACTTGTGAAGCCTCTAATGGTTCCTTAATAGGAATAAAGTGTGTCATTTTTCTCAAACGATCGACCATCACAAGGATCACATTCTTTTGTCATGGTGTCATAGGTAAACCCATTATAAAGTCCATGGATATACTATCCCAATAGTACTACGGTATTTCTAATGGCTGTAGTAGACCTGGATGACTAATCCTCTTTACTTTATTCACTTGACATTTAAAATATTGACTTATATAATTGTTTACAAATTTGACCATCTTTGGCCACCAAAAAGTGTATCTAATCAATTGTAAAGTTTTCTCAATACGAGGATGTCCCGCATAAGGTACATCATGGCTCTCAAAAATAACTTCTTTCATGAGCTTCCCTTCTTGGGAATTAGGCACACAAATATTTCCTTTTGTTGCCAACTTATTGGCCATTCCCTCAATGACAAGAATGCCCAAAACACCTTGTTCTTTTTGTCTTACACAAGTAGTCCACTTAATTTTGGGCACACCTCTCCTATTAGGGTCTCTTGTCCACAAACATTTTCTACAAATTCTTCCCAATTTGGCAATCTCTTGGTCCTTTAGTCTCCAATAGGATAAAAAGTAAATCATAGAAGAAAGAGGAAATGTGTTAACCACCATAGCTCTCCCAATTAGATTGATCTGCATACCTTCCTAGTATGCCAACTTGTTATTAAGTGTACAAAGAGCACACCTCCATCACTGACCCATCAAAATGTCAAGTCCCATCAGATTACCTAACATACAAAAGATTTGACCCTTGGGGATCAATTGACAGCTATCATCAATCAAAATATGAGGTGGATACCCAATAATAGCCTTGAATGTGGTTTTAGAGTGGATAATTTTGGAGTTGATGCCTCACAAAAAGTATTTATAAGGCAACACCAGAAGGTATCAATGTTGGGCAGATCATTATGCACAAAAGCACTCATGTCATCGACAAAAAGTCTCATGATCATAGAGCAAGGCCTTGAATAAAACCTACGCAAGCATGATGTTTAACTAGGAAGCTAAGAGCATCGGCAACAATTGCAAAACGAAGAGGAGTGAAGGGGCATCCTTATCTGATAGAACGTTTCAAATGAATAGCTTGAGAAAGTTGGCCATTGATGTTTATCTGGCTGAGGCATTTCCCAACAACATTGAGATCATTTTAATAAATTTCTAGCCACAGCCAAGGTGTTTCAGAGATTGGAGAATGAAGCCCCACTCAAGTCTATCATAAGCTTTTGAAAGTCAATCTTAAGGAAGAAGACATCTTAAGCAAAATCTTTAGCAAAATCCAAGCCTTCTCGAACATCAATGATATTCTCAAGGATGGACCTCCCCTTGATTAACCCCTTTTGATCCTCACTGATCAAGTTCTTGAAGTATTTCGATGGCGATGCACCACACTGCGCTCTCCTTCTTGAGAGCTCCACAACGATATGCTCGGAGTAGAAAACTGAGCTCCTAAGGCCGCACACATACTCTGCATAGAGGCTACAGAATACGTAGAAAACACACTACACAGGGATCACGAAGACAGACTTCTTAGGTCTTACAAATGCGGTCGAACTTACAGTCTGTGACTGACCAGACCACTATATGTTTTATTAAAGAACATATACAAAGAAGTGTCCGATGGCCATTTGGACTTTCACATGGACACTAACGGT
Source organism: Ceratopteris richardii (assembly GCA_020310875.1). Classification (NCBI taxonomy): domain Eukaryota; kingdom Viridiplantae; phylum Streptophyta; class Polypodiopsida; order Polypodiales; family Pteridaceae; genus Ceratopteris; species Ceratopteris richardii. The sequence goes on from CM035410.1 coordinate 144,392,359, forward strand.
AACAATCTCCTACTAAAGGCCAATATGGCCAGAGTAACTATGGGAGAAAAATAAAGAATGATAAAGAATACCTTAGTGTAAGTATACAAACTATACCTCCCACCTGATGGGCATGTTACACAGTATACAAGTGACTACGTAAGATCAAGAATCAAGTAACCCCCATCAAGTGACAACAGTGTTGAAAGCTATCCTGTGGTAGAGCTTTAGTTAAAGCATCTAAAGCATTATCTTGAGTGTGAACCTTCTCAAGAATAATGCTCTCAGTGGCTAAGCAATCTCTAATGAAGTGATACCTCACCTCAATGTGCTTGGTCTTTGCATGATAGACCGGATTCTTAGCCAAGGCAATGGCACTCTGACTATCACTGAACAAGCGAGGTACATGCTGAGGTAAAACCATATCACAAGCAAGACGAGAAAGCCACAATGCTTCCTTACATGCCTCACTTGCTGCAACATACTCTGCTTCTATGGTGGAAACAACTGTACATTCTTGAAGACAAGATCTCCAAGAGATAGCACCTCCAGCAAAATAAAAAATGTACCCTGATGTAGACTTACAATTGTCTACACAACAAGCATAGTCGGAATCTGTGTAACCAAGAATGGATGCTTTCCCTCTACCTAAGCATAGACACTTGTCCTTAGTGCCACTCAGATATCTCAAAATCATCTTGACCGCTTCCCAATGTTTCTTGCCAGGATTAGACATATATCTGCTCACAACTCCCATTGCAAATGCAATGGCTGGTCTTGTAGCTACCATAGCATACATGAGACTACCAACAACAGACTGATAGGGAATTTTGGTCATGAATTCCTTTTCCTCATCTGATTTGGGGCAGTCATCCTTGCTCAATTTCACATATGTGGGTAAAGGTGTACTCAATGCCTTTCCACCCTGCATATTGAACCGGTGAAGTACCTTGGATATGTACTCACTTTGAGACAAGTATATGCATCTTTTACTCCTATCGCGAGTAATGCGCATGCCAAGAATATGTTTGGCATCCCCCAAATCCTTCATATCAAATGTCTGACTCAACTTCTTTTTGAGAATGGACAAATCATAAGAGGACTTCCCAGCAATCAACATATCATTGACGTAAAGTATCAAGCATATCAAGCTACCATCAGAGCATCTCTTTTTGTAGAGACAATAATCCTCATTGCTCTGAGAATAGCTTTGGGACTATATAAAAGCATCAAACTTTTGGTACCATTGTCTAGGAGACTGTTTAAGTCCATACAAGCTCTTCTTGAGCTTACAAACTAGACTTTCCTTGCCAAGAACTACATAACCCTTTGGTTGTTGCATATAGATCCAATCTGTAAGATCTCCATGCAAGAAAGTTGTTTTCACATCCATTTGGACTAGCTCTAAGTTCTCCATTGCAATGAATCCAAGAAACATGCGCAAAGTAGTCATCTTGACCACTGGAGAGAAGATTTCCTCAAAATCAACACCATGTTGTTGCTTAAAACCCTTTGCAACAAGTCGTTCTTTATATTTTGGAGAAGCACTATCTGATGTGAATTTCAGCTTATATACCCATTTACATGGTAAATCTTTCCTGCCCTTTGGCAAAGGTACTAAGTCCCAAGTACCATTCTTGTGAATAGAATCCAACTCACTTTTCATGGCACGCTCCCACTTGACATGATCCTCTGTCTGCATAGCCTCTTTGTAGCAAGAAGGCTCACTGGCATATGCTAGCATAACAAAATCTAAACCTGGAACATATCTATCAGGTGGATGTGAGACATGTGCAGAACGTCTCAATGGTTGCTAAACAGGAACATGTGCAAACTGATCTGAATGGACATTCTCTTGAACATCCCTATGTGCAACATTTTTATGCATGCTAACCGGAGGACTAGTATCCTCAAACACCACTCTTCTCACTTCAACCTCCTTAATGGGCGGTTTATGCATCTTAGAATCATTAAAAATGAAATCACTACTTTTGACCACTGACCGTGTTTCAGGATCCCATAAGCGATATCCAAATTGTCCTTCTCGACCATATCCAAGAAAAATGCATTTCTTTGACTTATGGTCCAACTTTTGTCTAAGATTCTTGGGTATATGAACATATCCTTCACACCCAAAAACTCGAAGATGATCATAATATGGTGGTTTCCCTATCCATAACTCTTGTGCCACTTTTAAACCTTTGGCAGTACTAGGTGAAAGGTTAATCACATGAACTGCAGTCAATACTGCTTCTGCCCAAAAACCTTGTGAGAGGTTTGCATGATGCAACATAGAGACTACTCTATCTTGAATAGTTCTATTCATCCTCTCAGCTACACCATTCTGTACTGGGGTATAAGGAGTTGTAAACTCTCTATGAATCCCTCTAGACTGAAAAAAAAGGCTGAATTCATGTGAGGTATACTCATCCCCATTATCTGAACGTAAAGCCTTAAGCTTAGTTCCTTTTTCAGTCTCAACTAAAGGAAGCCATTTTTTGAAAGTAGGGAATACATCACCCTTTGATTTGATAGGATATACCCAGACTTTTCTAGTAGCATCATCTATGAAAGTGACAAAGTAAAGAGAACCACCTAAGGACCTAGTGGGCATAGACCACACACATCTGTATGAAGGAGATCTAAAGGCTGAGTTGAAGAGTCAATGTGCATTCTATGCACATTTCTGGTTTGCTTTCCATATTGATAATGCTCACAAAATGAAAAATCAGAGAAAGATAACAGAGGTAAGTAGCCAGAACGAGAAAGATTTTCCATTCCACTACGAGATATATGGCCCAAACGACCATGCCAAATACAAGCCATAGGCTGTTTAGTAATAGCTAACAAGTGTTCTTTCTTTGATACAAATAAATGATAAAGTGAGCCAACTTTGCTTCCTTTTGCAATAACCATATTGCCCTTTGATATACAAAAGGACTGAGCATAGAAGACCACCTTGTAACCAAGGTCATCAAGTTGACCAACTGACATCAAACTGCATGATAACTGAGGTACATGGTGTACATTATGCATAGTAAATTTTGAACCATCCATAAACTGCACAACCACATCTCCAATCCCCACAACATCACATTGAAAAGAGTCACCAAGCCTCACGGTACCAAGAGACTTTGCTGCATAATTAGAGAACCATTCTCTATGTGGTGTCACATGGAAAGAAGCACGAGAATCTAGCAGCCAAGTGTGGGAAAGAGAATCAGCCATAAGTGCCTCAGATGGCACAGTACTATCAAGTGTCAACACATCAGCATCATCAGAAATAGCATTAATTTCTTCAATCTTCATAGTCGAAGTAGATGGTGCAGGTAATTGTTTAACATGCCCATCAACATTATGTCCTTTACCTTTAGCATTCTTTAATGCATAACAATCTTTCTTCATGTGTCCTTTCTTATGACAATAATGGCATTTGATATCCCTCTTCCTTGATTTACTTCTGCTCTTATTCCGTCAACCATTATTTTCCTTGTTCTTGCTCCTGCCATGTTGCTGATTCTTTCCTTGGTAAGAATCACGAACATTATATGCATCTTCACTCTGAGTGCCAACCATAGATTTTCTACGAATGTCCTCACTCAAGAGTGCTCCACATATGTCATCATAGACGAGCTTACCACTAGGTGCACTGTTGCTAATAGCTATGCAAAATGTATCCCATGATGATGGCAAGGTGCATAACATCAATACCGCTTTCATTTCATTATCCATATCCATTTTTTGAGCTTGTAACTGGGAGAATATAGCATCAAACTCATTTAGATAACCAGCAACACTATCTGTGTCCTTCATACGAAGGTCATATAATTTTCTCATTAGATACACTTTATTTGATGCCGTCTCTTTTTCATATGTATTGCATAACTTCTTCCAAAGCTCCTCTGCACTTTCACAGTCTAATACTGTAAAGTAAACATTATCTGCCAGGTGCAAGCGAATGGTAGACCTGGCCATTTCATCTAACTCATCCCAATCATCTTCATCCATGTCAGCAAGCTTCTTTGAAATCCCATTTATTGGCTTCCATTGCCTCCTTTGAATCAACACATCTTTAATCTGATTTTTCCATAGAGCAAAGTTTGTGCCATCAAATTTTCGGATCTCAAAATGGTCTTTGCCTTGCAAGTTATAGCTCCTCCTCGGAACACTAGCACTAGACCCTGATCCACTGGATGTTCCTGAGACCTCTGATGCCATGATGGTAGAGAACTGAATAGAATGATTATGGAGCTAGAAGAGTCCAAACACCAACAAATTAACTGTATCAAGGAGTAAATCGACCACTATATAGTTGACTAAACCAGAAATCTAGAAAAATTTTGCCAGAGTATCCTCTACAAAATTAGCATATGACCAGTGTCAAAGTATCATAAAACTGCAAGTACTGACATGTCTACCTGCATAGTGAATCATTGACTCCACTACATATAATCAGTTAACCAATAGAAGCCAACTAGGCTTATCGAGAACCTATGAACAACTATCATACATCTCCTATGGCGAGGCTGGGTAAGTCTTCCACCTGCATCATCAAAGAGAGCCCGACATCTGGGTGTCTCCCAGTTAAGAAAATCTCACCACGACCCTCTTTATCAAACGTAAAAGGCTTTATGCAAAGAACGTAACCGCTATATCAATGACCACATGGACGTACATAAGCGGTATCCACAGAAGCATACATGGTGTGTATGTGCTCAATATATGCAGTAAAATGACACTAAAAGGCTAAATACAAAGCCCAAAAACTAGCCAATAGCACCTTCAAGTGTCTGTCAACTCTGATGTTTTAGGCTTAAAAAACTTGCATAAATTTGCAGCGGCTCCTCCCACCAAAACTGAAAACCTCTCGAGAAACTTGTAGTTTTACAAGTGTGGCTGAAAATATAGCCCCAAAGGTTGATATTTATTGTCTGAGAAGTACAAAGAACACTCTTCTTGATGTTCTTGGACCTGTGTGAAGAGAACTATGTGTGAAACTACTCCAAAATGGCTCCAAAAGACACCCCAAAAATGCTTCCGAAATAGGCTTTGAAAGGAAAGAATGAAGCTTTGAGGGACCAAAACTTGTGCAAGATAATTTCAACCTTAGTCTTTCCCCTTCTTTGGACACCACAAGAGTGTAGATTAGTGGCAAGAGATTGCCACAGTTAAGCGAGCTCAGGGGGAACAATACTGGGATAGGTGACCTCCCGCGAAGTACCGGGAACCTCTATATTCCTTGATCATTGATGTCCTCCCTCGCGCGCAGCCAACGGTGTCAACGATGACTTCGGTGACTCGGATGATAAGGTATGCCAAGGTCTATGACTTGGTTGTCGCCTTAGTCGCCAGCCTTGGTGCCCGTTGAGGCAGTCGTGTAGCATGCCAAAAGATAAAACCTCTTGCCACACCAAACGTAATGGAATAGTCACCACGTACTTGAAGGTCTTGAAAAACTCTTTGGTAAGGCCACCCATCCCTGGGCTTTTTCCATTAGGAAGTGCATCAGTAGCTTCAAAAATCTCATTATCCAAAATGGGACCTTCAAGAAGAGGATTCATATTTGGTGGAATCCTTTTGGTTCTAACTCTAGAGATGGCTGCCATGCTATCATGTCTATGAGGAGAAAGAGGTGTGGAAACCTCAGTTGGGTGCAGTGATTGGCAAACAACATATCCATCATGAAATGGATCACTTTATTGGGTGTGTGTAGAAGTGCGACAGACACATGAGAAGCAGACACAAGGATCACAAACGTAGCAAGACACATGGAGAAGATAGATGGCTGGAATAGCTCTCTCTATTGATGATGTACTAAACTGAAATAAGAGCTGAATAATATCCCAAAGTACAAAGTACCACCACATATGAGTGTATCAAGCTTGTGGTAACATGGGGAAAACACCTCTAGCCAGCACTAAAGTAAAAAGTGCCCATGTATAGGGAAAAGTTTCACATAAAAGCTACTTGAGGAACACATAACTATAACAAACCCTCTAGAGCAAATGATGTGAACACATATAGGGAGTGAAAAATCAGCCCCCACAAGGTAATAAGCCTAAAGCTTTGTGAAAAGCTTCAAACTTTTTCTGTGGAGGAGCTTTAGTGAATATGTCTACTACATTATCTTGTGTAGGCACATATACCAAATCAATATCTCTTGCATGAAGGTGCTCTCTCACATAGTGATAATGCACCTCAGTATGTTTGGTTTGCACATGAAACACTCGTTTTTGTGCAATAGCCAATGCACTCTGACTATCAATGAGAATATGCATAACATCATCAATCTCCATGCAAAGACCCATCAATAGGCATCTCAACCATATTCACTCCACTGTACCTGTGAAAATTGCCATGTACTTAGCTTCACAGCTCAATGTCGCCACTGTAGGTTGCTTCTTACTCAATCAAGATATGCATGCGTCTCCAAGGAAAAAGCAATTACCACTAGTGGACATGTGAGTATCATAACACCCAGCCCAATCACTATCTGTAAAAGCATGCAAGGATGGATGAATATCTCTTCCATAAAAGAGAACTAACTAAACTCAAATCTCCTTTGAGATATCTAAACACATGTTTCATTGATTGCCAATGCTTAGTACTAGATCTATGCATGAATCAACTCAGCTGGGAAATTGCATACTATATCCCGGCCTTGTGTTGCATGCATATATTAGACATCTTAGAGCTTGTTGATAAAGAGAAGTGTTAAATGCATCACTAGGATCCTCAATTGAAAACCTAAATCTTGTCTCAATTGGTGTGGAAATTGGCGTGCAATCCTCAAAGTCAAAATGTTGAAATAGTTTCTCAACATACTTTGCTTGATGCATAACAATTCCCACCTCAACGGATACAAAATGGATGTCAAGATAGTAGCTCAAAAAACCAAGACAAGTGACATCAAAAGTATGTTGCAAACCAGCCATAAGAATGTCAAGTTTTGTAAGACAATAGTTACACAATATTACACATGAGGAGTAGCAGAGAAGATAACAGATATAAGAGAATCTCAACAATTTTCTACTAACAGGAAGTACAAAGATGATGGCATTGTCCACCCGTGCGCTCTCAAGGTAGAGTTTAAATGGTGATTTAGACAACTCTAGATAGGGAGATACAAGGTAGAGGTATGCTGGCTCGATTTGATGTCTCAGGTAGTCCAAAAGTCATGTATATGTTGGATAATGGGCAGCCTTCACGGATGGCTATACATGGGTGGTAGAGCGTGGGCGGCCACTGCCTACATAGTTGCCATACACGTCCCACTGGCCCACTTGGATCCCCCAACTGAGGTTGCTCACCGTTGCCCCAGAGACCACAATTGGGGACCCTCGTAACTCCGTTTCCTTACAATATCTTACATGGTCCAATATGAACTTCATCCAACATGCAAGTTGGGATTCCCATCGATTGGGTAACGCACGCTTGGCTTCTCCTCATAATGGGGGCCTTACAAAATGTGCATACAATCATGAGTGGTAGACATTGATCATATACTAACAAGTTTTGCATCACATGACCCCATCAAGAGTATGTCATCAACAAGAACAAGCACTATAAGAGCAGCCCCATCTTTGCGTACATAGAGTGTGCCTTCAATTGGAGTACATGTGAAGCCAAGAGCAATCAAGTGCTTATGTATTTTGTGATACCATGCACCTGGAGCTTGCTTGAGACCATACAAAGCTTTATGCAAGCCAAAAACCATACAAAGCTTTATGCAAGCCAAAAACCATACAAAGCTTTATGCAAGCCAAAAACCATATGCTCTCTCCCTTTAATAGCAAATCTAGGAGGCTGCTTCAGATAGAACACTTCTTGCAAAAACCATATGCTCTCTCCCTTTAATAGCAAATCTAGGAGGCTGCTTCAGATAGAACACTTTTTTTATGTCCAATTGATGTACTTTGCAACCTCGATGGGTAGCCAATGCAACCATGGTACAAATGGTAGTCATGCATGAAGTAGGTGCAAACGTTTCCTCATAGTCAACGCCATATTGTTGCACATATCCTCTGCCAACCAATTTAGCTTTGTAGTGATCAATGCTACCATCAGATTTTCTCTTAATCTTGTAAACCCACTTTGTACCGATGGCATTTTTCCCTTTTGGCAATTCACATAACTCCCAAGTACCATTCCTATGTATGGAATCCATTTTTGATTGCATATCACTCATCCATTGTGGATCATCACATGCACCTTCAAAGTAAGTGGCTCTTCATTACATGTTGTTGCAATAAGAGAATGATCCATAAAATTACTTGATGCATGGTGAGAGCTTGATCTTGTTCTACCAAGTAAAGGTGCACTCAATTTGTTGTCCTACAAAGTTTGTTTCAGCAACTTTGGCATACTTTGTGCACTCTTGATAAACATGCATTCATTATGCAATACATCATCAACATGTACATCATGCATGGAATGAATTTCATGATCATTTTCAGCCATATTTTGATACAAATGTTCAACCATATGTGGCTAGAAATTTTCAACATTTTTAGCTCTATTTTGCTCCAATTTTTGAGCTCTTTGAGCCTCAGTTGATTGGTCTACATGACCATAGTCCAGCACACCATTTTGGAACAAAGGAGTGAGTGTATTGAACACATCTTGTGAGCTAACTATTGGCTATTTTTTGCATTCAAGTAGAGGGAAAAGCAAATTTTCAACAAATACCACATCTAGACTCACAATAATTGTGTTCGTCAATGGATGGTACAAACAATATCCCTAATTTTCAACACTATAACCAACAAATATACATTTCTTTGCCTTTGCATCAAGTTTGTGACATTGTTGTGATGGCACAAGAGCATATGCCAAACAATATGCCAAACAACCAAACATGCGCATATGACTAACCATAGGCTTATGTCCATTCCAATACTCATAAGGAGTGATGACTCTCAATGCTTTTGTAGGGTAGCGATTCAACACATAGTTTACACACATGACTACTTCGATCCAAAACTTATCAAGAAGGTGCTTTCCTTTAACCATACATCGTGCCATTTCAAGAAGAGTTCTATTTTTACATTTGGCAACACCATTTTGCTGAGGTGTATATGGCATCACACATTGGTGTGAAATATCTCTTTCACAAAGAAAAGCATTAAACTCATGTGACATATATTCACCACCACAATCCCTACATAGAATCAAAATCTTGTTTGAAGAAAAATTTGCAGCCATAGCTAAAAATTCTTTGAAGCAAGAAAATACTTCATTCTTTGCTTTCATAGGATACATCCATGTATGATGAGTAGCATCATCAATGAAGGTAACAAAGTGTACATGCTTTCCAAAATATGGATTCTTGACGGGACCACATACATCACTATGAAAAAGCTGCAATTTTCTTGTAGTGTGTGTATGACTATCTTTTGGAAAAGAAACATGAGGCATTTTTCCAAGAATGCAACCTTCACATGCATGATTTTCAATGGACTCAAGTGCTGGCAAATCAATAACCAGGTCTTTCTTTTGCAAGTAAAGCAAACGATTGAAGTTAAAGTGACCAAAATGCGCATGCCAAAGCTCCATTTCAGCCATGGAAGAAGTATGGGCAACCAAGGCATTTGATATAGCCCTTTTGTATGTTCCATGCAATACAAACCATTACTTAATGTACTGAACATCACGATAATATCAATATTGCTGAAATCATGAACCATACACTTATCATCACCAAAGTGTACATGAAGTCCAACTTTGGAAATCAACAGAACTGAAATTAAGTTCTTCTTGATATCAGGCACATACAATGCATTTTTCAAGAGAATCATACCTCCATTTGCAGTCATAATCTCAATTTCTCCTACTCCAATGATAGGATAAGAGGCATTGTTTGCACACAGCACATGTCCTCCTTTGGGTGCACTTTCAAAGATGCAAAAAACCTTTTGCATGAAGTTATGTGCTTTGAAGCACCAATATCAAAGAACCAATCCGAATCGGCGTCACTCACATCCGTACACTTAGAATGCAAAGATGCATCATAATGACATGTGACAACACATGCCCAAAAATCTTGAACCATGTTAGCATCATCATTCTTTGAATTTGCTAAATTTTCAGCAATAGGCATGTTGGGAAAGATGGATGGATGATCCACGAAACTGAGTAGGTACTGCTAAACCTGATTTGTACCAGCCCTCTCTTGCTTTAGACTTGATTACTAGACTTCCTTAGCTTTCCAATGACACCAAGAATTGGCCTATGTCCTTTGGAAATGATGTGTGCAATGATTGAATCAAAACAGATAACTTTGGAAGTCAAAAACTCAAGAAAACCTTGTATTTTGGTCTTGACACCTGCTAAATGTTTTGCTCAGTGTGACCAGCACAGTAGAAATTGATAAAATTCCTATTAGGGGTATTTAATTAACTTAGTAAGCTACTATTTGCAAGTAGAATGATGTAAAATGACAAACTATACTCAGAGAAATTGATTTAGCAAAATTAGCTATACCCCCGACTTTTTAGGACTGTAGCAGAGATAGACTAGTGAGCACCTTGACGATGATTTCTCTGCATCTACTGAATGGAATGTCTTCCATTTTTGACAGCGTGTAGTAGACTTCAAGCTGAATCCAAAAAGCTTTGAATCACTGAATTTGGAGTAGTATTGACCAAGATATGCCCTTGACAAGTTGATAGACTTTTGAGTAGATTAACAGAGAACATAAAGATGAATGATGTAAATGTATCTATTGATTAACACTTGTGTACAATTCCATTGGCATGTCTAGCATTGCCAAATGGTATAGAGAGGTGTAGGCTATGATGTAGTCCTTACACACACTCAAACTCAATAGAGTAAGCCTCGGGAATGAAGTGATCTACCCGCGACTTTTCCAAGTATATTTTTATAGGATATGTGCAAAAATTTGAATTCAAATTCAAATTTTGGCTTCCTATGATCAAGGTGCTAAAAGCTTGGAGATATTCTCTCAATCAAATAGGCTACTTTTTCCATGACTCACTTTGGTAGGTGATTACAAAAGATTCCAAGTCATTTTGACTTTTACAAATGAGATAAAGTGGTAATTAACCACTATCATATGTTCCTATGGTTCTTCATGTATGTAGAGTCTTCATGATAACTTCCAAGCCAAATGTGTAGGCTTGTGATTTACACCAACAAGGCATGCCAGATTCCTTCTTCTTTTCATTGCCCTTAGCAAGCTTTCTACACTCATCAATAGTATGACTAGCCTTTTGACAACATTTGCATCTCTTTTGCAAATCAGCATCATTAGAGGACTGAGTGGAAGAGGCAGGTTGAGGCTTTGGTTTTGATGAACCCAAAGCTAAACCATACTTGCTTTTCCCATTCTGTGAGATAGTAACTGCTTGTGTTCCCTCAATCGAACCACTCCTATTCACTCTAGATTGCTCTTGTTGCAAAAGAAGAGACACAACCTCATCAAATGCATACATATTGGGATTCCCTTGTGCAACTAAATGGAGTGTATTAGCAAATCTTTGAAAAGATTCTGGTAATCCTATGTCGAAATGAGTGATGCATTTGGAATAATCTCATCTATATTTACCAATTGCTCTTTCAAGTCCTTGATGCATGTCATCCACAAATTCATTTTCAGCCATACATACATCCTCAAGTATGCAACACGTGCTTCATTACACACATCATACAAAGAAGCAAGAGTGTCCCAGGCCTGTCTTGATGTAGAACATGACCGAATGTGTGGAACTATATGACGTTTCATAGAAAGTGAAATCAATGCATGAAATTGAGCATCTTTTCCATTTTATCTAAGTTACTCTTGTGTAGGAGGAGGAGGAGTAACCACTGTACTTGAAGAAGAAGCTCTATCTGTGATAGTAGACTGTGAAGTAGAAGAACCTGCAGGTCTTCGATATACATCTGCCACTATATTCCAAAGTTGTTCTGCAACAAGAACATGCTTCCTCATGTAAGACCACATTGGATAGTTGGTCTCGTCAAGCTTATCTTCAGCTTGAAGCATGCCAAACAAGTCATTGCTACCCGCCATTTCACTAAAGAACAAGAATGTGACAAAATCTTTACTTCAATGAAAAGTTGAAATGAATGCTGAAATTTTAACTCACAAATTTTGACTCCGATGGTGATTCTAACTGCATGAATGGCTTTGAAATGGGGGTGAAACTTCAGTGCAACTATTGGAAATATTTCTTGGCTGTTGAAATTCTTTGCTCTATGCTTCAAAGTCGATTTGCATTGTTAAAAATGCGCACTCGACGTGACACAAAAAGTTGAAACTTGAGAAGAACCTGAACCTGCTCTAATACCACTATTGGGTGTGTGTAGACGTGTGATAGACACACGAGAAGCACACACAAGGAGCAGAAAGACAACAAGACACACAAAGAAGATGGATGGCTGGATATTGATGATGTATTGAACTAAAGTAAGAGCTTAATAAAATCCCTAAGTACAAAGTACCACCACATATGAGTGTATCAAGTATGTGGTAACATGGGGAAAAAACCTCTAGCCAGCTCTAGAGTAAAAAGTGTCCATGTATATGGAAAAAGTTAACATCAAAGCTACTCGAGGAACACATAAGTGTAACATGCTTCCTTCGACTGCTTCTTCTTATGGAGGCCTTACATCTCTTTAATATGTTTGTTCACTTTTCCCACCCACCAATCTTTAAAGTATATCTAGAGATTATTTCTTTGAATTTCCTGTTCATATCTCAGTCATGCTTCTAATTTTTTGGATCCCTATCTAGTATTGAGAGTGGCCTTTGTTGACTTCTTCATCAAGATGCCTAAGCCTTCGATAAAGGTTTTCCTTCTAGCTTGATGAATGTTTTGAATATTCTTCTGATTCTTGATCAAGATGTGCCGAGTCTTCATGAATGCCATTCTCCAACACTTGGCCAGAGAGGAGCGGGTGGCAAAGGCCCAGTATCAGATAGCAACAATCTTGTGCTAGACTGAAGGTTGTCATATTGGCATGAAACAAGGGGGCTTTCTTGAGATTGACATACAACTTGAAGATAAGCACAATCAGGTAGTGATTAGAGACAAAAAGATCCACACACTGGGAGAGGGAAGGGCGGCCTCACTTATTGATGATATTTTGTGTAATATATCTCTTGGCAAGTTTACCCTTTCTTAGGTCAACCCTAGACTAGAGGTTCGACCAATACAAACCAACCTCGTATTTGATCTCCATCAGATCAATGTGGAGCTTGACTTGGTTCAAGACATCCTTCTCATGACCCTCAATAGCTTGCCCTCGTTTCCCCTATCTTTCAGATTGAACCTCCACCATATTAAAGTTCCCACAAAGAATGACATTGAGGGCCAGAGAGTCCAATGATTTCCAACTGGCAAGTCTTTCAGAATCAACATTGTGAGCATACTCAAAGACTATGGTGAACTACATAAGACCCCCAAAGGAAGCCCCAATCCACTAATGACTTTGATCCACAAAGGTATCCACAAGTTTAGAGTATCAATTGAACTAATTTAATGAATCTTTTTCAAAACATATATCAGAGAGGCTTCTAGAATAAAATCTCATTCAAGCCCATTGCTAGACATAACATGAACTAATTTAATGAACTTTCTTTCAAAACATATATCATAGAGGCTTCTAGAACAAAATCTCATTCAAGGCTACTGTAAACTTTGCTAAAATTGAGTTGGAAATCAAAGGCATCACATTTGTTTTCCTTAACCTGTCCAATTCTTTTCTATAAGGTAATGGTAGCATCCAAAATCTAACGCCCCTTTATGAAACCATTTTGTTACTTTAAAATGATTTTATGCAAGTTGATGCCTGTTGGCTAAGCATATATTTTATATAAAGATATCAGAGCTTGATGATCTTGGTGTTCACAAAGGCAGAAGAACACCCTTGTTGATAGCTCCACGCCATATTAACAAGATGTAAGGCATCAAAAAGTGTTTTCATATGTTAATATATTATCCATCTCGGATTCCATCTAATCCAAGAGTATTGGTTTTTTTTTTTTCTGAGTCGGGGATGGGGGCCAAAGGAGGCTAACCCGCTCAGAAGGCAGAATCTATCCGCCGCTTCATCTTCCAAAGAAGACTTATACGTGACCTTGCAACCCGAAGATTGTGGTCAACTGACCCCAAGGAATCAGTGCGGTGAGATACCCAATGCCCCGGTCACGACACTGGAGTATGCGGACTTGGAACGAATTCCTCACCAAGCTAAACTGCCTACCCGATGTGTTCCCGACAAAGGAACGCCATACCCACAAGGAGCGTCGGCTCACAGGAGGAGTCCGCACACCAGTTTTGAGTCTCCCTCCTCATCACTGGCGACCGGTGAAGCTATTCCCATAACATGAAGTACCAGGGCTCTCACGCATACTGCTCTCATATACTTGGGAATAGCCTCACCCAGGAAGGAAGCAACCAAGACGTACTTGGCTACTCCCCCCCTAGAGTGCGGACTAGGCTTAACCCAATGGATCAAGCAAACTCCGCGAGCCTCCCCTCCAAGCAGGATAAGGGTCAAGACCACGGGAAACATGGGGCCATAATCCAACCACTGAATTAAAACATTGATAAGGGACTCCAACCACCTCCCCCTAAGAGCTGCCACCACACTGCATTCCACCATCACATGGGATAGGGAACCATACCTCTCCATCTCAGCGCAAAGGGGACACTTGCTTTTACCTCTCCCTTCCAACCGCTCTGCCAAAAAAAGCCCCCCTATCCTAGCAAGCATTAGCATGCGCTCCGCAGTAGGACTAAGCAAACGACTGCAAGCACTCCTATGAAGGTATCCCCGTGATTCCGTTAAATTAAATTCCCCAAGAGTATTGCCCATCTTCAATTCTTCTAAAAATTTATCACCCTAACGATATAAACCCTTGCACCCATTCTTTTGAGGTTTAGTAGCTGTGAACAATTTTTAAATGGTCCAATTGTTTTATGCTTGCACACCATTTTGCTCCTTAAAAGAAAAATGTGATTCCTTTTTTTTTAGTAGAGCATAAATTTGCTCAGATGGTTATTAGAGAACACAAATGGTTGATATTAGTGGTCTCTTCTTGTTTCAGCAAAGCTCTAAGATCATGAAACCTTTGAAAGGGGCGAAGAGGGGGAGGGAGGGAGGCTATGATTACCTCAAAGATCGAGTTCCTAATTTCCTCTCGAATCATCACTCTTTTTTGTTACCTTACACTATCTGATACCTCCCTTGATTTTTGTTTTGGAACTTCGACCTACTACTCCATTTATGCTTGAAAATTTGAAATGAACAATTCATGCAACCTAGGGATCCCTTTTATTCCCTAGTTTTCAAGGGTTATACATCCAACCATACCCCAAATTTTGAACCTTAGACCTCACAGTTCAAGATCCAAAGTGTTTACCACTACGTGATGATCCCTGACATAACCCTTACGTTTGATCGCACATAACCAAACTTTATGATATGTCATAACCCCCTGAATTTGTTTGATCGCATGAAGCCAAGTTTTGATAAGGATTGTTCATTTTAAAGTCAGCTTTTATTGATTTTTTTTCAAGAAGTTCCACAAAAGCCTACTCTTCGTCCACGTTCCGTAGGATAGTTGGTTGAACTTTGGCCTCTTGAGGCGGAGGTCCAGGGTTCAAGTCCCGGGCTGGACATGTTATGGTTTATGCCAATTAAACCCAATTGTAACCATGTCTCTTTCAGTTGTAACCTTGTCTAACCCCTGCTTTGTGTGATAGAGGGGGTCCTGTGGGTGCTATGCCCATTCACTTGTACAGTTGCAATTTCAAAGTTAAAGTTCGGGGGAGTAGACTTCGGCTGAACCTCCATTTAAAAAAAAAAAACCTACTCTTCCAAACTTTAATTAATAGAAAGAACAAGTGTACATGTGAACGTGCCTAGTTTTTAATGATTTAACAAACTTGAAATTTAAAGCAATTTCAAAAGAGTACATTCAATTTGCGGTCAACTACTCTTACACTCAAAATTATCCCCATCAGTTCAAAAAGAAAACAGCTTTACGTTCGGAAGAAGGATACAGTTGTCAAAGCTTGTTGGCTATGGCGGCAGAGACATAAACTCGATCGTCTCCAAGCATGGAATATACTACCCAGCTGCTTGTTATTTCTGGTCTACCCGATGTTTTTAGGAACATAAATGAGATCAACCAAAAAAAAAAAATCAGAGACAAAAATAAAACGATACTTTAGATTAAATTTACCATATAAATCCTCAAGTATATTACAAACTGAACATGAAGAAGGGGAGACACTGAACATGGGATCGCATCACTTTTATGTAGCTGATTGCAAATTTGTGCCTTATCATATGTACAGCTACAGTACAAATCATATTGATGTTACACAAATCCGTTGGTGAGGTGACGCAGACGAACCGCAGATATGCGTCTATCATAATTTGCACTTAAGCTGCTTAATGAACTCCCATTACTACTCACAGGAGGTTTCGGCTTGACAGAGAAAACTGACGATTATTCTATGTAACAGTTTCCGGGCAGCATAAGATCTGAGTAATATTAATGAAGAAATTCTGATCTGGTTGGCGGCAGAAATGCTATCGCCAAGATGGCTTATGGAGCTTGTAAAGCTTTTGTAGAGCTTGCTTGGGTAACAACTTACAAGCGCAACGAATGCGGAGATAAATTGTGCGCTGCGTGTAAGGGTGTGTATAGAAACGGTAAATTCGCTATCCGTAGAGGTTTCCCATTAGTGGCGATCGATGAGTGACGCAGCAGCATTGACATTGTTCGCAAAGATTGAGCAAAGAAAATGAACCAGGAATTGCTTTTGTTGATCTTCAGTGCATCGAAATACGTATGAAGGTTGTGGGTGTAGAAACAGCGCGCACATGGCCGCGTATTGCACGCTGGCTCTGTGTGTGAGAAAGTTGCAGTGATGCATAATCTGATTGCTTCTTGATAGACGTCTCAGGTTGAAGATCGGACTTTCTGTGTGGATTAGAGACTTCGCTAATGAGACAGAAGCTAATCATTTCCATTAACCTTGTTGAAGGTCATTAATACCAAGTTTCTTGGATCTGCTTCTACCTACTCAGGTCATGGAGGGGCGTTTGGGCCGTAACAGCGCTTTTTGATGGGATCCCAGAGCCACTGTATTAGAAACCTCCGCCCTCCGACACCATTCACATTGAAGCTGGAGCCAAGCTTATCCTGCAAGACCGTTCCAGTAAAGCCGCCACCAGCGCCTGGCCCGTAAATGCCCTCGCAGAGATCTGCGGCCTCTGTTGGTGCCTCCGGATCGGAACCGGCGAACCAGGCATTGATCAATGGATTCGATGACATTTCCGCCAGCTCGTGGCCGATAACGCTGATCATTCCATCCACACCAATGTCTCCATTGGGTGGCTGCAGCGGACGCACAGACTCTGCCATGTAGAAAGGCACGGCAAAGGGATATGCGCACGTCTCCCTGCATTGTGTCACCGAGTTACCCACCCACGCATACGGCAACGTGTATCCGACGATGGAGGAGTACGTGAAGTAGTGAAACCCGCAGGCCGCACTGCAGAAGTCCTCTTGGGCAACATCCTCCCCCGTGAGCACAAGATAAACACCTCCTCTCGTGTCGACGGACAAAGAGCCGTTCTGCGGCTGAAGGGAGGCCTTGATGACGTCTTGCGTGCTCATCCTGGTGAGCACCTTGCCATGGGAGTAGAGGTCGTTTCGCTCCCCCGAAATGACAAGCGACCTTGAGATGTGCGAGCCAGTCATGTCTGTGTAGAGTTGCATCGTGCTCCACCAAGCGCTCACAGACGGAGAGGGGGCAGGAGAGGCTATGGATCGAAGAAAGTCCCGAATGATGGATTGCTGTGAGGTTTTCCACCTGCCGTACCAGATGATATACACGCGTATGCTGGGTGTTATTACAGGGCCATTGTGGTACCTCATATCTACATATGGAGACGCCACCAGGCTCTTGGAGAAACGGAAGAGCAGTGGAGAAGTTACAGAAGCGGATGAAGGGGAAGAAGAAGATATGGTGAATGGGGACGTACAGGTGAAAGAGAACAAGACCATTAAGACAACGCGAGGAAGATCAGCAGCTGCAGCAGTAGCCGCCATTAACTCTGTGAACTTTGGAGGAGATGCGTGAAAGTGAGCAGTAGAAGAAAGGCTGCAAAAGTATATTGAAGCATGCAGTTGATTAGAGTGAGATCTTGTCTGCCTTTATTATGGAAACAGCAGCAAAACTGTGAGCTGAACGAACAACGCAAACCAGATACATTCCGTTGTGCCGCATGCTGCCTCATGTTCGAACCTCGAGTCTCAGCAGTATATATATCGACGAGCCAATCGAGCTTTGCCAAGTTAGGTCTTGCCACGTACATCGGAGTGGTCAGATTCAGGTCTTATCTGGGGCCGGGGCATGAAAGAATAGGTTGTCTCTCAAAGGGCAAAGTTATGGATCTCTAGAGATATTTTTTTTAAGGGTGGTGATTGTAGTTGTAATATTCAACAATAATGTAACATGTGTAATATTCAACAAAAATGTAACTTTGTCAATAATTTTTCCTAGATATGGGATAAAATCAAGCTCCATCTCGACTTGGTCGAGGTGAAAGACATGAAGGGGTTCTCCTGGTCAAATCTCCAATCGGGGGACTCTTTGAGGAAAGCAATACTTGATAGATGTTACATCGATCAGAACACCATCCTTCAGTGGGGTATCCCGTCGATTTCCCAACACATGGACCTGACTATCTCGGACCACTACCCAATTACTCTGTCTTTCAAACCGAGTCCCATGTTCCAAAAAGCCCCTTGTTTCATGCTTGTCAGACATCGTTTTCCCTCCCCTCTATCCACCAAGAAATTTCTGAGGTGTGGGCGGAAGCCTTTGCTTACTGTAATGAACCGGCTAAGTGTTGGAGAAGTGCGGTGGAAAGGACTCGAAAAATTCTAATCAGGACTCAAAAGGCTATAAGAGATATCCGAAAAAAAAAGAAGAGAAACGGTGTACCGGAGGCTCTCACGGCTTGAAGAAGAGGTGAATAAAGGTAAGTTACATTGCCAACAAGGTCTTTTGAAAATTAGGGGAAGACTAAGATTAGAGGAGGAGGTTCAAAGGAAAAATCTTCAAATTTTCTTCAAAGACTGGTGGGCGGGGAAGGCCGACAAACCATCGAAAGAGATGTGTAACATCCTCAAAAGGAAACAAGCTAGGAAATCCATCCCCCTATTGGTCGATAACAATAGAACCGAATGCTGCACGGAAGTGGAGAATAGATCTATCATCGTCGAGCACTTTACCAATCTTCTCAGGGTCTCGACTCCTCCTTCCCCCCATAGGCGCGACTCCATGGCAACCATCTCAAGGGTTGCTCAAACTAGAATCCCACAGAACTTGATTGCTCTGCTGGATGCTAACATCTCCGAGAATGAAATGATCGAGGTTATTGATGCCCTTCCCAATGGGGAAAGTCCGGGTCCGGATGGCCTCACCAATGAGTTTTTCAAGTCCTTCAAACATGAGGTGGCCACCCCACTACGTCTCGTGTGGCAAGAGGCTCTCTCATTCAGTGCCCTCCCTGAATGTCTTAATAATGGCATCATCAAGTTAATCCACAAAAGGGGAGATAAGAACAAAATTGAAAAGTGGTGTCCCATTACCATGCTCCAAACAGGATACAAGATAATTGCAAAAGTTATCGCCAACAGAATCTCTTGTCATTTAAAGTCAGGGCTGTGTGAGGACCAGAAAGGTTTTATCAAAGGTAGATCTATACTTGAAGCAATTGTCGATATTTGGGAAGGCCTTGCTTTTGCTGAGGAGTCTGCTCAAGATCTGGTATTCATTAAGATCGACTTCGACAAAGAGTATGAAAGATTGGAATGGGACTTTATTCTTCAATCATTGAAAGACCTTGGATGCAACCAAAAGTTCACGAAGATGGTTTCCACTCTTCTTGGAAATGCTTCAACTAGAATAAATATCAACGGTAAGCTCTTTGAGCCCATTCGTTTAAAGAAGATCAATTAGGCAAGACTGCCCTCTGGCTCCATTACTATTCGTTATCGCCTCGAATGGACTCAGTTGCCTATTAAAGCATCACATGGGATGCTGGCAATCTCAAGGGTCTTTCCTTACCTCTAAATCACGGGCAAATGATTGCGAGAATTTTTGTTGATGACATGAATGCCTTTGTGCAGAACGACATAAACAACATTGAGGTGTTTTGGTGGTGCCTCCACACCTTTTGTGTGGCGTCAGGTTCAAAAATCAACCATGCTAAAACTGATTTTAGAGCAATCAGCGGACCTACTCCCCAATTGTTGGTGGATCAGGGGTGTCAAGTTATCCCTAGCGGTCAAGTCTTCCATCTCCTTGACATTCCGATGGGATTTGACATCTCAATTGACCAATGTTGGAACTAGGTGCTATCCAGCTGGATAGTAAGCTGAATCATTGGAAAGGTATGCAAGTCAACTTGGTAGGGCGTGTTATGGTTGTCAACACATTTATGCTGTCTACAATTATTTACTTTATCTCGTGTTGGAGAGCTAAGGAGAAAGACTTGGCCAAAGTGGAAAGAATCTGCAGAAACTTCCTTTGGACTGGGGACCCCAACAGGAGGGGGATTCCCAAAATCAAATGGGAAACTTGCATTAGCCCTAAAGACTCAGGGGGCTTGGGAATTTTGGATATTGTTGGGTTGGCTGACAAGCTGGCGGCAAAGTGGCTTATCAAGACTTGGAGCAATAGGGAGTCCTCTTGGGCTAAATTGATCTTCAGAAACACAGAAGACCTTACCTTAGTTGGCCATCCTAGTTGGAAGGACATAGGGATTCTCATGCTTTTGTTCTCCCCCCACCCGATGTCCCCTAAAGGCTCTAGCCTCGTGTGTTCCTTATGGAAGAATTGGAACAAGGCTAAGCAGTTCATCAAAATCAGTGATGAGTGGAAGTCGGCGGCTGGGATAAGACAAAATGACTCTATTTGGTTCCCGATCAGCGGCATTAGGGGGTGGAGTCTTGGAACCTCCAAACTGCAAAGCGGTTATGGAACAAGGGGTTCAAACAGTGGAAACAACTCTGGAAACAACTCTGGAAACAACTCTGGAAACAACTCTAGAAACAAGATACCAGCCAGTGGATTAGGTTCCAAGATTTGGATCCGAGACTTAGAGTTACCTTTGAGGAATGGACTCTTCTTCAAAGCAGGTGTTTAGCATGGGACCGCTCAACTACCCGCCTTCTCTACGGTCAGGATCTTCCTTGCCTGGAGGGCCTCAAATGGAGCAATGGTAAGAAGCTATCTAGAACCCCCAACTTCAAAGAGGTTTTAAATGTTCACCACACTCTTAACAAGAGATGGTGCCTTTCTTTGACCAAACTTCGGTGGGAACTAAAATTCATGTCTATTTGGCATCCCCTAATTGAGGTCAAAAAGTCCATTCTCATGTGGAAGATCTTGCATAAAGGTATTTGGTCCAATGCAAGGGCTAACAAAATCTATGGTGTGCCGCCATGGTGCAAGCGTTGCCATCGGTGCATCGAAGATTTAGCTCACATGTTCTTCGACTGCCCCAAGTCCTGCGTTATCTGGCGTCATGTGACCCAAGTATTAAGACTCACGATCCAAATCAACTGGCAACAAGTGATGTTGGGTGAGGCGGTCGGCTGCTCATCGAGGCTGTGGAATGCCATCAGAGGTGAGACTCTCTGGAAGATTTGGAGGGAGCGATGTGCTGTCAATTTTGGCCAAACTCCTAAGGAATGGTCGATCGAGAAATCCTTGTTTCTCCTAGGTAAAAGAATCTCCCGAGATAAGAGATCTCCACCGTTTAGACATCACTGTATTTATCTCCTCGAAAACAACAAGTTGAAACCCAAATGGGTCCCACATGAGGGTGATGATAAATTTATCCGCCTCATTTGTAATGCCCTCTAGCTTGCCATACTCCTCCCCTGCATTGTGGGATTTGGGGGGTCCCATGGGCACTAGTCCATTTCACTTGTAACATTTTTTCTTTATTTTAATTAAAGTCCGGTAGACTAGGCTAAGGCCGAACTTCCTTTTTATTATTAAAAAAAAAATGTAACTCTATGGTTCACACTTGAACTCTCTGGGAGGAAGTCTTGAGTCAAGTTCAATCTTGGGTTGGACATCTCCATGAAATCTATAAGGGCCATTTCAGATAAGGGGGCGCCACCATGAACAACAAGTAGCCTGCCAATCTTTGTGTGCCATCTGGCAATAGACATTCACATAGGGGCAGAGTCCTTTCTTGATTTGCATGCTAATGAGAGGAACATTTTTGTGAAGAATGTTTCGGCACCTTCCCCCGATCTTGCACAAAACATCAGAAGCCATAAATGATTTATGTGCATTAGGAAGTGTATGTGTATAATCAATTATGTTACGTACAAAAACAATACATGAATTGTAGTCTTTCCTAAATCCACTATTACTTGAGTATGACTAATTAATGGAAATGGTTGGAAGTGATGCATTGCAGGCAAAGAAATATCTTCATTGTTAAACTTAAAATTCGTTGTGTGTGTATGATAATCAATGCATGGATTATCATGACAAAAAAAGGCATGCCAAGTATAACATCATAGGATTGCAAAGGATCAATTAAGAATGTGCGTGAAGTATTTCGATGGCGATGCACCACAGTGCGCTCTCCTTATCGAGAGCTCCACGACGATATGCTCGGAGTAGAAAACCGAGCTCCTGAGGCTGCACACAACACTCCGCAAGAGAGGTTGTAGATACGCAGAAAACACAGTACACAGGAAGCACGAAGACAGACTTCTTAGGTCTTACAAATGCGGTCGAACTTATAGACTGTGACTGACCAGGCCACTATATGTTTTATTAAAGAACATATACAAAGAAGTGTCCGGTGGCCATTTGGCCTTTCACATGGACACTAACGGTAACAATCTCCCACTAAAGGCCAATATGGCCAGAGTAACTATGGGAGAAAAAATAAAGAATGATAAAGAATACCTGAGTGTAAATATACAAACTATACCTCCCACCTGATGGGCATGTTACACAGTATACAAGTGACTGCGTAATATCAAGAATCAAGTAACCGCCATCAAGTGACAACAGTGTCGAAAGCTATCCTGTGGTAGAGCTTTAGTCAAAGCATCTGCAGCATTATCTCGAGTGTGAACCTTCTCAAGAATAATGCTCTCAGTGGCTAAGCAATCTCTAATGAAGTGATACCTCACCTCAATGTGCTTGGTCTTTGCATGATAGACCGGATTCTTAGCCAAAGCAATGGCACTCTGACTATCACTGAGCAAGTGAGGTACATGCTGAGGTAAACCCATATCACAAACAAGACGAGAAAGCCACAATGCTTCCTTACATGCCTCACTTGTTGCAACATACTCTGCTTCTATGGTGGAAACAACTGTACATTCTTGAAGACGAGATCTCCAAGAGATAGCACCTCCAGCAAAATGAAAAATGTACCCTGATGTAGACTTACGATTGTCTACACAACCAGCATAGTCAGAATCTGTGTAACCAATAATGGATTCTTTCCCTCTACCTAAGCATAGACACTTGTCCTTAGTGCCACTCAGATATCTCAAAATCATTTTGACCGCTTCCCAATGTTTCTTGCCAGGATTAGACATATATCTGCTCACAACTCCCACTGCAAATGCAATGTCTGGTCTCGTAGCTACCATAGCATACATGAGACTACCAACAGGAGACTGATAGGGAATTTTGGTCATGAATTCCTTTTCCTCATCTGATTTGGGGCAGTCATCCTTGCTCAATTTCACATATGTGGGTAAAGGTGTACTCAATGCCTTTCCACCCTGCATATTGAACCAGTGAAGTACTTTGGATATGTACTCACTTTGAGACAAGTAGATGCATCTTTTACTCCTATCACGAGTAATGCACATACCAAGAATATGTTTGGCATCCCCCAAATCCTTCATATCAAATGTCTGACTCAACTTCTTTTTGAGAATTGACAAATCATAAGAGGACTTCCCAGCAATCAACATATCATCGACGTAAAGTATCAAGCATATCAAGCTGCCATTAGAGCATCTCTTTGTGTAGAGACAATGATCCTCATTGCTCCGAGAATAGCCTTGGGACTTCATAAAAGCATCAAACTTTTGGTACCATTGTCTAGGAGACTGTTTAAGTCCATACAAGCTCATCTTGAGCTTACAAACTAGACTTTCCTTGCCAGGAACTACATAACCCTCTAGTTGTTGCATATAGATCTCATCTGTAAGATCTCCATGCAAGAAAGCTGTTTTCACATCCATTTGGACTAGCTCTAAGTCCTCCATTGCAACGAATCCAAGCTACATGCGCAAAGTAGTCATCTTGACCACTCGAGAGAAGATTTCCTCAAAATCAACACCATGTTGTTGCTTAAAACCCTTTGCAACAACTCGTGCTTTATATTTTGGAGAAGCACTATCTGATGTGAATTTGAGCTTATATACCCATTTACATGGTAAAGCTTTCTTGCCCTTTGGCAAAGGTACTAAGTCCCAAGTACCATTCTTGTGAATAGAATCCAACTCACTCTTCATGGCACGCTCCCACTTGACGTGATCTTCTGTCTGCATAGCCTCTTTGTAGCAAGAAGGCTCACCGGCATCTGTTAGCATAACAAAATCTAAACCTGGAACATATCTATCAAGTGGATATGAGACACGTGCAGAACGTCTCAATGGTTGCTGAACAAGAACATGTGCAGACTGATCTGAATCGACATTCTCTTGAACATCCCTATGTGCAGTATTTTTATGCATGCTAACCGGAGGACTAGTATCCTCAAACACCACTCTTCTCACTTCAACCTCCTTAATGGGCTGTTTATGCATCTTAGACTCATTAAAAATGACATCACTACTTCTGATCACTGACCGTGTCTCAGGATCCCATAAGCGATATCCAAATTGTCCTTCTCGACCATATCCAAGAAAAATGCAATTCTTTGACTTATGGTCCAACTTTTGTCTAAGATTCTTGGGTATATGAACATATGCTTCACACCCAAAAACTCGAAGATGATCATAATATGGTGGTTTCCCTGTCCATAACTCTTGTGCCACTTTCAAACCTTTGGCAGTACTAGGTGAAAGGTTAATCACATGAACTGCAGTCAATACTGCTTCTGCCCAAAAACCTTTTGAGAGGTTTGCATGATGCAACATAGAAACTACTCTATCTTGAATAGTTCTATTCATCCTCTCAGCTACACCATTCTGTACTGGGGTATAAGGAGCTGTAAACTCTCTACGAATCCCTCTAGACTAACAGAAAAGGTTGAATTCATGTGGGGTATACTCACCCCCATTATCTGAACGTAAAGCCTTAAGCTTAGTTCCTTTTTCACTCTCAACTGAAGCAAGCCATTTTTTGAAAGTAGGAAATACATCATCCTTTGATTTGATAGGATATACCCAGACTTTTCTAGTAGCATCATCTATGAAAGTGACAAAGTAAAGAGAACCACCTAAGGACCTAGTGGGCATAGGACCACACACATCTGTATGAACGAGATCTAAATGCTGAATTGAAGAGTCAATGTGCGTTCTATGCACATTTCTAGTTTGCTTTCCATATTGACAATGCTCACAAAATGAAAAATCAGAGAAAGATAACACAGGTAAGTAGCCAGAACGAGAAAGATTTTCCATTCCACTATGAGATATATGGCCCAAACGACCATGCCAAATACAAGCCATAGGCTGTTCAGTAACAGCTAACAAGTGTTCTTTCTGTGATACAAATAAAGGATAAAGTGAGCCAACTTTGCTTCCTTTTGCAATAACCATATTGCCCTTTGATATACAAAAGGACTGAGCATAGAAGACCACCTTGTAACCAAGGTCATCAAGTTGACCAACTGACATCAAACTGGGTGATAACTGAGGTACATGGCATACATTATGCATAGTAAATTTTGAACCATCAATGAACTGCACAACCACATCTCCAATCCCCACAACATCACACTGGTAAGAGTCACCAAGTCTCACGGTACCAAGAGACTTTGCTGCATAATTAGAGAACCATTCTCTATGTGGTGTCACATGGAAAGAAGCACCAGAATCTAGCAGCCAGGTGTGGGAAAGAGAATCAGCCATAAGTGCCTCAGATGGCACAGTACTATCAAGTGTCAACACATCAGCATCATCAGAAATAGCATTAATTTCTTCAATCTTCACAATCGAAGTAGATGGTGTAGGTAACTATTTAACATGCCCATCAACATTCTGTCCTTTACCTTTAGCATTTTTTAATGCATAACAGTCTTTCTTCATGTGTCCTTTCTTATGACAATAATGGCATTTGATATCCCTCTTCCTTGATTTACTTCTACTCTTATTCCGTAGACCATTCTTTTCCTTGTTATTGCTCCTGCCATGTTGTTGATTCTTTCCTTAGTAAGAATCACGAATGTTATATGCATCTCCACTGAGTGCCAACCATAGATTTTCTACGAATCTCCTCACTCAAGAGTGCTCCACATATGTCATCATAGACGAGTTTACCACCAGGTGCACTATTGCTAATAGCTGTGCAAAACGTATCCCATGATGAAGGGAGGGTGCATAACAGCAATACTGCTTTCATTTCATTATCCATATCCATTTTCTGAGCCTGTAACTGGGAGAGTATAGCATCAAACTCATTTAGATGAGCAGCAACACTATCTGTGTCCTTCATACAAAGGTCATATAATTTTCTCATCAGATACACTTTATTTGATGCCGTCTCTTTTTCATATGTATTGCATAACTTCTTCCAAAGCTCCTCTGCACTTTCGCAGTCTAGTACTGTAAAGTAAACATTATCTGCCAGGTGCAAGCGAATGGTAGACCTGGCCATTTCATCTAACTCATCCCAATCATCTTCATCCATGTCAGCAGGCTTCTTTGAAATCCCATTTACTGGCTTCCGTTGACTCCTTTGAATCAACACATCTTTAATCTGATTCTTCCATAGAGCAAAGTTTGTGTCGTCAAATTTTCGGATCTCAAAATGGTCTTTGCCCTGCAAGTTATAACTCCTCTTCGGAACACTACCACTAGACCTTGATCCACCGGATGTGCCCGAGACCTCTGATGCCATGATCGTAGAGAACTGAATAGAATGATAATGGAGTTAGAAGAGTCCAAACACCAACAAATAAGTGTATCAAGGAGTAAATTGACCACAGTATAGTTGACTAAACCAGAAATCTGGAAACATTTTGCCAGAATATCCTCTACAAAATTAGCATATGACCAGTGTCAAAGTATCATAAAACTGCAAGTACTGACATGTCTACCTGCATGGTGAATCACTGACTCCACTGCATATAATCAGTTACCCAATAGAAGCCAACTAGGCTTATTGAGCACCTATGAACAACTATCATACATCTCCTATGGCGAGGCTGGGTAAGTCTTCCACCTGCATCACCGAAGAGACCCCGACATCTGGGTGTCTCCTTGTTAAGAAAACCTCACCACAACCCTCTTTATCAAACGTAAAAGGCTTTATGCAAAGAACGTAACCGCTATATCAATGACCACATGGACGTACATAAGCAATATCCACAGAAGCGTACATGGTGTGTATGTGCTCAATATATGCAGTAAAATGACACTACAAGGCTGAATACACAGCCCAAAAACTAGCCAACAACACTTGCAAGTGTCTGTCAACTCTGATGTTTTAGGCTTTAGAAACCTGCATAAATTTGCAGCGACTGCTCCCACCAAAACTGAAAACCCCTCGAGAAACCTATAGTTTTACGAGTGTGGCTGAAAAATACAACCCCAAAGGTTGATATTTATTGTCTGAGAAGTACAAGGAACACTCTTCTTGATGTTCTTGGACCTGTCTGAAGAGAACTATGTGCAAAAGTACTCCAAAATGGCTCCAAAAGACACCCCAAAATTGCTTCAGAAATAGGCTTTGAAAGCAAAAATGAAGCTTTGAGGCACCAAAACTTGTTCAAGGTAATGTCAACCTTAGTCTTTCCCCTTATTCAAACACCACAAGAGTGTAGCTTAGTGGCAAGAGATTGCCACGGTTAAGCGAGCTCTAGGGGGAACAATACTGGGATGGGTGACCTCCCGGGAAGTACCGGGAACCTCTATATTCCTTGATCGTTGAGGTCCTCCCTCGTGCGTAGCCAACGGCGCCAACGATGACTTCGATGACTCGGATGACAAGGTCTATGCCTTGGTCGCCGCCTTGGAGAAAGCCTGGGGGGGGGGGGGTGCTCGCTTCGCTCGCACAAAAGGAACAAAGCTTTTGCCTCGAACTGCTCTGATACCATGTTGAAAATAAGATGTGAATGGTATAATGCAGCGAATACACGACAAAATCACAAACCACAGGATGGATCAATGGCTTTGGATCATCTTAGATCCCTTTTTTCTCCTAATTCATCAATCCACCTTGAGGGACTTCAACCCCTCAGCCATCATAGGCTTTACTTGAGCTGTCCGAAACCAAACACAAACATCTTCTAAGGCTGCCCAAACATGCGAGGCCAATCACGATGGCAAGCTACCACTTGTAACAGATCCAAATAAACTTCCCCAAAAGTTCAGAGGTTGGACACTTCCCGCAAACCTTGTCCTTTGACAAATGAGGCACCACCTCCTTGGCACCTACCCTGGGCACACCTAGAGCAAGTCTTCCACTAGCTCTACTTTGATACCAAATGAGCCTACAACAAGCTCTACTCTGATACCAGTGAAGTATTTCGATGGCGATGCACCACAGTGCACTCTCCTTATCGAGAGCTCCACGACGATATGCTCAGAGTAGAAAACCGAGC
The DNA here is from genome assembly GCA_020310875.1 of Ceratopteris richardii. Classification (NCBI taxonomy): domain Eukaryota; kingdom Viridiplantae; phylum Streptophyta; class Polypodiopsida; order Polypodiales; family Pteridaceae; genus Ceratopteris; species Ceratopteris richardii. The sequence goes on from CM035410.1 coordinate 144,421,159, forward strand.
TCCTGAGGCCGCACACAACACTCCGCAAGAGAGGTTGTAGATACGCAGAAAACACAGTACACAGGAAGCACGAAGACAGACTTCTTAGGTCTTACAAATGCGGTCAAACTTACAGACTGTGACTGACCAGACCATTATATGTTTTATTAAAGAACATATACAAAGAAGTGTCCGGTGGCCATTTGGCCTTTCACATGGACACTAACGGTAACATGTTCATCTACATATGAACCTATACAAATCTGAATGTTATGCACTTCACTTGTAACATTATATCTATTTCCTTGAAATGTAGCCTTAACTTTAAACATAGAAGGAAGATCTTGTACTAGTGTATATGAAATAAAATCATGTGAACCACCATCATCATGTCAAATATTAAAAACTTTACCATTAAGAGTACCTTGCATGCAAAGTAAAGAATGAATAGAGATTTCGTTACCCGAGGTACTTAGATCTTTTTTCCAATGCTTCTTTGGTCCAATGAGATTGAGTTTCTTCACGAACCACCTCCATGTTGTGTATTTGAGCTCTGACATGTCTCATATTGTTAGTTTGTAACCTTCATTTATCTTTGGTATGATCAAACTTACCACAATGCTAGCAAGTGATATGGGGCCTTTTTTGTTGAGCATCCATTATCGTAGTTTGAAGGGTTGGAGGTTTTGTAAGGTGTAAGGGAGTTGTCTGGTGTATTGGTGAGAAATTGGATTGAGGAGGGTGCTGAAAAGTAGGAGGGCACTAAAAATTAGTGAAAGGACACTTGAAAGCAAAATTGGGCTTGATTGGTTGTTGTCGTTGATGCATTTGTTGTAAGCAAATGGACTTGGTGATGGATTCAAACTCTTCCCAACATCATGTAAAAAAGAGATAACTTCATAGAGGGTTGAAGGATGTAGTGTCTTGAGCTTGGCTTGTATTCCCATCTCCAAACCATCTTCATAATTCCGTTGCAAGGTATCTTCAGAAATTGTTTCAAGCAAATGAATAAGTAGTAGTCATTGCCAAAAACGTTCAGTGTAGGTAGACACAAAATCTCCATCCTTCCATTCAAAATTTGTCCATGATTGATGAGCATGTAAGTGGAACTGGGGAGGAAGGAAGGACTCCTTGATCTTTTATTGAAATGCAATCCATGTGGTGGGGCGATCAGTGCTATGCTACAAAATGTTCCACCATAACTAGTCCTTACCCACCAAATAATAGTAACAAATTTCACTTTATCAATTTTAGAATATGATTCATTAGAATAAAAGTCATCAAATTGGGATAGACATGAAAGAACAAATTGGCCATCCTTTTGCCCATCAAATTGAGAAAATTAGAATTTTTTTTGGAAAGTCTTTGCACATCCCTTGAATCCCATCCAATCTTCTCTTTTTGTAGGAAGTATTCTGGTAGTAGTATGGACCCTTGATGATGAGTAGTTCCGTCTTCTTCTTCACTAACCTCCTGTTGAACAGAAATAGGAACAACAGGTCTTCTAGAAGATGAAGCGACATCTTCTCTGACTTGTCTTGGCCTGGATAAGTGACATTGACAATATTCCTTAAGTCCTTTAACACTAAAAGATTGATCATAATAAAACTCCACATTGGATTGTTAGAAATTCCTTCAAACTTATCTTTATTCTCAAGTCTAGAATCACTCATCTTGTTAAGGGTGTATGTCAACTATGCTCTGATACCAAATGTTGGAAGTGGGATGGGCCTCAATAACATTGATCATCGCAAAGCTTACAACATCTTCCAACACATGAACCTTAACATACACACAGTAATACTCAAAAACTTGATAAGAGACAGAGAGAGAGATTGAGAGAGTAGACAAGGTTTTCAAGAGTGTACAATAATCTAGAATGCTCACCTACACTAACTGATATGTAAATGTCAAATTACAACATGTGAATACGATACAACTAGGAATATATGAATTTAAGCAGAAATAGGAATTAGATACAAGAAATTGTGTGCCAAAGAGGTATGAAGTGTGTGTGTGTGTGTGTGTGAAATATGGAGAATATGAACAGTTTAGAACTGTTTTACAACAAACCTGAATTTTGATTAACCTAAATCAGAAACTAGTGAAGAAACAAGGACAAAAATAGACTTGTTACTCACAATAACTTAGCAAGTAAGCTAATGGTTGGATGACATGAAATCCTCTAGATACTCTTGACATACAATACACCTCATTGAAGAATTTAAAACTCTTCCTCGTGTAGGGTACCTCCTCCTTGATCACCAATGCTAGAGCCTTGAGTGATGCTCAAACAATGAGCCAAGTTTGTGATTATATAGGATTTAGTAACTTAGCGATTAATCATGAAAAGCAACCATGAAAATCACAAAAAACATGTGAACACTCTTAGAAAAGCTTGATTTAATTGTAGCACATGTCCAAATACAAAAAAACTATGGTGAAAAGTATTCTTTTTAAAATGAATGTGCTAGAGCTTGAGTGATGCTCAAACAATGAGCCAAGTTGTGATTATGTAAGATTTAGTAGCTTAGTGATTAATCATGAAAAGCAACCATGAAAATCACAAAAAACATGTGAACACAAAACCTTCCGTTAATTGTAGTGCATGTCCAAATACAAAAAAACTACGATGAAAAATATTCTTTTTTAAAACGAATGTGCTGCCACCGTCCGTCAATGGGATATGAACCCTAAACCTTTATTTAAGAGGCATTTAACTTAGCCAAACTGCCCACATCACTTCCTGAAGATTAGTTTGTAAAACAAAGATGATATGGTTGTACTTTCAAGCGTTGGACGTTTTGTACATTGTTTCCAGCATGATTTTCCTAAAGTTATTTTGTCAAATCGGGTATTTTTTTTCATAATCCCTTTTGATTGCATTGTGCAAAAATCTATGATTACAATTGGATTTTAATTCTACATTTCAAATCACAATTGAATTTTAGTTCTACATTTCATCATGAAAGTAAAGCAAACAGTAACACAATTTTCGGCGTGTTACATTTTTATTCTATTGATAAAGCAAAATATTGAGATGCAACTTTACCACCTACAATTTTCATACAATAATACACCTCATGCTGCTAGTGGACATGCACCTTTTGAAGTTAACACTGAGTCACAACAAAGGAGAACAAAGACATGTTATCTTTTCATTTGGACCTAAACATCATGAAATCTTTTTTTATTTTGGCCACATTTTGAGATCTTTTTTTTTTGGAAAATGATATGTGTACACTGGTATAAAGGGTTTTCAAACATAAGATGCAATTTGCTTCATTCTTGATGTGGGTGTTCTCTTTTTATGACATAGTTCTCGTTTGTTACGACTCATTGTTAATTACATTTGGAAAAATGCTCCCAAGTCTAATGTCTTTCACTCAAATAAGCATTCATGATTCATTAACTAAAAGTCATTTTGACTTACTTAAGGAAGTTGAAGGAGCAAGTAAATAGAGTCAAGAACAATATACATAAAGCACTAATAAGAAAATAGTTTCAATATAATTTAATAAGAATGATTTGGTATGGTTATACATAATTAAACACGGGGTAAAAATCATTGAATATCATCATCAACTAAAATAAGCACCATTTGTGGTCCATTTAGAATTATACAAAAGGTTAGTGTTTTTTTTAATAGAGATACCCTCCAATTGAAATATTCATAATTCAATTCATATGTCTCCTAAAACCATCCAAAGGAACACCTCGTTTTAGTCTAATTTTTTATAATCCACAATTACACCCACATTGAGCTAGATATGCATTAAAATCAAAAGACATATATTCCCCCCATTAGAATGGGGGGTGCTCATTTTACATGTTGACATATTTTCAGCCAAAACCAGAACCTATTTGAAGCACATAAACACTTCGGACTTTGCTTTCAATAGACACACCCACACATGCCTGTCAAAATCATCAATGAAAGTCACTAAGTAAAGAAACTTTCCAAAACAGTGTATCTACATAGGACCACAGACATCACTATGACAAAGTTGCAATTTTTGATAGATATTGAGAAAAATCTTAGATTATGATGTAACAACAATACAAACATGAATCCAATACCCTAGGTATTTAGTAAAGTACAAAAATCTATTGGAGTTTGAGGACTATAGAAGCACATGAACAATGCAAAGAAGAAGAAGAAGCTTGGAGTGAAACTTAGATTGAATTACTAAGTGAATGTATAAAGATAAGTACCCCATTGGGGTTAAAGGCATATATACAAGCTGAGGGAAAAAAGTGTCTCAATGGTCCTAAGTGTATTCACACACATCATAGCCAAAATATATCACAAAACCCCCTTAGGAGTGATGCAGTGAACAAGAAGCTGACACTCATGCATAAGTAAAAGCCAAGCTATGTGGAAAGAAATCAATCCACAGAAGGAAGTAAGCCCAAATCTTTGCGAATAAGATTTGAACTTCTCTAAGTTAAGCCTTTGTGAAAAGGTCTACAACATTATCCTATGTGGGCAAAAACACGATCTGAGCTTGTTTTTGCCTCCGAATGCACTATCGCAGTGCTTGTGTAGCCTATTTCGTCTTTTTGTGCCAAAGGTATATACCAGTTTCGGTTCGCCAATATAAGCGTCTCAAAGTCTACTATAGGTTTAGCAAAATCGGTCTGGGCAATTCTGTTCAACTTTTTGAGATACAATCAATTTTTTGCATCAAGGTATTTTAGTCACTGACCATGGCTGAAAGTAGTGATGTATTTCATATGTTGGCTATTGAGGATAAGTTAGATAGTACCAACTACCCATTATGGGCTTATATGATGCGACATGTATTGGTTGCAAAAGGACTATGGAACATTGTGTAGGGTGTTGAAAAACGTCATATCACACTTGCGACTATTACAACTGCAAGTACAAAAGCTAATGTAGAAGGTGTCAAAGATGGTGATATTCTACAGATTCCTATTCATGTTGCGGTTTTTGTTGCACCTACTGAAGAGAAAATTTGTTGGGATCGCAGAGATGCCCAAGCACATGCATTGATAGCTTTGTCTGTCAAACATGCCATTATTCCTCACATTTGCTCTTGCAGAACAGCTAAGGATGATTGGGATACATGTACCACATTGTATCAAGCTAGGAATGAGGCTTGTGTTGCTTACCTTCGAAAACAGTTGGAGAGTGAGCACATGAATGAAGGCAATTCTATGGATAGTTTTGACAAAGATCAAGGATTTGAAGGAATAATTGATTTCTGCTGATGAAGTCCTTCCTGACAGTTCACTTGTGTAGACAATCCCGAATGGTCTTCCTGACTCATATCCGATTTTTGCTTCTACTCTTCATTTGATGATGAAAGGCAATCCAAATGCCTTAACATTCTAAGAGCTAGTTTTTGTTTTGTTACAGGAAGATAAGTCTAGGCAAAACAGGTCTATTATGCATGTTGTAGATCAAGCTTTCCTTGCTAGTCAAAAGGGCAAAGGAAAATGGAGCTCTTCAACTAGTAAGCAGAAATATGCTAATTTTGCACAATTGAATAAGGAAGACAAAGATGAGAAGAAATGAGAAAAGAAAAGATTCTTTTGCAAATACTATAAAGCAAATGATCATGTCATTAAGAGCTGTCCAAAACTGCATGCTAAAGAGGCAAAGAAGAAAGAGGCAGGAATGGTTGTTGCAGAGGCCTCTACACCGAAAACAGAGTCTGCTAAACTTATGCAGAATGAAGAATGGGTGTTTTATCCATCTTCTCATGAGCAGTGCATGTCTGCAATAGACTCAGATGTTTGGTACTTTGATAGTGGGCGGACCAAACATATTACCTCGTAGTGTAGTTTCTTCTCTTCACTCGAGCCCGCCTCTACAAGGCTACTGTTACATGCGCCAACAACTCCTCTTATCATGTTATGGGAGTTGGTAAGATCATTTTGACTATTATTGATGGGAGTTCTTTCACTTTGCCAGATGCTTTGTTTGTGCCAAGGTTCAAGAAAAATCTATTATCAGTTTCTATATTAGCCAAGATTGGCTTGGTTGTGAAATTTGTTGATGACAGATGTACAGTTCATGATCTGTCAAATGGTGATGTCATTATTGCTTCTGGAATTTTATGTCGTGGGCTGTATAAGCTCATAGACTATGAAAGATCTATAAATGATTTGACATGTGTGGTACATGATTCTCACGCTATGTCAGATGCAAAGTTTTGGCATGCACGCTTTGGTCATATGAATTTTGCTAGTTTGCTACACCTGCAAAAATCTGAAATGATGTCCTCTTTGCCCAAACTCGATGGCACCCTAGATGGAGTGGTGACCTGCTCTGATACCAATTGTTGGAGTTAGATGTCTACAAAAGCACGTGAACAACACAAGGAAGAAGGAGATGCTTGGAGCACAACACACAATATTGAATGTATAATTACCACTAGAATGTACAAAGATAAGTAGCCCGTTAGCACAATAGGCATATATACAAGCCGAGGGAAAAAAACCTCCTAAAGAGGAAAAAAAGTGCCTCGACATTCCTAGAGTGTTCACACACATCACTACGTAAATATATCAACAATACCTATTCTTTGTCTTAGAAAATCCATTTTGTTGAACTGTATGTCACACTATACATTGATGCTTTATCTCGTGCTTATCCAAAAAATGCATAATTCCATGCATGCCAAGAAAAATTCATCAATGAAAAGTCACAAAGTATAGGTGATAATTTCCAAATGAAGGTGTGTGCATGGGAGCATACATATTATTGTGGACAAGGTGCAACTTATGGGTAGCTCTAGTTGGACCATCTTTTGGAGAGGAAAAATTTTGTATTTTACCAAATAAAAACCTAAAAAAAGTGCTTAGGAGGTATCTCAAGTTTGAGGAGAGAGAAAACCATTTCAGATATTTGCATGTGAAGAAAAGTATCAAAATCCAAATGATCAAAGCATGCATGCCAAATTTGCATATGATATGGTGTAAAAATTACGAATTGCATATACATGATCATTCTCAAATTTTGCATATCTATGAGCTTAGACAACACATGACATAAAATGCAAGAAGATGATATTATCACCATTCAAGAGATCATGAACTATACATCTATCATCAAAAAATTTAACAACCAAGCCAATTTGGGCTAGTGCTAAAACTAATAACATATTCTTCTTGATTCTTAACACATATAAGGCATCTCATAGTGTGACATCACTACTATCAATAGTAGTAAGAATGTTCTTTTCAACTCCCATGATAGGATAAGAGGATTTTGTTATCACATGTGGCATTATATCCCTCGAGGAGCACATTCAAGTGAAGTGAGAAATTATGTTGTGAGGTAATACCTTTGGTTGCACCACTATCAAAATACCAAACTTTTGAGTCCATTACATATATACACTACTTATGAGAAGCTCGATCATAGTTGTAATTAGTAGTAAACTCCCATTTTTCATTCTATACAAGGTTAACAAATTTAGTCTTAAGTGTAGAGGCCTCTAAGATAACCATTCTGACCTCTTTCTTCTTTGCCTCTTTTGCAACCAATTCATGAAAGATCTTAAGTTTGTCTCAAAGTACTTGCAAATTTTTTTGTTTTCTTGTAATCTTTATCTTCCATCTTTGACTCTTCAACATAAGTAGATTTCAGCTTACTATTAGACGAGTTCCATTTATGTTTGCCCTTATGACTAGCTAACAAAGCTTGCTCTACAACATGCATACTTGTTTTTTCTAGATTTATCTTCATGCAATAAAACAAATACTAACTTCTCAAAAATTACAGCATTTGGATTGCATTTCATCATAGAAAAAGAGTAGAAGTAAAGCTCTGATAAGAATCTTGAAGATAATTAAGAATAGCATGCATAAGTGAACTATCTCGCAAGATTTCATTAGAAAAAATTGATTTCTCTTTCAAATCTTTGATCTTTGTTACGAAAGTGTCCATTGAATCTCCTTCACTCACATGCTCATTCTCCAACTCTTTACAAAGGTAAGAAAGAGGAGGCTTATTCCCTGCGTAGTAGTGAAGGATGATGGCATATTTGACAGACAAAGCTATCAATGCATGTGCCTACACATATTTGCCATCCCATCCCAATGAAGTTGTTTTGCAATAGGTGGAGTAAGAACCGTAGTAAGACCATAAAATTGAAGATCATCACCTTCAAGACCACCTCCATCAGGGCTGAAACCCCGCCCCTAATCGAGAGAGTTGAAGGCCCCAACCGGACAAGCTAACATGCACAAACTCAATTGTAGAGTGTTATAGTTCTAGCCTCTTATGTTCTTCATGACCAGCATTCATACTTCTGTACCTTTAAAGCTTCCCAATCGCATCACCAGTGAATCAATTATGAAATGCTTGTCGTATTCTCCCTTCCTAATGAGCTTCAAGGCACCATTCGTGACGTAAGCAGGTAATGATACTATTATAACTTTCGTAACATGTCCCTCATGAGCAGCAAACATGACCCAATCACGAAGTCGTACTGTTTTACGTTCATATGCCGACGCATTTATCGAATCGCACTCTTCGAACGCTCTTGGAAATGCGACTGCTCACTGCTCAGCCTTTCTACATGCAGCTGTGCGCCATTACTGTTCGACCTTTCCGAGGTCGCCATAGCTCACGTTGATGGAGCAGCCAGGCTGCCAGGGAAAGGAACTGTTGTCGCTTCCCAAGATCGTAATCACCCCACGCAATTTCATACTGTTCTTCATGTGCAAGGTCGTCACGAGTCGTACGCAACGATCAACTACTGGATTCGCACTGTTGTACCACGCTACGCTCGTCATGGACACTGCTCATAGAGTGGACTGTTCTTTCCGCATACGATGGTCAAGTCATGGAGGAGAAGAGCAGCTTCGATACTTTCCGCACATGCACGTCATTGTATGTGGGTGGGATCATTTGGTCGCCACATATGCCCACCTCCCTTGAGTTTTTTTTAAAGAAGATTAAAGAGTGGTAACATAAAAGCTCTCTTTTGTCCTACAAAGGAAACAATCTCAAGTTGCTTGGTTGGGTGGTTGGGCCTTTTGCCTCTTGATGCAGGGGCGAAGGTTCAATTCTCATCGGCAACATGTACGGGACATATTATCATGGAAACTTGTATCTTGTGGTTGATATGCCACCATTTGTCTTGTCTCGCGATAGTTGTGACCGCAGCCTAACCTAGCTATGTAAACCCTTGTTCTTGTGGGACAAGGGGGTCCCATGGGTATCATGCCCTTCCTTGTACAATTGCAATTTCAAAGTTAAAGCCCCGAGGAGGGTCCCATGGGTACCATGCCCTTCCTTGTACAGTTGCAATTTCAAAGTTAAAGCCCCGAGGAGTAGGCCTTTGCTGAACCTCCATTAAAAAAAAAAGAAAGCAATCCCAAGTTATACTACATCACTCATTTACAAGGCAAGAGGCTTGGGCCATTTGAACCCAATAATAATAGTCGTGCTTTGGAGCTTTGCTAGATGATGGATGTGGTAACTTCCTTTAGACTTGTGGATGAAATATGGCCTCCAAAGCCTAGATTCAAGAAAGGCCTTTGAATTCAATGATGTGGAATCTACGAGCTTATGACTCCAAGCCCGCAGCACGTGTCCCACAAAATTTTTGAAGCCACACATGGAGTTTTCACATGGGCCACCTCATGCCAACCAAGTTAGAGTGGTACTTTACTCTCTACCTTAGCATGCCCCCTAGACCTACGTGGCAGCTAATATCCTTTTAGTGTGGTCATGATTGGAGTCCATACGCATTCATGTTGATGTCTACGTGGCCTTTATTATACTCTCAATCTTTAGAGCTAAGTCCAAGAACACCTTGTGTTGAGATATGAAGATCAACACAAGGTGTTGTAGGGTGTCTTTTTGTTTTATTTCTTATATGTTTCATATTTAAATGTTGATTATGTTGTGGATATGAACTTCTGGTGTTTATATGGATATGATTAATAGGTATTTCTATTGGGCTTCATTGGAATATCTTACCTATCCAGAGTACTCACATACATCTCTTTCTAGCTAAATCAGCAACATCTATAAGGGTTTTCGTTATGTACTTTGCTTTATACACTTAAACATTTTTTCAATGTTGTAGTACAATTCACTCTCGTATAGAGTCTTTTTTAGATAATAAGAAGAAGCCTTTTTGTTCTTGCCTCTATTTATGTGTGCACCCTTCTTGTTCATGATTTTTTGAGTGTGGAAGCGCTACCTTCCCTTTTTCCTTCTTCTTGATATCTAGGATCCATTGTGAATTTTCTTACACACATATGGATGAACCACATCCTCTTAATCTATAAAAAAATTCTCGTTAGTAATCCTTCATACTCATGAGACTAAAAGCTAGATCTAAGTAATCCATCTAAGAAGAAAATTTTGAATCACCTATTACATTTATGTGTTCCTCGAGTAGCCTTGATGTGAACCTCTTCCCTATATATGGGCACTTTTTACTCTAGTGTTGGCTAGAGGTTCTTTCCCCATGTTATCACATACATGATTCACTCATATGTTGTGTTACTTTATACTCAAGGATTATTTTGAACTCTTTTTTTTTTAATATAAAGGAAGTTCGGCCATAGCCTACTCTCCCAGACTTGTATTAAATAAAAAGAAAAGAAAAGTACAAGTGAAGGGAACTAGTGCCCACATGACCCCCCAAGTCTCACAGAACAGGGGTAGATCTTACAGAGTTTAGATGGCATTAGAAAGAAGGTTAATCAACCTCTCATCACACTCATGCGGGGCCTTACTAAAGAGAGCTATTCCAAACATCCATCTTCGTCATGTGTCTTGTTGTGTTTGTGCTCCCTATGTGTGCTTCTTGTGTGTCTATCGTACTTCTACACACACCCAATAGTGGTATGAGAGCAGGTTCAACTCCTTTTCAAGTTTCATTTTTTCATGTTGCAGTGCACCCACACTTTTAATGGTGCAAATTGACTTCATAACATAGAACATAGATTTTCAACAGCCAAGAAGCATTTCCACCGAATGCACTAGGGTTTTAACCTGATTTTGAAGCCATTCATGCAGTCAAAATTGCCCTTAGAATGATGCATTATGAGAAGAAATTTCAACATTCATTTCAACTTTCATTGAAGTAAAGATCTTGTCACATTCTTGTTATTTAGTGAAATTATAGGCAACAATGGCTTTTTTGGCATGCTTTTGAAGACAAGCTTGAAGGGATGAACTATCAAATGTGGTCTTACATGATGAATCATGTTCTTGTTGCAAAACAACTTTGAAGCATAGTGGTAGATGTAGATCAAAGACCCTAGGTTCTTCTACTTCACAGTCTACTATCATAGATGGAGCTTCTTCTTCAAGTATAGTGGTTACTCCTTCTCCACCTACACAAGAGCAACTTAGATGGGATGGAAAAAATTCTCAAGCTCATGCATTGATTGCGCTTTCTATGAAGTATCATATAGCTCCACACATTTGATCATGTGCTATATCAAGATAGGCATGGGACATTCTTGCTTCTTTGTATGCCATGCATAATGAAACACGTGTGGTATATTTGAGGAAGCAACTTGAGGATGTATGTATGGCCAAAAATGAGCTTGTGGATGTGTATGTGACACACATCAAGGACTTGAAAGAGCAATTGAAAAACATATACTATATTATTCTGCATGCATCACTCATCTCTATATTGTTAAAAGGATGACCTGAATATTTTCAAAGCTTTGCCACTACACTCCGTTTGGTTGCAAAAGGGAATCCAAATATGTATGCATTTGATGAGGTTGTGTCTCTTCTTTTGCAATAAGAGCAATCTAGAGTGAATAGGATTGGTTTGATTGAGGGAATGCAAACACTTACTATCTCACAAAAAGGGAAAAGCAAGTATGGTTTAGCTTTGGGTTCATCAAAACTAAAGCCTCAACCTTCCTCTTCCACTCGTTCTTATAATGATGCTGATTTGCAGAAAAGAGGATATGCAAATATTGATAGAAGGCTGATCATACTATTGATGAGTGTAGAAAGCTTGCTAAGCGCAATGAAAAGAAGAAGAAATTGGCATGTCTATTGTAGAAAATTCTTCAAATGCAAAGAATTATGAAGCCAACATGGCTCAAATTTTTGGGCATGTGTTTACATGTCATTATGATGCATCATTGCATTCTAAATGTATGGTTGCTAGTGAACTTGATTCGGATTGGTTCTTTGATAGTGCTACTTCAAAGCACATAACTTCATGGAAAAGGTTTTTTCCATCTTTGAAAGATGCATCCAAAGGAGGAAATGTGGTGTGTGCAAAAACTGCCTTTTATCTTATCATTGGAGTAGGAGAAATTGAGTTTACAATTGCAAATGAAGGTGCAATTCTCTTGAAAAATGCATTGCATGTACTCAATATCAAGAAGAACTTAACTATAGTTCCATTGATTGCCAAAGATAGAATTTATGTACACTTTGTTGATGATAAGCCTATGGTCATGCTTTCAACAATGGTGATATTATTGTGATGTCTGGTACATTATGCAATGGTTTGTATCACTTGGATACATACAAGAGGGTTACCTCAAATGCCTTGGTTGCTCGTACTTCATTGATGGCTGAAATGAAGCTTTGCCATGCTCATTTTGGTCATTTGAACTTCAATAGTTTGCTTTACTTCAAAAGAAGAACATGCTTGTTGGTTTGGCAATACTTGATTCCGATGAAAAGCATGCATGTGAAGATGTTTGATTTACTTGCAGAAGAAGAACATGATTCTTGGTTTTCCAAATCTTGATTCTAATGAAAAGCCCATGCATGTGAAGGTTGCATTCTTGGAAAAATGCATCGTGCTTCTTTTCCAAAAGATAGTCATACACACACGATAAGAAAATTGCAACTTGTTCATAGTGATGTATGTGGTCCCATCAAGAATGCATCCTTTGGGAAGCATGTATATTTTTTTACCTTCATTGATGATGCTATTCACCATACACATGAAAGCAAAGAATGAGGTATTTTGTTGCTTCAAATCACTTTCACATATGGCTGAAAATTTTTATGGAAACAAGCTTTTGATTGCATAGATCATGGTGATGAATACATGTCACATGAGTTTAATGCTTTTCTTTGTGAAAGAGGAATTCCACACCAATGTACGGTGCCATATACACCTCAACAAAATGGTGTTGCAAAATGCAAAAATACAACACTCCTTGAAATGGCACGATGTATGGTTAAAGAAAGCACCTTCTATACAAGTTTTGGATGGAAGCAGTCATGTGTGCAAACTATGTGTTGAAACATTACCCTACAAAAGCATTGAGAGTCATCACTCCTTATGAAGCTTGGAATGGACATAAAACTATGGTTAGTCATATGCATGTGTTTGATTTATTATCATATGCTCTTGTGATATCACAACAATGTCACAAGCTTGATGACAAGGCAAAGAAACGTGTCTTTGTTGTTTATAGTACCTAAAGTAAGGGATATCATTTGTTCCATTAATTGACAAACACAATTATTGTCAGTGAAGATGTGGTATTTGTTGAAAAAATTAGTTTTCCCTCTACTTGAATGCAGAAAACATCCAACAATTAGCTCACAAGATGTGTTTGTTACACTCATGAATTTGTTCCAAAGTGGTGCATTTGACTATGTTCATGTAGGCCAACCAATTGAGGCTCAAAAGGAATGACAATTTGTAGCCAAATAGAGTTGAAAATGTTGAGAATTTCTAATGAAACATGTCTAAGGTTTCCTGCATCATGGTTGGAATTGTTGAAAATTTCCAACCACATAGGTTGAGCATTTGTGTCAACATATGGTTGAAAATGAGCATGAAATGCAACCCATGTATACATGTCAATGATGTATTGCATAATGAACACATGTCTATCAAGAGTGCACAAACTATGCCAAAGTGGTTGAAACAAAATTTATAGGAGAACAAATTGAGTGCACCTTTATTTGGTAGAACAAGATCAAGCTCTCACCATGTGTCAAGCAATTTGTGGAAGATTCTCTGATTGCAACATCATGTAATGACAAACCACTTACTTTTCAACATGCATGTGATGATCAACAATGGATGAACGCTATGAAATCAGAAATGGATTCCATACATAGGAATGGGAATTGGGAGTTATGTGAATTTTCAAAAGGAAAAAATGCCATTGGTACAAAGTGGGTTTACAAGATTAAGAGAAAGTTAGATAATAGCAATGATTGCTACAAAGCTAGATTGGTTGCCAAAGGACATGCGCAACAAATGGCATTGACTATGAGGAAACTTTTGCACCTACTTCATGCATGAATACCATTTGTACTGTGGTTGCATTGGTTGCCCAAAGAGGTTGGAAAGTACATCAATTGGACATAAAAACAACTTCCTTGAATGGTGATTCGCAAGAATGAGGTTTATGTGAAGCAACCTCCTAGATTTTCCATGAAAGGGAAAGAGCATATGGCCACTTGATTACTCCTGGCTTCACATGTAGTCCAACTAAGAGCATGCTCTATGTAGAAAAAGATGGGGATGATCTTATAGCTCTTATTCTTTATGTTGATGATATACTCTTGACTGGGTCATGTGATGCAAAACTTGATATCCTTATGCTGATTTGTAGCATACTTTTTATGTCACTAATTTTGGTCTTTTGAGCTACTATCTTGGGATCCAATTTGTATCCCTTGAGGGGGGAATTGTTATGCATCAAGCAAAGACTTGAAAAACTACTTTAGCATTTTGATTTTGAGGATTGCAAGTCAGTTTTCACACTAGTGGAGACAAAATTTAGGTTATCAAGTGAGGATTCCAGTGATGTTTTTAGGAATTCTCTTTATCAACAAGTTGATAGATGTCTTATATATGCATGAAACACAAGGCTGGATATAAATTATGCAATTTTCCAATTAAGTCAATTCATGCACAACCCTTGCAGTAAGAATTGGCAAGTTGTGAAATATGTGTTTAGATATCTCAAAGGCACTTGAGTTTAGATCTCTTTTATCGTAGACATATTTAGCCATGCTTACATGCTTTTACAGATAGTGATTGGGCTAGTTGTTATGATACTTGCGTATTTGCTGGGAATTGCTTTTTCTTGGGAGATTCATGCATATCTTGGTTGAGTAAGAAGCAACCTACAATAGTGACATTGAGTTGTGAAGCTGAGTACAGGTAGTTTTCACAACTACAATGGAGTGTATATGGTTGAGATGCCTATTAATGGATCTTTGCATGGAGATTGATGCTGCTATGCATATTCTCATTGCTATTTAGAGTGCATTGGTTTTTGCACAAAATTCAGTGTTTCATGCATGAACCAAAGATATTGAGGTGCATTATTACTATGTGCGAAAGTGCCTTCATGTAGGAGATATTGATTTGGTATATGTGCCTACACAAGATACTATGGTAAAGATATTCACCAAAGCTCTTCCATGGGAAATGTTTTGAAGCTTTGCAGAAAGCTTTAGGATTATTGCCTAGTGGGGGCTGATATGTCACTCCCTATATGTGTTGACATCATTTACTCCAATGGGGTTTGTTACACTTGTGCGTTCCTCAAGTAGCTTTCATGTGAACCTTTTCCCTATACATGTGCACTTTTTACTCAAATGCTCGCTAGAGGTTTTTTTTCCCATGTTACCATATACATGATTCACTCATTTGTGGTAGAACTTTGTACTTAGGGATGTCTTTCAGCTCTTAATTCTGTTCTATTCATCATCAATAGAGAGATTATTTCTAGCCATCCATCTTCTCCGTGTGTCTTTCCACATTTGTGTTGCTTGTGTCTGCATCTTGTGTGTCTCTTGCACTTCCATACACACCCAACATCACCAACATAAAATACTATAAATTCTTCCTAAATTTAAATTGATCTACAATGAAATCATCAAGAATTGAGTTTATCAAGAGTTCAATAATGTTTTATGGTTCAAAATATGGATGAAAATACACAAATTAGAGATATAATTGTCTTTCTAACCATTAGTTTTGGTATGCTTGGGTCCTATATGCCAGATGTGGTCTAATCTATGGTATTTTATTATCATATTCTAGAGAAAATTCGATCACATTTGGTCACATTTTAATCAGTTACCATTTATGCCAAAATGTTAAAAAATAGATTTGTTAATAGATATTGATTTATTGACTTTATTATTTGTTATTTATTCTATTTTTTGCATAATAGTGACTTCTTATTGTGGAAAAATGACACTAACCATATTATGCTTGGTAGATAGAGGAACTAAATGTGTTTTATGCTTTGATGGACATGTCAAGGATCATGAAGATAGAGATACCTTATAAATAATTGAAATTATATGTTTTCCATGGAAAGACGCCTTGTATTTGAATGGTTAATCACTCATGAGTTCATTATTAATATTGGAATATAGGCATGTGCATGCTTTTCTATACATGGATATAGGGGCCACCTTTATGACACTTTTTGTGAAAAAATGGAAAAATCTCCCCCCTCTATTTGTAAAAAAAAACTATAAATATGGATGCTTTGGGATAGACCAAATGAAGCATGTGAAGTAAGATTGTACCCAGTATTGTGTAAGATTCTTATCTCTTTCTGTTGGAGTTAGACGTCTGCGGAAGTGCACAAACAACACAAGGAAGAAGAAGAAGCTTACAACACAACACATAATACTCAATGTATAACTAGAGAATGTACAAAGATAAGTAGCCCATTAGGGCAATAGGTGTATATACAAGCTGGGGGGAAAAAGCCTCCTAAAGAGGGAAAAAGTGCCCTAGCAGTCCTAGTGTGTTCACACACATCACTACCTAAATATATCAACAAATCCCCCTTGGGAGTGATGTGGTGAACAAGGAGTTGGCACTCATGTATAAGGAAGTGCCAAGCTATGTGGAAATCACTCCACAAAAGGAAGTAAGCCCAAAGCTTTGCGGAAAGCTTCAAACTGCTCCCTAGCCAGAGCCTTCGTGAAAAGTTCTGCAAAGTTCTCCTGCATGGGCACATATGCCAAGCTAATCTCCCCAGTAGAGAACCTCTCCTTGACATAATGATAGTGCACCTCAATGTGCTTAGTGCGAGCATGGAACACAGGGTTCCTCGCAATTGCTAGTGTGCTCTCACTGTCAGTGAAGATGGTGGTGGCAGAAGACTAACCAACACTCAAATCAACCATAAGGTGTTTGAGCCATACACACTCAACAGTTGCAGTGAAAGTTACCCTATACTCCACCTCACAACTGGAAGTGGCCATAGTAGGCTGCTTCTTGCTCAACCAAGATATACATGATCTACCAAGCATGAAGCAAAATACACTAGTGGACACACAAGTGTCATAGCAACCAGCCCAATCAGAGTCAAAGAAAGCATGCAAATCTGGCGGTAGTGATCCCCCCTTGGAAAAAAAAAACCCAAGTAGCCGAGTACCACTCAAGTAGTGAAAGATGTGCTTAACCGCCTACCAATGCTTGACTCTTGGGCAATGCATAAACATGCTCATCTGTGAGACAGGAAACTGAATATCTGGCTGAGTAATGCATAAGTAACTCAAGCATCCAACAGCCTACTGATAGAGAACAACATCAAATGCATCTCCAGCAGCATGAAGACTTAGTCAGAAACTTGTCTCCATAGGAGTGGCAATATGTTTATAATTTTCAAGGCCACAACGCTACAAAAATATGTCAATATATTTTATTTGACACAAAGACATTCTACCATCAACGTGCATAAACTAAATGCCCAAATAATGATGCAAATGCCCCAAATTAGACATCTCAAATGAGGCATGCAAATCATCTTTAAAATTAGCAATATGCTTCTCAATAGGACCAGTGAGCAACATGTCATCAACATAGACAACAATGATCAAGAGCACATCGTTAGCACGCTGTCGCGGAGTTTCGTGGAAAGGAGGGAGGACACACTAATATCTCTTTGCAACAGGATAACATAGCTCTTTTCATTTCCCTTCACTTTCACGTGCTAAGATGACAACCAAGTCAAATTGTACCCAAAGAACTCAACAATGCAATTGAACCGACATTTCGATAAGCTTGTGAATGTAATGATCTTTATATACAAAGAGTTTTGTGGCCACCATTAACACGCATTATTTGTATGTGTAAATAAGAACATCTAAATAAATATATACCGTCAATGACCTGCGTTCCGAAAAAAACATTCAACAAGTTATTGTTTATGCTGTGTGTACTATAAATATAAATATTAAGCATGCATTGCATTTATCAATCATAGTAATGTCTCGAATGCGTGTCATATTCGTCAGACTTCTTGCAACACTACACTAACAAACATGTGCTACGAATGGATATTATATGAAGCGACGACATCAGATTGAGAAACTCATAAAATTCATCGTTCCATAATCAATGGATTTTTCTTTACTAAAGTAATGCCATCATCTGTCCCATGTGCAACTCATATCTCAGGTCATTTAAACAAAATGTAAACACATAGAACAACTCGCCTCTTGCTATCCCCACAAAAGTTCTAGGCGACATTTCCCTTATTTATTTATTATTTTTGAGTTGAACTCAAGGATAAACCTGCACATTTGATTAAAGTACCCCAATACATCACTTTAAGATCCATGTGCAAGACAAGCGAAAATAAATGCAGTCCAAGAGTATACATCTATCGAATGTTGCTCTCCTCGGATCGCTTTTGCTTCTGAAAGCAAGTCAAGCCTCACATATGAATGTGTCAGCATACTGCGAATATGAGGGTTTCCTTCTAAATCGTTGTCTACTATAATATTATGGATTTATTCGATCATTTCCATGGAGCATAAAGATGTGCATGCTTTCAACAAAGTAACAAACATAAAAGCGTTTGGAGAAAACCCCTTAGATTTCATTTGCTCGAACGCTTTAAGAGCGTTTTCACATAGGCCTTCTTGTACATACCCAGAGATCATGGCAGTTCAAGTGCTTGGTTGCACTATTTTTTCACAGACAATGACGTAGGGCATTGGAACACATTCTTCCAAATATTCCTCTGATGTCATATGCGTGGGAAATTAAAGCATGATCAAAGCTATAATGTGCACCTAATAATTCACATGAAGCTGTACGTTTTAACGAGAATCAAATGAACATATTGATAAAATCAAGATGCCTCTGCTCTTTTAAACGTAAGAAACCAAACAACAACAGGACACCGAGGCAGGGTTTTGGAAGAGGCACAGTTCTGGGAGACGGGTTTTAATCATACATTTCATTCCTTTTTGCTGTAGTGAACCTGCAATTTATGAATTAAGTTAGGTGCATCATCTTATGCATATGCTTCAAGATTTCAACTTCGCGATGTATTACTCAAGATAAATAAAGGGAAAGAGATTAATATTAACGCATCATACAATGACTTTCAGATTTATAACAGTGCGGTTTCAAGCTTATCACTAACGCATCACACATGGTATGCAAGGAATCCAGAGGTGGACTCTTAGTTTGAGATGATCATCTCGGTCCTCTCGGCATATTTTACAACATTGTTTAATCACTAAGTTGAAGCTAAAATCAAAACGTGCCATCTGCAGGTGACACTACTTAATTACTGTCCCTCATGTATGAACCACAAACATCATCATTACTGAATGGTAAACAAGGACAATCTTGTTGTAGCCATAGATTCAGATTAAGCGAAATTCAATAAAGAGAAGGTAGTTGATCAAATAAACTTTCAGAATATTACGACTCTTCTGCAGATAGAAAATCGGTTCTTGAAAATCAAAGTAGATCATCAAACCTGTACGTTAGAGCTTCCAGGTCTGTTCTTCAAGAAAATTTTCATTGTCCTTGATTGAATTTCTTCTACGAGTTCGCTCCTGGTGAACTCCTTTTTGTCTACTTCTTCAGCAAATTTTCTCATTGTTTTAATCAGCTGCATCATGCATCCATATTAACAAAGATCTTCATGTCCTCACTGTAATCATGAATGGAGTAGGTGACGAAGGGTGTCACAATTCGACCACCATCCATATTAACAAAGATCTTCATGTCCTCACTGTAATCATGAATGGAGTAGGTGACGAAGGGTGTCACAATACGACCCATGACAGTGGCTCACTTTCACACACCGTTTTAAATCAACTTGCGGCAGCTATGCGCAATCACTCCAATTTTGCAGAACGCAACATCTCCTCTATGTTCGGCACTGCAAAGGTCTTTCGAGGATGTTCCATGAATCTTCAGACTATTTTCTATCCTCTGATGTATATCCCATATGATCTTCATATATTTATGATCATTCGCCACCATTAGGATACACTTTTCTCCATGATGAACAGGCACTTCTGTGTGTCTACAGCAAATGAGAAGCTCCCCGTAATTAAGACAACCTTCTTTGTTGCATTTCCCAGAGGATAATGCATTGAACATTAGCACAACACTGTCGACTGTCCATTCCCTTATTTTCTTTCTGGAATGCGAAGAAGCCCCCGCCTTCTCCAGGTTTTTTAAAGCAGCCGAGAAAAACAAGAGAATAGGCACCCCTAACTTTCCTTCTTTAAATCAAAGAGACCATCCCTTCCTGCGTGCCTGCACAATATAGATGTCAGAAGCTCCCTCCTTTTTTTTCCAGACCGCCTTCCCCCAGTCCTCTCGAACATAAGCCTTCCCCTTTTTTTTGCATTCGGTGCGCAGTCCTCTCTTTTTTTTCTCCAGTTCTGTCTAGAACCGTCCCTCCCTTCTTTTAGCACGTGGTCACCCACAGCTGCATCACGATTTGAGCATTCCCCCCTGCCATTGTTTTCGAAAGCTTCCTTTTCTTCGTAGCCATGATGCCCACACATAATGGATAAAATCAAAATCTTCATAATGAGTTGGGTTAAAGAGTTCACCAAATAAAATCTTGAATGATCGTGAGCTTCACACATCGAGATATGATCACAAAACAAGAGTCCACAATTTGCCCCTCATGGTTGATTACTAGGCCCGACTGTAATCGAGACCATAACGCTTAACATATAAGGTGCTTTCAGTTGGACTGTTCTCAAAACCATGTGCAATCAGATAGGCATGTATCTTCTCATACCAAGCACGTGGTGCTTGCTTTAAAACATATAATGCCTTCTTTAACCTGCACACCTGGTTTTCATGCCCTTTCTACACATGGGGCTGAAAAACATAAACTTCTTCATGCAAGTCACCATTCAGAAATGTTGTTTTAATGTTCACTTGATGTACATTCCAACCATGATGTGTTGCAAGTGTACAAATGCTCTGAACAATAGTCATATGACATGTAGGTGCAAAGGTCTCATCAAAATCAATCCCTCTTTCCTGCGCATAACCCTTTGCAACAAGCCTAGCCTTATACCTGTCAATTGTTCCATCAAGCTTACACTTCAGCTTATAAACCCACTTAGTGCCAATGGCCTTCTTGCCAGGAGGCAAGTCACACAAAGACCAAGTACCATTCTTCATTATAGCATCATGTTCACATTGCATAGTAGACATCCATTTTTCTGAATTTTGTGCTTCATCAAACAAAACGTGCTCATTCTTATCATAGAGACTAGATGCAACCATAGCATAGAAATCTGATGCAAACGAGGCACTATGAGAGCCTCAACAAGTACGATATGATAGAGGTGCATCTAATTTGTTGTCATGCAAAGTCTACACCATCCATCTTGGCATAGTTTTTGTTTGCTCAATATCAGCTCTCTCATCAACAAGTGCATCATGTAAATCTGCATCAGAAATGGAATGATCTGCATCATCACCTGAAACCTGCAAAAGTTGAGAAGTTGCCTCATTAGGACCAGCACTAGGCTGTCCACCTATTAAAAGCGGTAGCAAAGTATTATACATGTCTTTGGAGCTAACAAATGTCTCCTTAATACATGAAAGCAATGGCTGAATAGCATCTTTCACAAAAACAACATCACGGCTAACCAAAATGTGTTTAGTCTATGGATGATACAGATGATAACCTTTACTTTTAGAACTGTACCCAACAAAAATACATTTTACTACTTTATCATCCAATTTTCTACGATGTTGTTCAGACACTAATGCATATGCCAGACAACCAAAAACATGCAGATGAGCAATAGATGGCTTACGATCATGCCAAACCTCATATGGAGTGATAGACTATAGTGCTTTAGTGGGAAACTTGTTAAGTACATATGCTTCACACATGACAACCTCAAGCCAAAAACTATGTGGTAAAGCGTGACTCTTAACCTACACCTCGCCATCTTCATTAAGGACCTATTCTCTCATTCAGCAACTCCATTCTGTTGAGGTGTATATGGCACTATACACTGGTGTTTTATCCCATGTTCATCCAAAAATGCATTTAAAATTAGAAGAAATATATTCTCCCCCTCGATCAAAATGGAGGGTGCCCATTTTACAAGCTGATAGATTTTCAGCCAAAACCAAAAACTATTTGAAGAACATGAACACTTCGGACTTTGCCTTCAATGGATATACCCATGCATGCCTAGAAAAATCATCAATGAAAGTCACAAAGTAAAGATAATTTCCAAAAGAAGGTGTTTGCATAAGACCACATACATCACTATGTACAGGCTGTAATTTTTGAGTAGCCCGAACTGAACCACCTTATGGAAATGAGGAAAGCTGGATTTTGCCCAAAATACAGCCTTCATAAACATGTTTTCCAGGTGCCTCAAGTTTGGGCAAAGAGGACACCATTTTAGATTTCTACCGGTGTAGCAAACTAGCAAAATTCAGATGACCAAAGCGTGCATGCCAAAGCTTTGCATCTGACATACCTTGAGAATCATGTACTGCACATGCCAAATCATTCATAAATCTTTCATAGTCTATGAGCTTATACAACCCACGACATAAAATGCTAGAAGCAATAATCACATCGCTATTTGACAGATCATGAACTGTACACCTATCATCAACAAATTTCAAAACCAAGGCAATCTTGGCTAATGCAGAAACTGATAACAGGTTCTTCTTGATCCCTGACACAAATAAAGCATCTGGCAAAGTGAAAGAACTACCATCAGTAGTAGTCAAAATGATCTTAGCAACTCACATAACAGGATAAGAGGAGTTGTTGGCACGTGTAATAGTATTCCCTGTAGGGGCAGGCTCGAGTGAAGAGAAGAAACTGTGTTGCGAGGTAATATGTTTGGTCGCCCCACTGTCAAAGTACCAAACATCTGAGTCTACTGCAGACATGCACTGCTCATGAGAAGATGGGTCAAAACTGCAAACAATAGTAAACGCCCATTCTTCTTCTTGCATATATATTCTGATGTGCGAAAGTTGAGGATGATTATGCTGACTAGTCACTCTTCTGCTCAATTCCTCACTAGGGCTTTCCATGGAAACGATGTTAGTAGAGGGGTCCGTTGGACAAGGAGTATGCGTAAGATTAAGAATTGGTGTACTCTCACATGAAGTGCTTGGAGGTGGGGGTCCCATAGTAGAGGTAAATGTACAAGCATCGGCATGCATGAGAGATTGATCTCTCAGACCTAGGCACATGGATTTGACAGGTTGTTCTTCTAGCAAGCTAAATACCTTGCAATGTTCTATCTTGGCTGATATGTAGCCCAAGGCTAATTGTATAGTTACCTCATATTCATATATCCAATCCTGGCCTAACACAAGCTCTTCTAATAAATCTTGATCATGACACACTAAGAGTTGTTGTTGCATCGTGTATGAGCATCAAAATATGCCTTTTGTCGCCTATTTGCAGCATAAATACCTGCAACTACTTGTAACCTTGTTTCATGTAACTTCTCAATTTGGTCCAATTGATGGGATAACTCATGTCCAGTCCATTCGTAGTTCGAGGCTACTCTAAGAGTAGGTACTAGGAAGTCAATTGGTAAAATGGCATTCTGGCAATACACTAGGTTAAACAGAGTAGTTCCTATGGTTGTTTTGTATGCTACTCGGAATGCCCATAAAGTGTGATGTAATTGCTTGTCCCAATCGGATCTTCCATTGTTAACGATCTTAGTGACAACTGTAACTTTCAGCCTGCCCATTGGCTTGTGGGTGATAAGGAGCCGATTTCTTGTGAATCACTAAGAATTCCTGGTGAATATGTAGCTATGGTCCTTGCATCATTCTTCTTGGTTGCCTTGGCCTCTACCCATTTGGTCAAATAATCTGTTGCTACAATTATGTACTCGGCATGAGAACCTTTAGCTGGTGGGCTAATAGGTCCTACAAAATCTATTCCCCATTTGGTAAATGCTTTGGCACTCATCATATGTCTTAATGGCATTTCATCTCTACTGATGGGATACTTCGTTCATTGACAAGTATCACATCTGTGGACATAAGTGGCGGCATCTTGATATAGAGTTGGCCACCACATTCTAGCAAAGAGAATCATTTTTGCAGTTTTATCTACAAAAAAGTGTCCTCCTGCAGCTCCCATATGAGCCATCTCTAAGAGCGAAATGTACTCATCTTCATGAATGCACATTCTTAAATGATTGTCCCTTCCTCTCTTGAAAAGTTGTTTTCCTATGAGAACATAATCCTTGCTTTGCTCCTTGAGGGCACGTTTTCTTGCCAAATTAGCTCCTTATTGGTACTCCTGAGTTTTCAAGAATTTTACCAGAGGCATACACCACCTTGGTGCTACTATAGAGTAACATAGAGTAGAGTTCTCTTCAGGTGTTCTTTCTTGACAAGTGGGATAAGTAGACACATAGTTATGTGTATCCCTCTGCATGGTTGGCCAGTATATGCCTAATCTCTTCAATGTTTGCCATGTCCCATTCACACTTCGATGAACTTTCCATTGATTCATGTGTGCATTTTGAATCCACATCTCTTGGTCCTCTTCATCCACACATCTCATAAGTAGCCCACTTGGATCTTGGTGGTATAAGCTTCCAGCTATGATGTGGAGATTTTTAGTCTTCCATAGCTCCTGGCCTTTGTTTTCAGTGATCCTAAGTTGAGGTCCATGCGTGAGGATGGGGATCAACTTTTCTGCCCATTCAGGACATACCTCAAGGTTGAAAAGATAAGTATCCGGTAGATCATCTAGTACTCATGTGGGGGGTTCTCCATGTGTCATTCTCGATAGGTGGTCTGCACGGATGTGCGTATTCCCTTTCTTGACTACTACTTCAAAACCAAATTCCATTAACAATAGAAACCATCACACTAGTCATCCGGTATTACAAGGTTTATTGACTAAATAGAGTAGAGCTTGATGATCGATCAAGAATTTGAATTTGTTTGCCAATAAGTAGTGTCGAAATTTCTTTACCGCATAAACCATTCCTAAGCTTTCTCGCTCGGTAGTGGTATAATTATGCTTTGCTTGGTTTAATTGTCTAATGGCATAGGCTATAGGGTGATCTAACTTTCCAGTCTCTGCTCGCTGTGCTAAGATGCAACCAATGGCAAACTTGGAGGCATCCATATGAATATGAAATGGTCTATTCCAATCAAGTACTCTTAGGATTGGGGCTAAACTCAAGCGACTCTTCAATTTGTTGAAAGCCTTTTCACATTCTTTCATCCAAATGAACTGAGTCAATAATCCATAAAGGGGTCTCGCAATTATGGCATACATATGAATGAATCTACGATAATTGCGACAATGTCCCATAAATGCTTGTACTTCCTTAGCAATCTTTGGTCTTGGAAAATCCACAATTACCTTGATTTTTTCTTCATCAGTGGAAATTCCATTCTTAGAGACAATGTGTCCTAATATTTTCCCTTGTCGAACCATGAAGACACATTTTTCTGGATTAAGGCATACTCTATACTGTCGACATTTGGCAAATATTTTTCTTAGTTCTGGGATATGTTCAGATCGTATCGTTGAATAGGTACGTAGATCGTCCACATATACCTCTATGCTTTTTCTCAAGAACTCCTTGAACACATGGCACATCAATCTTTGGAAAGTGGCTCGGCATTAGTTAGACCAAAAGGCATAACCCTAAATGCATAAACTCCCCATTCGGTTGCAAAGGCTATCTTATGTTGGTCTTCAGGAGCAATGGCTACCTGATTATATCTTGAGAAACCGTCAAGAAAACTATATACTTCCTTACCTACAACCCTTTCCAACAGATGATCTATGATAGGTAACGGGTAAGTATCTCGTATCATGGCAACATTCACTTTTTTTAGGTTAATGCAGACCCTTAATTTGCCATTCTTTTTAGGTACTACCACTAAAGGTGACACCCATTCTATGTGTTCAATTTCATAAATGAAGCCCGCATCCAATAACTTATCGATCTCTTCCTTAATCTTTGTCGAATAAACATCGTTATAAGTGTATGGCCTTTGTTTGGAGGGCTTGGCTTTTGTCGTCATAGGGATTCTATGGGTGCAAATAGAAGGATCTACACCTTTCAAATCCTTATATGTCCATGCAAAGACATCTCTATATTCTCTTATGAGTTGTATTAACTCTTTTTCTTCCTCAAATGAGACATCCTGTCCTATAAAAGTGCATCTCTCTTCTCCTTCCTCCAGAACTACTATTATTTTCTTGGTATGTTCTTTATTGTGGTATGCTATTCCCGGTCGCGCTTCCCATTTTGGCATCTGAATAGCAATCTTCCTCTCCTCTACCTCATATTTCTTGAAGTGCTCAGGCACTTCGAATTGGTCTCGAGGTCTATTTTCTTCCTCTCCATTTTCTTTGTCTGGTTTAGTTTCTTCCCTTTGTGTCATTCCTTGGTTTGACTCGTTAGTCATGATACTTACCCTTTTATTTTCACTTTCTTCCTCAATTGGTTCCCGTTCCATTTCGATGCTCTCATAATATTCCTTCCATTCTTTTTCAATTACTTCTCTTTCATCGGCTTCTTGGAGAACAACCATGTATAAGCTTACATCGTATCCTTCCTCATCTATGCATTCATTCATAGTTATTACTTCTTCATTTACACATACATCAAGAGTGGCTAAAATCTCCATCCAACCATGGGGTTCGAATTCTTTGTCTAAAAAGATTTGAGGCATGTAAGTGGGATCTTCTATAGGTGTAGATACTCCCTGTCTTAGCTGCCATCCTCGCCTCCTTTCTTCTTCCCTTCTAACTGTATAGCACATCCATAAATGAGTGTCTTTGTTCATCCATGTTTGGCTACTCGATCCTACACTGTGAATCGATAGATTATCGTCCTCCTTATGTATCAAATTCTATTGCAGAGGGGGAACATCTTGATATGTGTCAGTATGGATGTTTATTCTAGTTGTGGCTCCCCCATGCTGCAAGTACATAGCGTCTTTTCCCCAGTATTGCACTACCTTGAGCTGTCTCATGAAAGGCCTTCCAAGTATCATCTCATAATTGCTAGGCTTTTCGAATTGACAAATTGCTAAGGTGTGTTTGAACTCAACTCCACAAGTGGTAAATGCTGCTTTTTCTAATAATCCTAAAGGTCATTCTGTGTGCCCATCTGCCATTTGAATATTCATTTTGGTAGGTCGTAAAGCTGGTTTTCCCCATTTCTCCCAAATTTCTTTGGTTGCAATTCCTACTCCTACTCCCGAATCTAATATGGCTTTAGTGGTATAACCTCTGTAAGTGATAGTGAGGTATGTGTTTCCTTCATCTCCCTTGCTGAAATCTCCAATCTTATTGATTGGGATTTTAACTGTGGCTACTTCATCTTGCATCTTGTTTTTGTCTGACTTTGTCTCTAACTGGTTGGTGAGTTTCTCTTTCAACTACGACTTCACTTTCAAGAGTTCTTCCAACGTCAGAGTACAAGGTGTTCATCCTTTTTTAAGATGTTGTATGATGTCTGAGGTTTGAACTGATGGGTTTTGCTCCTTTCTCCTCATTGAGGGAACACGATATAATTCAGAGTTATGTTCATATTCTCCCATGTAGTTTGGCAACGCCTTCACACTATCTTTGTCATATTTGCTATCGTTAAGTTGCAATAATCCTTCTGAGTTTAACCCATGTATTGACACTTCAAGCTTGCCTTTTGCTTCTAACTCCTCAAAAGGAGGTTCAATTCCTTCTGTTTTCTTCCATCTATCTTCTTGGACTCTTGCCCACAAGTCTCTAGGCCATTCCCCATCTACTTTAGGGATAATGGATCCTTCTCTTTCATTTTCATAGTAATTTTCACCACGGATCTCATCTTTCTTCCCTTCCTTGGAATCACTAGGTGTGACATATTCCTAAAAATTCTTTTTCAGGAATCCTAGTGTCGAGTAGTGGCTTAATAGTTTTTTCTAGGGTTTGCTGAGCCACTTCAATTAATTTCTTACATATCTCTAATCTTTCTTTCTCTAAGTCTCCTCTTGGGTATTCCCTTTCGTGTTGTTTGATGATTGGGCCTGCTTTTATTCGTGCTTTATATGCCTCAATCCACATGGCTAACTCTTCTGGCATTGGATCGGCCAGAACTGATCCTACCTCTTGTTTTTTATGGTTTTCTGTCTCCTTGTGAGGATTTCCTTTCGGCTCTTGTTTTCCTTCTTAGCTTTGTTTACTATTCACGTTCTCCAATTTTTGTTGCAATCTCTTCCCTTTCATCTTCTACCTACGATTCTTCCACCTTTGGGTTCCTTTACTTTTAGCACGTTGTGGTCGAGAATCGGCATCCGAGCTTATGAACCATTATGAAATATCGAATCAATATAATGATTCCAAATCAGTGGTGGAATTCAATCGGATATAAACAAGCATCAGATCTTATGGAGAACATGAATAAACTTCAATTTGGTGATTTCTTCCCTTAAATTCCTTAGTCAAAGGGTATTGATAAAATGCATGACATTACATGAATTTATTTACGTTAGAGCATATGCCTTGTATGAAATCGTGTGTGTATTCATGCATACGAGCATGTACATTCAGGTTCATTTAGATGTTTGTGTGACGCCTATTTATGTGTATTTGCATGTGCATGCGTATTTTGTAAGCATATGCACTTCATTGCATGCGTGCATATGCAAATGTATGACCCTATTGGTGTAAACATGTATGTTTCATGTGCATTCGTATGTGTGTAGTCGATTAGACGGTGTGCGCACACGGGTGAGCATAAACATACATAAATATGTGTGTGAAAGAAGCATCTATGTATATGTTTCCTTTTATATATGCGAGGGTGTACTTCGATTTGGTTCTGGAATGCTTCAGGCCAAGGGGCAGATTATGGAGATCAATTGCGGAAGCAATCACATGGGGAGATCTAGGAAAGTTTTGAGAGGGACATTCTAGAGAAGGACTCTCTGGAGGGGGGCTTGCTCGAAAGGAATCTGACGACTACTTTGTGTGTCTCGCGCAAAGAATAATAGTTTTGCTGCTGAAGGAGTATACCATTACAGGCGTACGTTCGAGACTGATCTTGGTTGTCTTTATACTCGGATGTCAAGATGATTTGATCTATGATCAGGCTTCCTCTGTGTATTCTTGGTCATCTGGTGGTCATCTGGTAGGTCGCGCATGCTGAGGAAGAGAGATTCTATCACAGAGGGCCAAGCACGCTTACCTGCGGAGTTAAAAGGAAATCTTGGAGAACGCTGCTGATTAAAAGAAAGGTGGTCAAAAGAAAAAGTAGAATTTGCTGGAGACAGCTCGCGACTGCATGCGGAGGTCCAATTTATGAATGGGTTCTGATACACGACGCTCTGGGTGGAAGTGCTCACACGATTTTTCTGAAGTTTATATTCAACAATGATTTGTGCATACACTCAATAGGATCAAATATTAAATTACGCTCTGCACCTGCGAAGGACATTTTCCGAATGAGCTGAAGTACAACAATGGGCGATTAATATAGCTGCGCAAAATTTGAGGTCACACCTTGTTCGTTTTTTTTTCCTCATATTTATTCTTGGTTTTCGATATGACTTGAATTGCTGCAGTATTGATAATAACAGTCCTTATATGATTCATCGTTTATGCATAAGAAAACAGAAAATGAAAATTCCACTTTCTATATACATGTGTTATAAAATTCTTCTGATAATCGCTCGTTTTTTAATCTTCCCTATCATTACTGATAGTGTCTGGAAGATCCTTTTTGACATGGACTTACTTGCGCTGAACTTTCTGTAGTTCTTTTCTTACACAGGACTACCTTGTTTAGGTTTGTTTTTTATATAGTTTGTTTTATTCGATAGAAGGCTGCTTCAAAACAGTGGACACTGCATTGAATATATGTGAAGGCTTATTAGATCACAGAACAATATCTTGATAAATAGATTATAGAAACATGGAACTTCTCTTAAGTATCGTGATAGAATTCGATCTTTAATCTTAGGAATATATTTGTTTCAAGTCTAATGATAGCTTGAACGTACCAGATCCTAGATGTGTATATCTCATCGTGGACACGATACTGCTAGGGAAGTCTGTCCTTCTGACGTAATTCAACTATACAAGGGATTGTCTAAGTGGTTAATTACATGCATACTCAGAAAACTTATCAAATCGCTAAATAAGCATTAAGTTTGTTTTCTTCATGAAAGTATAGCGTCTATGTCTAAACCAACCATCCTAAACAAACGTTTGTATATTTTGAAGGGTGAGTCTTCAAGGAACGGCATTCTGTGCTATAAATATCCGATAAAAATTGTATGCGAACTTAAGGAGCAGAAGACGTGCTTAATAGTTACTTGTAGCATGTGTTGTTCTTGACATCCGAAGGAAGCAATTGATGTGATGACAATGGTATGACATTTCAGTTATTTATATATATATAGAAAATCTGTTCTGTGAATACGCTGATAAATTTAAGGAAATTCGCAATATAATTGTTCGTGCTTAAACGCGCGACAAATGGCGTGAGGCATATTCTTCAGTAAACTATAACGATCAATGTAGTACATGAGTTAATTGTTAATGACTTGCACTTTGCAATCATTTAAGTATGCGCAGTTCTGAATATTTATTTACCTCAGTAGTGAATATTGAAAAAACGGAACACTTGAATTTATCTTTAAGACAAACATGATTTCAGCATACGATTAAACACAGAAGAATTGAATATAGTGCCTAAAGCCTACAATATTTCACACGTTTGTGAATTATCTTTCGCACAGTGTTTAGTATAGAGAAAGGATTTGTCTGACATTGAAGCTCTACTGCTAGGCAATAAAAGCCCAATGCATTACAAACATGTATGTTACACTATTTTGTGCTATGCTGATTGCTAAACTCTACGCTTTGCTCTGATTTTAAAAGATTGATGCGATGACAAACTTTTTGAACTCTTAAGCATTTGTTCTCAAAAAAAAAAAAAAAAAAAGTATATATATACTCTCTACGTTTCCGGTTTTGATTAACGCATATCTTTGTTCTATCCTATAAAAATTCGGAAACCATCTTATCACAAATTATATAGAACAGAACGATGATGAGTAAAGCGCATGATTGGCCAGAGAAGTGAAATTTTCTTTCGGAGTATTACATTAATATGTGAATTTCATTTGGAATTTCAATCCATACAAATTCGTCCACACAAATCTGAGATTTGTCCACACAATATATTGGATTTATTGTCTAAATGGAAGGAAGAATTCGGATGCCAAGATTTTTGATGAATACTGCAAGATTTAAAAGATGATGAATACTGCAAGTTTTTGATAAATTGTTTCTACTAATTCTTGATATGAAGATATAGTTTCATTTCAAACTTTGAGTTTTCATTGTACTTGAGTTGCTCCAAGACGCCCTGTGTGCGCCGTATTTTTGGCGGTTGCCCTGATCCACCGACCATCCCTTTCGCGCCGACAAATTGGTGAACCTGACGTGAAACGCATAGGGAGAGGATTTTTACTTTGAGTGTACTTTGAGCTTATTTTGAGATTGATCTTGAGATGAATTCAGTTGACCATTAGAGAGAGAAAAAGAGACCTGAGGATGAAAGTTTGAGCGCTTGAGTGTCGAGTTTGGCTAGGAATTTGATTTTACCAAAAATTAACTGAAAAGGAGGTTTTAGGCTTAGATCCAAGAATTTAATCATTTCAAGCACAACTAAGACTCCTAAAGTGTGATAAATGGGGAAAAGAAAGGAGCAATGTTAGCCTATTGTAAGGAAATTTCTATGCTTTCTTCCTCCTTCCCACAAACCCCGCGACAACGTTTCTCAGAATCTTCAGAATTTGCAATTACTTGAGGTGTGGGTATGTTCACTTCTTTGTCGGAGTAATCATTTTCTTTGGGTTTATCTCGAGTCTCTCTAGCTTTTGCCCTTGTTATCTCTTCCAATGGCACCGTGTACTCCTTATCGCTCCCTGATGATTCTATCACTTCAATCACATTGATCTACACATTGGAATTGACTTTATTGGGATTCTTGGGGCAATCCCTAAAAAGATGTTCTTTACCACAATCACTGCAGTAACCCTCCCAAACTCTCTGAGGTGGTGGTGGGTTAGGTAATGTACATTCTCTGATAAAGTGATCACCTCCGCATCTGTAAGATGGTCCTCTAGGGGCAGGTGGTCTACTCATTGGCCGGGGGGTATGGGTGCTCTAGGAGCTGTGCACATCAAGGACACATAGTCTTGATCTTATCCATAAGAGCTATCAGGTCCTTCAGAACCATATGTGTATGGTTCGTAAGATTGTCCAAACTCAGCTATAGTCCCTCATAAGTAGAATAATTTCCTTGACTAGGGTCGTAAGATGGGTCATAAGCCTTAGTACTAGCCAATGAGGTGGCTAGGACTATCGCCCTTTTTGGATTCTCTTCAACTTGAGCCATTTTCACTGGGACAACATTTTGGGGGTGTGGTGGTTGTTGTCCTAGCACGGGTTGAGGTTGATTGTATCCTTGATAAGCATAAGGTCGTGGTGCAGGTGCTTGCTGCTGGTATGAGGGGTATCTATAGGCTTCCCCTCTTTAATCTCTTGGGGGGTATCCATAAGGCCTAAAGAGTGGTTGTGTAGTTCTTGGTTGTCGATTGTAAGGACAATTCTCCGTGTTGTGATTTGTGTACCTTTGCTCTATGTTACAACAATGAGTTGGACCCTGAGCGGGTGGTCTATTATAAGCATAAGGGGGTGGTGGGATAACTCCCCTATTGCACATGTGAGAAGGGTGGTCAACTCCACAGTGGACACATCTCTTGATCATAGGCATTCTCATAGGGTTGTTGGAATAATTCCTCTGTCCTTGAACATTCAACTTCTTAGCCACTAAATTGGCTATCTCTTCTACATTGTTCGTGGGATTTGACGTACTGATGACACTATCCTCACTCTTCACACTGCCTGGAGGTATTTTTAAGTCTTCTACTAGATTTTCCTCTAAGTCAATACACTCTTTCATACATTCGTGTAAACTTTGGACTCTCTTCACATATACTAATGATCTCAAGGATCCATTCACTAATCCTTCCAAAAATAACGCGACCATTTTTTTTCTTGGGCCTCTCCTCTACAGGACATCTATCCATGTATTGCTTGAATCTTCTCACTGCTAATCTTACTGATTCCATTGGAGCCTGCTTAAAACTATGGATCAATGATGAAGAATTGTTCTTGATTCCCATCTTAGTGAATTCCTCAATCAGATCCTGATACACTTGTTCCATGTTTTGAAAATTATTAGGATCTAAAGGCTGGAACCATGCTAAGGCAGTGTTAGTAAGGGTTAGGCCAAATTATTCATATTGGATTAAGAAGTCTTCTACTTGTTCAGCTCTTATCACCCGCTTGAATTCAACAATATGGTTGTATGGCTCACTAGAGCCATCATAGTGACTCCTCATGCATTTGCCAACTTGAATGGGTCTCAGTCTTCTTCCAAGTTCAGGTGGTCTTGGCATTACAGGGTAAACTGGTCGTCCTCTTGGTATACCTGCATCTCTTTGCACTGGTGGCCACTCATGAACAGGGATCCTATTTCTTGGTTCTGCATTTTTAGGATTAGGAGGTCGATAGTTAGGATTATTACCAGGTGTAGCAAACTGCACGTGAGGACTAACTGGAATGTTCTCTTGTTGTGTCTGTCCTGAATCTTGATAAGAGGTATCCTGATGAGTTCCTTGGGGATTTTGCGAAGTTGTGGCTTGATCCCTAGGTGGGAATACAGAAATGTTTTGATATTTTAGCCCCGCTCTTTCTAATTTCATTAAAGGCCAATATCTTCTTTGATTCTTGTCCAAGTACGTAATATGAGTGGGGTTTTCAGGATCTTGTAACTCATAAATGGTGTCTGGATTGGTAGCTTCTTCCCACAATGAAGAGTTGGTTCTAAGCAGATACTCCATTCTATTGACCAAATAGATGTCCATCAGGGAATCATCTTGGGGAATTAGGTCCCCTCTCCAAACCCTAATTACAAAGGACTTCCCTCTAGGGGTAGACACGTGTTCTTCTTGTCCCTCTTCATTAAGATTGTGGGCATTACCTTCTTCCCTTTGTTCATTGATGTTTTCAGGATGCTCCGTGATTGCATATAGAATCCCTCTCTTATCCATATAGAATCCTCCCACATACTTAACAGCTGGCCTAGGCACTATGTGAGCATCTATGGCTTTCTTCAGCCTCCACTGATCTGTTTAGTCCAACTAGGTAGATGGGTAAGTCATGTTGATTGGTGCTCACATATTCTAAAGACGTTCGATACTCTCCCTCAATGATAGACATTATGCCAACTATTGGTACAGAACTTTCCATGTTTTCTGAGGCCATAATGATTTCATCTTCAGACTCACTTGAGGTTTCGGACTAATGAGAATGAATACTCAGTTCAGTGACACTTCCCACATATGAGATTACACTTCTTCGGCTTCCTAGGATTCTTCCCGATCTTAAGTTCATTCACTTAAGGGCTCTAATCTAGTTTGAACAACCCTTAGTTCCCAGTGCTTTATATGGATTTTTTCTTAATTTGCAATCTCCTAGTTGAAGTATCAATTAAGTCTTCTGACACAACACTCGACACTTCATAGATGTCGACACAGCCTACAAAATGATACTCGATACTCCCCAAATGTCGTCAAACTTGATGCCATGGACACTCGACACCTGACACCTCATAGGTATCGTGACACTAGAGGTCAGGACTCGATACTCAACCAATTAGGATATACGACACTTGCTCAATGTCACGACATTTAGAGTCCATGACATTCAACAGACAACACTAAATTAGTCACGACATCCGACACTCGTCAAGTATCGTGACCATTACTGAATCCACGACACGTGATACTTGTGAAATGTCGTGACACTTGCCAATGACACTCGATATCCGACACTGAGTTGGTCCACGATACTCAACACCTGCTAAATATCGTGTCACTTGTGAGCGACACTTGACACTTGTGATATGTCATGACACTAGTTCAAATCACTCGATATTCGTGAAGTATCACGAGACTTGGTCAACAACACTCGATATTCATCAAGTATAGTGACACTTGCGGTCACGATACCCGACACCTGTTAAATGTCGTGACACTCAAAGAGTGTAGGTATTGTGACACTCAACCGGGGGAGGTCACGACACCTAAATGTTGCAACACTCGACCTTGGGAGGTCACGATACTTGAAAGTTTTTCAAACACCAGTAGATATTTTTGAAAACCAACATAATGTGGGTGATCCTAGTGCTTGTTTCCCCTTTCCCTAGTGTCTGAATCAATTAAACTCTCACTCAACTCCTGGATAAACCCCTCACAACATCTGCCACAGGTCACTTTGATCCCTCCTTTGATTTAAAATGAAATTTATAGCAAGGACTTGATAGGCTCACCTCCAAAGCTGCCCTCAAGCTCTCTTCCACAACTGCTCGCACTGACTTTCGCTCCTCGCATCTCGTTTTACACTCATGACACTTGAACTCCTGCTCTCACGATACTTGCTCGAAGTCAAGTGATTCGAAAAGAATTTGTTTTTGGTTTTTATAATTCTGAAAAGTTCCTGACTAAAAATACTGAAGGGAAAAAAACTTGAGAATTATCCCTATTTTTCTAGCCTACTCACTTACTTTCTCCTATCTACTCTAACTTCTCTCTCTCTACTCACTTCCCTAAACTATCAACTCACTACTTACACTCCCAAAAGTGAGAAGTATTAAGTGCGGATGAAAGTGACTTACCAAGGAAGAGAAATTCACAACTCCTCTACCTACTTCAATGCTAAGAGCTTTTCACCATCATACAAATGCCTCGCTTTGATTTGACATTCCCCGACAATGGTGCCAAAAATGTGTGTACCTGAGTATCAACTTAGGGACTTGTGGAGAAAGAGCCTATACCTCAATCCCCCTCAAGTGCATATAGTGGGGATTCACACTTTAATTATCAATCCAAGGAGTATCAAAACCTAGCCTAGCGTATGAAGACATGCATTCAAATAATGGTCAATGCAAATGAGGTCTAACAAAGTACCTGCAAGTATAAGTCCATCACATTCAAGCTTTCAAGGCCAGCTATAGTGTCGTGACACTTGGGAAAATAGTCAACAGTAAATCGAGCATTTCTCTCATCTCCGAACTTTGAATATAGAAATAGCAGGTTCCTTTCAAAGCTCTCAAGAAGATGCATCCAATGGCAGTATTTTCACTCAATTCGGATGCTCTTGCTTCAAGTTATGAGCAAAATACTGAGCTGCGGGAATGACCTTCCTACAGTTCAGCACTTCCTACACTCAACACACCTTATCAATAGCAAACAAGCACTTTCATGAATAGACAACACTTCTAAGCACTCTTTTCAAGCATCACTCATGCATGCAAGCTCACAAGGAAGAAGATATAGAGAGGAGAAGACACAAATTCGAAAGTCTGTGCTCTTGATTATCACAATGGCAAAAAGTCGTTACAAAGATTAACAAAATGACTTATATACATGTGCCATAAAAATGGTCCTTTCACACAAGAGACCAGCCCTTTATTGACTAAAAGACTAATTTCCTACTAGTTTACAAGGGTAATGAGCATCTAGAGGACTCCTCTAGTGCATTTACATTGGAAAATATATTACAAAGTGACTAAAGTACAAAGAGAAAGTATCCAAATCAGAAATGTTTAGTGGCCCTTCTTTTTCTGTGCATCTTTGCTCTTCTTTGCTCTGCAACAATGTCCAAACTCTATGGAGCAAAGCTCTCGAATGCGCTGACGCATGGACTTTCCGGTTGCATCCATGACTGGAGCTCCATCATGTATGTGATATATCTTGGAGTCGTCATGGTCATGCACTTCCCAAGGTGTACGTGGAGATCCCATCTGATCCAATGTGGATATATATATATATATATATATATATATATATATATATATATATATATATATATATATATATATATATATATATATATATATATATATATATATATATATAAACCCTAAAAAATCTATTTGTGTATGCATATGCATGTGTGTATGCATGTATGTGTGTTGATATATAAATAAATAAATAAATAAATAAATAAATAAATAAATAAATAAATAAATAAATAAATAAATAAATAAATAAATAAATAAATAAATAAATAAATAAATAAATATATATATATATATATATATATATATATATATATATATATAAACCCTAAAAAATGTATTTGTGTATGCATATGCATGTGTGTATGCATGTATGTGTGTATGCATATACATGTGTTTATGCATATGCATGTGTGTATGCATATGCTTGTTTGTATGCATATGCTTGTTTGTATGCATATGCATGTGTATGCATATGCATTTGTGTACGCATGTATGTGTGTTTATATATATATATATATATATATATATATATATATATATATATATATATATATATATATATATATATATATATATATATATATATATATATATATATAAACCCTAAAAAATCTATTTGGGCATGCATATGCATGTGTGTATGCATGTGCATTCGTGTATGCATATGCATATGCATGTGTATGTATATGCATATGCATGTGTATGTATATGCATATGCATGTGTGTATGCATATGCATTTGTGTATGTGTGTATGCATATGCATTTGTGTATGTATATGCATTTGTGTACGCATATGCATGTGTGTATGCATATGCATGTGTATGCATGTATGTGTGTATGCATATGCATGTGTGTATGCATGTGTGTATGCATATGCATTTGTGTATGAATATGCATGTGTGTATGAATATGCATGTGTGTATGCATGTATGTGTGTATGCATATGCATTTTTATGCATATGCATGTATGTGTGTATGCATGTATGTGTGTTAATATATATATATATATATATATATATATATATATATACACATATATATATATGTATATATATACATATATGTATATATATATATATGTATATATATATATATATATATATATATATATATATATATATATATATATATATATATATATATATATATATATATATATATATATATAAACCCCAAAAAATCTATTTGTGTATGCATATGCATACACATGAATATGCATGTGTATGCATATGTATGTGTGTATGCATATGCATGTGTATGTATATGCATATGCATATGCATTTGTGTATGTGTGTATGCATATGCATTTGTGTATGTATATGCATTTGTGTATGCATATGCATGTGTGTATGCATATGCATTGTGTATGTGAGTATGCATATGTATGTGTATGTATATGCATATGCATGTGTGTATGTGTATACATTTGTGTATGTGTATACATTTGTGTATGTGTATACATTTGTGTATGTGTATACATTTGTGTATGTGTATGTGTGTATTTGTGTATGCATATGCATGTGTGTATGCATATGCATGTGTGTATGCATATGCATGTGTGTATGCATATGCATGTGTGTATGCATATGCATGTGTGTATGCATATGCATTTGTGTATGCATGTGTGTATTTGTGTATGCATGTGTGTATTTGTGTATGCATATGCATTTGTGTGTGCATATGCATTTGTGTATGCATGTATGTGTGTATGCATATGCATGTGTGTATGCATATGCATATGTGTGTATGTTACGTGTATACATATGTGAGTGCCTATGTATATGTATATATATGTTAAATGTGTTAAATGCCTCGTTTTAACTATCAGAAGGGCGTTTAACCGACTCTTGGGGGTTCTTGGGAGTGGTAGGGGTCTGTTAGACAGAGGCCCTATACTTAGTTCCCAAAAGTACTGTTCACACCCAGCACTGTACTATTGCTGAGAGCTCTATTGACGTGCCGTACTTAGAATTTACTATCACAGTCTTAGCTCAACCAAACATACCAAATGCACTAAGATGCCATATTGCATCTACACATAAACTTACTAGAAATGCCAGAAACAAGAGTATTCTATCAACTTCACAGAACGGGTATCAAGATCAAACAACACCGTAACACAGAGAACTTGAGGGTTCAACACACAATACTAGAGGCCCAATACTCAACTTAGCAGATCCTTACTGTACTTAACTTTGCCACCGGCAGACAGATTCCGACACTACAACAACACAGTACAGATCTGAATATCAGAATATTAACACAGTTGCTTGGATCTCATCAATTCTTGAATGAAGAACTTTCAAGAAGCCATAATACATAAGATGCTAGCACAATCCCACGGAGAGGCATAAACAACTTACTCAGACAACAATAATGAAACTCACAACCTTAACGGAGTTCACTAGGTAAGAAACACAGATACACACAGTACCATTAGTCTATGCAGAAGATCGCTATGGTACTCTGAGTTACTCCAATCGTTACACAGTAACGTTCAGACTGATAGTATAGTTATCTCTCGAACATTATGAAGTTTATTAACAGAACCGAGATCGACGATAGACAACAAACGATAGACAAAGCCAGATACGAACAAGAACTTCGAACATAGAGATTATGCCAAAACAAACACTACATCAACATTCAGACAGACAACCAGACGAACAGTCTGGCGATAACACAACAATAGGCCCAAATCCCACACACCTCGGAGCGCTTCTTTTCATTGCTTTATATCAAAACTTACAATTGTCGCGTAACCGCTTTTCGCGCGTGTTTTACAAAGATTTCCGTTACATCTGTCCCACGTTACATCTGTCCCAATCCGGCGGCCGACTAACACTGGCACGCACGGTGGACTCGAACCCGCAAGTTTTTATAAAATTACTATTCGTCGATGATTCCTTCTACATACATATTCATAGCTAGTGTAAAAGTTCGGGCGATCGTTTTCTTTAGTGTTTCTAACATTTGTTTAAGGGTATCTGGCTCTACTAATTGCGCATCTATTCTAACAGAGCTAAGGGCGATGGCTTCG
This sequence comes from Ceratopteris richardii, assembly GCA_020310875.1. NCBI lineage: Eukaryota > Viridiplantae > Streptophyta > Polypodiopsida > Polypodiales > Pteridaceae > Ceratopteris > Ceratopteris richardii. The sequence continues at coordinate 144,461,287 of CM035410.1, forward strand.
GTGAGCAAAATTTTGGCCTGTGTTTGCAAAAAGGCCTCCTGTAAGTAGAACTCGTTGGACAGGGCTGCATCTTTTAAGAGTTTCATTTCTTCCAGTTGCTTCTCCATATTGATTACTCTGTCTTTTTGGTTTTCAAGCTGTTTTTCTTTTCGTTCAATTTCCTGGTTTTGGTACGTATAGTTCTGGAGTAGGCGTCACGTTCTCTTTTTAGGTCTGTTATCAGCTTCTGTGTCTGAGCTTCTTGTGTTAGCTTTCGCCGTAAAATGTTGTTTACCTCCTCGAAATCTAACTTAAATCTTTGGAGTTCTTCAGTGGTTCTCATCGCCAGCTCGTGCTGCTCTTGTCCTTTTTGTACCACTTCGTCCAGTGTTTGTCTTGTTTCTTCCAGCAAATTTCCTAATGCAATTCTGGCATCCTCCTTATCCTGCAGGTCTAGCTTTAATTGACTGACTTCTGCCTGTGTATCGGTTAATAACTTGTCTTTTTCGATGAGCTCTGCCAGTGCTGTATCTCTCTGATTGACAATTGTTTGCTGCTCTGCAAGCTGAGCTTGAAGATGGGTAATTTGCAACTGCAGCTGATGGTTTTCTGCTTTGACTGCGTCTATCTCTTCCTGTAGTGGCGTAATCTCTGCTTCTAGGACGTCCACCTTGTGTTGCAATTCGTTGCGAATGTTGTCCGTGACCTCTCTTATTTGGACTGGCAATTGCTGTGATAGATTAATGAGTAGTTGCCCCATTGAAGCTAGCTCAGAGAATACGGGAATGGACGGGAGTAGAAGGGGGGGTCGAGGTTGCGAAGTGGATGCGTTGAGGATCTATTGGGAGTTTGGTGGAGAGTAGTTGAGGGAGGAGGATGATGATTCGGCGGTTTCGGTAGGGTGAATGGGCTTGATGGGGATGATGGGTGGTTCCGGTGGGGGAGTGGGAGTTATGGTTTGAGTGGTTGCCTGATTTATGTTTTGTTGTTCCTGCTCCACAAATGTGGTTTCTACTGCTTTAAGTAGTCTGTCCAGTGCGTCTTTAGCAGCTTGTTCTTCCTTTGTTTGTTGTTCTCCTTCAGACTTCTGATTTGATGTTTCTTTGGTCGATGTTGTTTCAGCTTCATTACGATTTTCTTGTTGTTGCTCCTGGGAAGATTGCGTAGAGGATTCATTCTGCATGGAGGTTGTGGTGTCGTGGAATGTTTCTTCATCCTCTTTATCATCTTCTTTGTTGTCGTCCTTGTTTCCTTCAGCAGAGCCTTGTGCTTCACTCTCGGAAGAGCTAATTCTGATCCTTTTTCTGCGGAAAAGCTGGTTAAGTTCTTCTTCATCTTCTTCTTCATCGTCCCAAAGCTGTACTGATTCCTCGTGTCTTAGGACTGGTCCTTGTGGTGGTGGTTGTGCTGCGAGTATGGCCGGAATGAGGAATGAGATGATATGGGGCAATCTGGATCTCGACGTACCTCCTTTGTTTACTTGTCTGATTATTGCCACGCACTCCTTATGGATTCGGTGGAAGAAATAAGATGCGAAGTTTATTGGTTCGCAGGCAGCTAGATTGATGGGAGAGTAAAATGGGCGGGATATGCCATAAGTGCGCTTTTGTAGATTTAGGATTGCTACCAAGAATTGGAGTGCGGGCCTTTCGGGTTCCGGTCGACATAAGATGGCGTATTCGTTGGATGAATATCTAGGGAATAACTGGTTCATGGTGGCTAATGGCAAATTCGGGCCATTCTCTCGGCCTTGCAAAGGGAGTCGATATGACTCAGCGAAAGTTTGGAAGGTTATTACGATTCGGGATGGAAGGGAGGTGATCGGCCATATTTGATCGGTGGCAGAAGTGTTGGCGATGGCGGAGATGATTTGGGCGAAGAATGGGTGGGACTCCACTGAATGCCAAGGCAGTTCAGTGAAGTTTGCCAACCCACGTATGCACAGGTACTCCCCTACGTCGGTAGGGAGCCCATCACGGAAAGCGGTGTAATTAGCCAGGGCTTCCATGGCGCACACGAAAACACAGAATACAGGCACACAGAGCACAGGGTAAAATCAGAGCACAATCACACAAACACAATAGCGTTTTTTCGGCGAACTGGAGAAGGTTAAGTAGATGCGTCGCGGTAGAGGGTAATGAGGGATGATTAATCATCGTGCGGTATAGAAATGATAATTCTTTAACTTTAGTGTGCATGCGTGAGTAGCTGGCAAGAGCAGGGCGGCTTATGACATAATTAGGAATCAAGACGTAGATATTTACAGACTTATATTATTAAACATGTAAAAAGAAAAGAAAAGAACGGAAAGAAAAGCGAGCGCCAAACGACGCGGCTTACGAAAAACGTTTCAGTGCGGGTTAGACGCGTGTTGGTATGGCCGGAGCTTCGAACCATTGATGACTTTCGGAAGAGGGTTTCCGGTCAACGTAGTCAACTGAAACGTTGCTGGGCCCACTTGTTCTGAAATTTGGTAAGGGCCATACCATCGTAATTTGAAGTTACCAGCACACCGATTCGATTTTGCATTATAAAAAAGGACAAGCTGTCCCACCGTAAAGACTGGAGTTTTCAAGTGTCGATCATGCGCCCGAGCCTATCTTAGTTGTACTTCCTGCATAGTTAAAAAGTTGTGCCAACGTTGCTCGTCTAACTCTCTGAGTGTATCCAACCGAAATGTCAGTGAGTCTTCCGGTAGCAGTTTCTAAGTGATTGCTACTCGTAAACTTGGTATAACTATCTCCATTGGTGCTATTGCTTATAATCCATAAGCTAGTTTGAAAGGTGTTAATCCTGTTGTTACCTTGTATGTGGTCCGGTATGCCCATAATACTGCAGGTAGGAGTTGATCCCATCTTTTCGGTGCTTCTAAAATGAGTTTTCGGAGCATATTCAGCAATGATTTGTTTGTACTTTCCACCAAACCATTTGCATGAGGATAATAAAGAGAACTAAACTTATGTGTGACCTGGAATGACTGTGTAAGTGCCTTCATTAAATTGTTTACAAAATGAGTGCATTGATCTGAAACAAGCTCCAGTGGTAAACCAAAACGTGGAAAGACATTGGTTAGCAGACACTTTGCTACCGCAATAGCTGTAGCAGACCGTAAAGCCCAGGCTTCTGCCCATCTGGTTGCATAGTCTGTACAGGTCACTATGTAACGATTGTTACTGAAGACTGCTGGAGGTGTGATCGGACCGATAAAATCTAGACCCCACATCTGGAATGGTTCCAATGGTAAGATGGGTTGTAGAGGGAAAAGATGACATTGCAGGGGTTGTCGAGATCTTTGACAAGTATCACATTGTTTGACAAACTGTGATACATCTCTGTACATAGTAGGCCACCAGAGACCACGTTGCAGAATTTTCCGGTGTGTTAAGTCTGCTGCAAAATGGCCACCGGAAGGAATTGAGTGAGCCAAAATAATAACTGAGTTCACTTCATGTGGTGGAATACATCGAAGTAAAATTTCGGTATGATCCACATAGTATAATTCTCCAGCAATCAACCGAAATCGACAACTGAAAACTGAAATTTTTCTGCGTATTGCCGTAGAATTCTGAGATGGAAGGCAGCCATCAGCGAGAAAGGTCAGGATCTGATCATAATATGTAGATGGTATAGGTGGGTCTATATTTTCATCATTCGTTGGTTCAGAGACATAAATCGTCGGAGTTGTGTCATCTATGCCTACCGGAGCTTCATCGGAATCTAAGCGGGAGAGGAAATCTGCTAAGGCATGTGAACTGCCTGGCCGATGAATGACTTCATAGTCAAATTCCTGCAAAAGTAGAACCCATCGTGCTAATCGTCCACCTAGATGTTGTTGCCGAACTAGATAGACAAGTGCAGGATGATCTATATGAAATGTAAATTTACGACCCAACAAGTAATGTCTGAATTTCTTGACAGAATATACTAGACCTAGACATTCTCTTTCTGTTACAGAGTAATTCTTCTCAGTAGGGGCTAATCTTCGACTTGCATAGTACACTGATCTGAACCACTTATCAATTTGTTGCATCAAAACGCTTCTTATTGCTATATCTGAAGCATCAACAAATACATGAAATGGGCGATCCTAGTGTGGAGGCTGTAAGATGGGAACTTGTGTTAATAAACTTTTTAAACGATCAAATGCTATCTGACATTCCTGAGTCCACTCAAACTGTCGAGGAGTCTTGGTGATTAATCTGTTCAGAGGTATTGCTAAGTGAGCAAGCCATCGTAGGTGTCGACCATGCCATCTTACTTGGCCCATGAAGTGCATTACTTCCTTCGGTGTAGTGGGCACCGGGGCTTCTAACACAGCTGAAATTTTATCTGGATCCACCTGTATACCTTGTGCAGATACAATGTGACCGAGTAATTTGCCACATGAAACCGCAAACACGGATTTGTTTAGGTTCAAGCAGAGTCTGTATTCTCTGCATTTTTCAAAGCAACACCGTAAATGGAATAGGTGTGCTATCATCTTACCAAAAATTGAAAAATTGTCGAGATACACTTGCATAAATGAAGTAAGATAAGGAGAAAATATTTCCTGCATACACCTTTGGAATGTACTTGGGGCATTCCTTAATCCAAACCACATAACAGTACAAGCAAATACACCCCAATTAGCAATGAAGGCAGTCTTTGGTATATCCTGTTCAGCCATTCTAACTTGATTATATCCACTGTACCCATCTAGGAATGAATATATTTCATGTCCTGCTACTCTATCAAGCATTGTGTCAAGAAAAGGGATCGGAAAAGGATCAGGCACTATAGCTGCGTTCAGTTTCTGGTAATCTACACATATTCGCAATTGCTTATTCTTTTTAGGTACAATAACAATTGGTGAGATCCACTCAGCGTGCTCTACTGGTACAATGAATACAACCTTCAATAGCCTATCAAGTTCTGTTTTTACCTGTGATGCGTAATTTGGATTCATCCGGTAGCTGGGTTGTTTGTTCGGTTTGGCTTCTGGCTTCAGCATGACCCTGTCTTGGTAGATGCACGGGTCCAGACCTTTCATATCTTTGTAATCCCATGCAAAGACGTCGGAGAATTCTCGGAGTAGCTAGATTAAGCCTGCTTGAAATGTTTTCATTAAGTTTTTCTTTATCTTCACAGGACGCGGGTGATCTTCATCGCCTAAATTATAAGTGATTAACTAATCTTCTAGAACATAAAATTGTCGAGGCTTCTCTGTATCGTCAGCTGGCTTAAAAAGTTGTTGCAGTTGAGCATCATTTATAACCGCAGTATCTTCCTTCTTATCTTCTTCTGTTACAGTCATTACTGTACAAATTGCATGGTTCCAGTTATCTACAACAGATTGTAGATCAACAGTTCCTAGGGAGATCAAGTCAATGTTATTTTTCAGAAACTCTTCTTCTTCATCATCTGACAAACCATCTAGCATATGGACTGGTTCTGCCAAATACGGCCTAGCATGCAACTCGCAAGGTTGTATAACATCTAATTTTACAATGTATTTATGGTTTTTATCCTTAAAAGTGAGCTCTTGTGCAGACCAATCTTGTATCACCTTAGCGTGCTTCAGCCAAGGTCGGCCGAAAAGGAGGTTGTAATTAAGAGTGGATTCCGGTAAATCTAGTATGACAAAGGTCATTTTAAATGTTGTACCTTGTAAATTGATTGGTACATTTCGTACAAGTCCAATGGGATGGACTCTTGATTGGTTGGCCATTCTGACAAAAAACTGAACTGGTTCGATTTCGGTCCACCCTAACTTTTTACATAGTGCAACAGTAGCAATGTTGACTCTAGATCCTCCATCAATTAGTACCTGTGTGATTTTATGATTCTTATACCATACCGTAATTAAAAGAACTAAATGATCGACCGTAGAATCGGGTTCCGGTTGAACTGTTGCTGTTGCCAGAATGCAGGAGGGCACAGGACTGAACTGTTGTTGAAATTGCTGTCGGACTCCTGGTACTAGTGCAAGTAATTGGCCCAAAGGAAGAGTGATGGATGCTTTAGATAAAATTTCCCAGGCCTTTTGTGATTGGATTGTTTCCCCAGATTCTGAAGATGATGCGTCTGCTGAAGATGAGGTGTCTACTACTGATGATGTACCTGCTGCTGATGATGTGCCTGCTGCTGATGATGTGCCTGCTGTTGATGATGTGCCTGCTGCTGAATTGGAATCCTGTTGTTGTGTTCCTTCTTTGGTTAACGGAGTCTGGGTTATCGGAGTAGGATCTGGGAAGACTGGAGGCTCTGCGGTGGTCCATTGACTAGCCTTGTTGTACATCCTTTGTTGTTCGCGTATACCTGGTTCAAGTAGTTCTGCTGCCGGCTGTAGTTGTTTACCAGAGCAGGTCTGAATTACTGCAGCGTGTGTTTCCACTAGTGTGATTTGTACCATATTAGCCATTGGATTTTGACGTTCCTTCTTCCTCTGATCATATTCAACTGCATCCTTACAAAATCTTCTAATGTGACCAAATTCACCACAGAAATGACAGCGCGGTGGTGGCAGATTGGGATTTTCCGGTGGGGGTCCGGTCTGCTAGCGGTTTGCATTATAGTTGTTATTTCTCTGTCCTCTGTAATTTCGATATCCTTGTTGCTGGTTGTTTCTCATTTGCGGAGGCACATAGTGATTGGCTGGCTGCCCTGGTTCCTGTATAACTGCATTGACAGTCGCTGTTCCCTACACTTTGGCGTTGTATGCGCAGTTTTCGGTGGTGTGTCCGGCAGTGTTGCAGATAGCACAGAATAACTGATTAAGTGCACAAGTGGCACTAGTATGGCCTGAATTCTTGCATGTGATGCAGTATACTTGTCTAGTCATATCTTCAGCGACATTTCTGGTTGTTTTTAACCACTCCAGATCTTCTGTAAATCCTCCAACCTTGTTTTCTAGCTATAAAGCCATTGCGATTACTGCATCTAGCGTCATGGCTCCTACACAGCGTATGATCATAATGTGTTTAAGTTGTGGAGTCAAGCCATTGATAAACCACTGAGTAATAACATCATCCGGTAGGTTGGCATGTGCTGGTGGTAACTGCCTTAAATGAGTCCTAAATAGTGTAGCGTATTCCTGTACTGTTTGATTTACCTTCTGTCTGTTGTTTTGCAGATAGTAAAAAATTTTGGCTTGATTCTTCTTTAGCCTGAAACGCTGCAAAAAGGCGTCTCGTACTGCTTCATAGGTGCCGAAGTGATTAATATCATATTTTGTAAGCCATCTAGCTGCTTCATTGACCAATGTAGATTGAAAGACAATAGCTTTATACGCCGGATCCGGTGGATGGTTGAGAACTGCGTAGCTTATCTCGAATGTGCGTACGTGAGCATCCGGATCATCTCTTGGGAATCCACCGAATTTAGTGTACGTTACTCCTGTTGGAGGCGGCCTGGGTGGGCATACTTGTTGTTGCTGTTGTTGTTGTTGTTGCCCGTTCATCGTGCTGTTGGTTGTATGATGACCTTCTCCTGTATCCAGTGGCTGAATATCCGAACTATTGGAGTCTGTATCACTGGACTGTGCTCTTTTCAGTTCACTGATCTTACTCAGTATGCTTCGAATCTCGGTTTCGAACAAAGTTCCTTCTTTGTTGATGTCGAGTGTAGGGGAACTTACTTCAAAAAGTGGTGGCTGGGCTGAAGATTCACCAAAAAATGGTAAATCGTCGCCGAAAAATTGTGATTCTGTTATCGAAATATCACCGGAATGTGTCGAATTTATGCCAGAATAGGGTGTTTTTTCGCCTTCGCCAATTTCTTTGGCTAACGTGTTTCTAGTCGTAAACAAATTTGAATCTTTATCCAAGATTGTTAAACTAACTTCAGACTGCGTCTTGGTTGATTCTGTAGTTACTATATCTTCGACAGACTGTGCCGAAATAGTACTGGAATTTACCAGAGGCGTAGCACGTTCCACCGGAATATGACCGGAATCACTTCTGATGTCCTTGAATTTCTTGACAACTGGGTCAGACCTAGTTGTACTTCTTCCTCCTAGAGTTATCTTTAGTAAATTAAGTACTCCAGACTGACGGTTCTTGGGATACGTTTCACCGGATCGAGTAACCGGCATGTATCATCTTTTGTATTGATCGCATAGTATCACTATCGATTAAAATTTTTCAATCATGTTTCCACAACAAGTTTGCAACAATCTGGTTTTGTCGCTACTTTCGACAAACGAACGGTAATCTTGATGTTCGATTCCGACAGACGAATGACGATCTTGATGCCACTTTCCCACAGATAACACTTTCGTCAGGTAAATGGCAATCTTGATGCCACCTTCTCACAGATAACACTTTCATCAGGTAAATGGCAATCTTGATGCCACTTTCCCACAGATAACACTTTTCTCAGGTAAATGGCAATCTTGATGCCACTTTCCCACAGACGGCGCCAAGTGTTAAATGTGTTAAACGCCTCGTTCTAACTATCAGAAGGGCGTTTAACTGACTCTTGGGGGTTCTTGGGAGTGGTAGGGGTGTGTTAGACAGAGGCCCTGTACTTAGTTCCCAAAAGTACTGTTCACACCCAGCACTGTACTACTGCTGAGAGCTCTATCGACGTGCCGTACTTAGAATTTACTATCACAGTCTTAGCTCAACCAAACATACCAAATGCACTAAGATGCCATATTGCATCTACACATAAACTTACTGGAAATGCCAGAAACAAGAGTATTCTATCAACTTCACAGAACGGGTATCAAGATCAAACAACACTGTAACACATAGAACTTGAGGGTTCAACACACAATACTAGAGGCCCAATACTCAACTTAGCAGATCCTTACTGTACTTAACTTTGCCACCGGCAGACAGATTCCGACACTACAACAACACAGTACAGATCTGAATATCAGAATATTAACACAGTTGCTCGGATCTCATCAATTCTTGAATGAACAACTTTCAAGAAGCCGTAATACATAGGACGCTAGCACAATCCCACGGAGAGGCATAAACAACTTGCTCAGACAACAGTAATGAAACTCACAACCTTAACGGAGTTCACTAGGTAAGAAACATAGATACACACAGTACCATTAGTCTATGCAGAAGATCGCTATGGTACTCTGAGTTACTCCAATCGTTACACAGTAACGTTCAGACTAATAGTATAGTTATCTCTCGAACATTATGAAGTTTATCAACAGAACCAAGATCAACGGTAGACAACAAACGATAGACAAAGCCAGATACGAACAAGAACTTCGAACATAGAGATTATGCCAAAACAAACACTACATCAACATTCAGATAGACAACCAGACGAACAGTGTGGCGATAACACAACAATAGGCCCAAACCCAAACACACCCCGGAGCGCTTCTTTTCATTGCTTTATATCAGAACTTACAATTGTCATGTAACCGCTTTTCGCACGTGTTTTACAAAGATTTCCATTACATCTGTCCCACGTTACATCTGTCCCAATCCGGCACCTGACTAACATATATATCTCTCTCTCTTTATGTTTCTCTAGATCTCTCTCTTTCTTTCATCTCTCTCTCTCTCTCTCTTTCTCTCTCTATGTCAATCGAAAACAAAACAATTACTTACATCATTGTAATTGTTTGAATCATTTGTGTCAAAATCCACTTAAAGTTGTCCTTCGTTGAATTTGCAAAGACTTGATGCCAAAATCTCTTGCAAAACTAAAGAGAGAAGATATTAGAAAAGGAAAAACATAAAGAAAGAAAAAAGAGTGCTACAGTATGTATGATATACTTACCAAAACATCATATCTAGAAAAATAGAGGTGTGCATAGAGAGAGAGAGAAAGAGTGAAAAACAGAGATATGTTACTCGCATGCGCAAAGTTGACAATAGCAGATCTAGTTTCAAAACGCAATGAATGTCGAATTTTTGCTCTCAAGCCCGGTTAAAACACGACATCAATATGAGCGTCAGTATGAACGTCGGTATAAGCATCGGTAGTTTCCAGTAATTTATCGACGCTCATACCGATGCTCATACTGACACTCATATCGGCGCTCATACCGACGCTCATACCGACATAGATGTACGAATGTGTACACTGCCTAGCCGGTTTCCCAAAGTTTTTCGACATCCATACCGATGCTGACGTGTGACCATCGGTATGCAGAACGTCGGTATGCCCTTGATATGTTGTAATGATGTATAGTGTAAGTTTATGTGTAAGTCTATGGGTATGTATATGTGTGTGTGTATGTGCATGTGTATGTGTAAGTGTATGTGTATGTATATGTGTGTGTATGTGCATGTGTATATGTGTGAGCATGCATAGTCATGTATATGTGTATATGAATAATTGTAAGTATGCTAATTAATGAAAATAAAACAATTTAAATAATATACAACCAATGAAAATTACACTTACAATAATTAGCCATATTTTATGCTTGGTGAAAGTTTTGAATAACCTGTAATAAAGAGAGAGAGAGAGAGAGAAGATAGAGAGATGAACAAAAATGAAAAAGAGAGAAAGATAGAAATTAAGATAGAAAGAGGTAAAAAGAAGGAGAGAGAGAGAGAGTGTGAGAGAGAGAATAAGAGAGGGATTAGAAAAGAGAGGGATTAGAAAAGAGAGAGATCCAGAAAGAGTTCGTATCCACACTGCAGATCTAAACATTAGAGATCTCTTCGATCAGATGCTCGTAAATGATGATCGAAGAGTGGTTTAATGTTTTTGATTTTCTGTAAACATCACATAAGTGATGAAAAATCATTGTGCCCCAGTACACGGTTGCGTCGTATAAGCAACACCTTAGTGTTGTATAAGCGACATTGAGAAGCGTTGCATAAGCTACACTAGTGTCTATCGTATAAGCCATGCTTACGATCAAGTTGTATAAGTGATGCAACATTAGATACATTAATGTTTATGTCGCTCTTAGCATCGATAACAATGTCAAAAATAACATCGAGATTAACGTCCTTTAGATGACGGTATGCGCTCGATGGCCACTCGGACGAAATGATCGATCACGGAGCAATGAAAATGTGTCGCGTTAACCGTTGTTATGCCCCCTTTATTATTGTAGTGTTTAGAGTTGTGAATTCAAACAAAACTTAACATCCTATGTCCTAAAAGTTGACATGAAATAATTACGTTTCTCGTGAAGTAGAGAAGGAATTCAACTCCGTTGCAAATTCTATGTGTCAATGATACCTTATCAAGAAGAATAACTTTCCTAAAAATTGTCTTTTCCAAAGTAACCCTTCCAATTCCTCACAATGTACACTTTGAGTACCTATCAATCAAAATAACACTACCTTTTAGTTTGAAAATACAAAGAAAACCCATAAAGCTCTACTATGGATGTAGAATAGAAGAAACCATGCATGACATATTGGAATTCTGGCAAACTAGGTAACACTAGAGCTAAATGTCATGTGTGCATCAATACCAATGGACCTCTAGTCGCGGAAGTACATAATATGGATGCAGTTGAAGATGATGATGATCCAACATGGACTGATGAGAAGCTTGAAAAGGATTAACACTATGGGTAATGAAATTAAACTTCATCTTTACTTTGTATGAAAGAAGGCCTATTCATGAAATTTGGGAATTATTCAAGTCCCATTTATAATACAAGTGATGGTGTTAGCTTATAATTTCTACCTTCTTCATGCCTAAATTAGGTCATGAATATGACTTCTTTTTGTTACAAAGTTCGAAGTTTTGAATACAAAAAAATAAAAATTGGTTGAGGAACTTATTTAAAAATACACCAAAGAGAATATGAAAAGTATACAAAGAAAAGCATATATCAGCTTGGACTTGAATTTTAAAATTTGAACTTAGTTATTTCTTCATAAATCATTTTAGCTTTCTAGTGAGATATTAATATCTCAATTATGCTCCAAGTTAAATTTTAGAGGGTCAATTGTTTTATTACATATTGTAATCCAGTGATATTCACATACATTTAAAATTTGATAAGTTATTTAAAGTTGATTATCTCAAGCTTACTTCTATTTAAATTAGGAAATTTTCCATATGAATTTAGAGGTTGGAAAAGAAATCCAATATAACAATAACTCAATTATATGCAATTTAATTTATCAATACCTATTCACTTGATTTAACGATCCCAAATTATGATGTTTGAAAACACCAACAAGTTTATTCAAATTTGATTGTAAAACAAATCTACCATATGAATTTAGAGGTTGGGAAAAATATCCAATTTAATAATAAGTCAAGTATATGCAATTTGATCTACAATAACTATTCAGTTGTTTGAACAATCCCAAATGTAGAGCATATTGTTGGAAACAATGTCCCAAAGTATAGTACAATAGCTATATGATGTGTGCTTTATAGAACCCTCCACAAGCAAAGTATGAGGGTGGAATGGTTAAAGCAAGTACCTCTCAAAGAGGCCACTTGGGTTCAATTTCCAATGGGCATAGTGCTAGCACAAAAGCATTTTTTAGAGAAAATTTTCACGATCAATTTTTGTGTAGCGCATGATTTTTGTGTGTGATTGCTAAGATGCTTTTTACATGTAGAAATCCCTTACGTTTATTGCTTTTAAAGCTTGCTTTTAGCAAGGGGTTAATTCCTATATAATAGAGGACAAAGCTCCTTGTTGAGCATCTTCTCAAGGAGTTGAAATGCTCAACACAAGGAGATCAAGATAGGAGAAGTTAGGAGGAGGTGTGCTTTACATCTCGAGTCATTTAGAGAAGTTCATATAAGCCAAACATCAACTATCTTGTTGAGTTACTATGAGTAACAAGTCTATTTTTGTCCTCGTTGTTCATTCACTAGTTTTTTATTAAGGTTTCCTAAACCTACATTCTAAATTAGGGTTTGTTGTAAAATGATTCTACATTTTCATACTCTCCATATTCTCACATACACACACTCTTCATACCTCTCAGGAACTTTGCACACAATTTCTTCTATCTAATTCCTATTTTTGCCTAGATTCAGATCTTGTCAGTTTGTATCATATTCACACATTGTAATTTGACATTGGAATATAAGTTAGCGTATGTGATCATCCTAGCTTACTATACACTTTGAAAATCTTGTCTACTCTCTTTGTCTCTATCACTCATTTCGTTTTGCGTATTAAGGCATGTATGCTCAGGTTCATGTGTTGGAAGATCCTCTAAACATGTGATTTATTGTTATTGTGGCCCATCCCACTTCGAACATTTGGTGTCAAAGCATAGTTGGCATACACCCTTAACAAGATGAGTGATTATATACTTGAGAATGAATGCAAGCTTAAAGGAATGTCTAATTATCCAATGTGGGCTTTTATAATGATGAATTTTTTAGTGTCAAAGGACTTATGGAATATTGTGAATGGAACTTATCCAAGCCAAAGACAAGGTGGAGAAGAAGCTAATTCATCTTCTAGAAGAACTACTGTTCCTATTTCTACTCAATAGGAGGTTAATGAAGAAGAAGAAGGAACTCTTTCATCATGAGGAGTCCGTACTACTACAAGATTACTTCCTATAGAAGAGCAATCTAGATGGTATTCAAGGGATGCACAAGCACTTTCATATATTGCTATGGGAGTCAAGAGGCATATTATACCCCAAATCAGGTCTTCCATAACCTCTCGATAGGCTTGGTTGGTGTTACCGAATCTCTATCAAAGCAGAAATGCAGCTAGGAAAGCTCATCTAAGGAGACAACTAGCCAACACAAGGATGAAAGTTGGTGAATTAGTTGATCAGTCACATATTTTGAATCAGTTCAGTCACATATTTACGAGATGAGTCACTCAATGTTGGAGTAAGTACTTCAGATGATGAGATGGTAAAGACACTTCTAAACTCACTTCCATCTTCATATCGTGCTTTTATTACTTCTCTTACTCTTACTACAAGAGATAGAGAAATTTCATTTGAAGAGCTACAGTTTCTGTTACTTCAAGATGAAGATGAAGAAAATGGTATGGAAGAGAATGATGAAGCCATGTTATTATAATAAAAGGGAAATAAAAAGAAGGAGACAAAGAAGGAGAAGAAGAGTCAACAATCCAAGAAGGAAAGTAAGTCTTCTATTTGTAAGTCTTCCACCCCTTCTCCTAATGCTTCCTCTACACCCAAAGAAAAGTCTTCAACTACATCTAATAAAAAGAAAGGAGTATTCCATTACTATAGGAAACAAGTTTAGTTCATAGCGGAATGTAGAACAAGGATTTTAAATGAGAAGAAGAAAGCATCAGGTAATAATGCAAAAGATGATCCAAAACCTAAGTCTTCTAAAGAAGAACTGTATGCATGTGTTACTATTCAAGAATTAGCTTTTGATAAAGAATCCTTAAATGCAATCTCAAATAATCCCTAGATTTTTTATTCTAGAGCTACTAAGCATATGACAAGTTGCAAAAATGTAGTTTCTTCCCTTTCTAACTCTTCAGGTAGAAGAGTGACCATTGTAGATGTTCATGATTTGGATGTTGTAGGTATTGGAGAAGCAAACCTAAAGTCAAGAGCAGGTGGAAATTTCACAATTTCCAATGTTCTTTATGTTTTAGACATGAAGAATAATTTGCTCTCTATCTCTACTTTCTTGTTGGATGGTTATAAAGTTGTTTTTAAAAAAGATTCATGTTAGATTCTCTCACTTGATGAGAAGCATTGTCTACTTCAAGGTGAAAAAAGAAGTGGCATGTTTGTATTGTCCAAGATTAGTCATGGTAATGTTGCTAGATCTTCTACACCTAAGGAGAACATGAAGTTATGGCATGCTAGGTTTGATCATATCAGTTACATAGCTCTGAAGCATATCAAAGATCAAGGTATGGTGGAGAGCTTGCCTAATTTTGCTTTAATGGATGATATAGAGTCATGTGAAGGATGTCTTGAAGGAAAGCTTCACAAACTACCTTTCAAGAAGCATGGATATATCATGACCACAAGGAAGTTGCAGATCATACATTCAGATGTGAATGGTCTAATGAGAACAAATTCTATTCGAGGATTCATGTACTTCGTTACTTTTATTGATGATTTCTCAAGATACTCATGGACTTACATTCTTAAAGTGAAGTTTGAGGTTTTTCCTACATTTAAGAAATTCTTAGCTATTGTTGAAAATGAAAGTCAGTCAAAGATCTAGATTTTGAGAAGTGATAGAGGAGGAGAATACATGTCAAAGAACTTTAAGTCTTTTCTTGAAGACAAAGGTATATCTCGTCAACTCACTATTGCTTACATGCCATAACAGAATGGTGTTGCAAAAAGAAAGAATAGGATACTTGTTGAGATGATGTGAAGTATGATGTCATGCAAAAAGCTTTCTCCCATGTTTTGGTTTGATGTAGTACATACAGCTAATCACATTGTGAATAGGCCTTCCATAAAAGCATCACAGCTTATGAAGATTTTTATGGGAAGAATCCCAATGTGAGTTAGTTCAAAATTTTTGGTTCTCCAGATTATGTTTACATTGAGAAGAAGGATCATGGTAAGCTTGATGTAAAATCCATTAAACCCATATTTATTGGTTATGCAATTGAAAAAAAATAATGGAGATTATATGTTCTAGATACATGTGATATCCTACTCTCATGCAATGCATATATTTCAAAAAATCAAGTTTATGCTAAGAAGGAAGATATTCCCGATTTAATAAAACTAGATGATTATGCATTTTTTAGAAGGAATTTGGATTCTTATATTCATCCATACAAGGGGGTGATGAATACACCAAAGTGGTTATATCAAGCATGGAAGGTCAATGGTATAAAGGAGAACACAAGAAGAACGAGAATTCAAAAAAGGATACAATAAGCACACTAGGTAAATTATGCAGAACATTTTGAGATTCATAACATTTTAGCTCATACTTTAGTTGAAAATGAACTAGATAGTGTTCAAGATGCACTAATTAGGCATGTATGGAAGAAAGCTATGCAAGAAGAGACTGATTCTATTCATAAGAATCAAACATGGAATCAAACATGCACAAAAGAAAGGAATTGACTATGATGAGACTTTTGCACCTACATCTAGAATGACATTAGTTAGGACAATACTTTAGCTACATTCTTTGGTTTGAAAGTATACCAATTAGATATCAAAATTGCATTCTTGAATGGTGATCTACATGAAGATGTTTATGTTCAATAGTGAGAAGGTTTTGAAGAGACAGGTAAAGAGCATTTAGTATGTAAGCTTATCAAAGCTTTATATAGAATAAAGCAAACACCAAGAGCTTGGTATGAGAAGATACATCTATATCTTCTATCTATTGGTTTTGAAAACTCAAATGCGGCCCCCACTCTTTATGTTAAGGTTGAGAAATATTTTTTGATTATTATTATCATATATGTTGATAATATGATCATGACTGGTCCCAAGGATTCAGACCTTAAATATTCTAAATCATAGTTTAAGCATACATTTGATGTAAATGAATTAGGTATTTTCCATTATTATCTTGGGATAAAATTCATATAAAGAGATGAGTGTATTTACATGACACAAAAAAATACATTGAGAAATTATTGGAAAGGTTTCAAATGATAGATTCCAATCCTATGCAAACACCTATGGATATCAATGTGTCATTACGACCATATGTAGATTCAGAACAATCTAATGCTACATTATATAGTCAAGTAGTTGGTTGCTTGATATATCTATGTTATACACATCTATACATTTAGTTTGTAGTTTCTCAACTATTCAGGTTCATGCACAATCCATTAAAAATTCATTGGAAAGAAGTTTAAAGAATTTTTAGATATTTGAAGGAAACTTCCAATTAATGCTATAGTATTTCCAAAATCTTCACATTTCTTACTTAAAGGTTTTTCACATTCTTATTGGGTAGGTGTTAAAGACTAAAGAAGAAGCACAAGTGGCTATTGTTTCTATCTAGGAGTTTGTCTTATCTCTTGGTTATCCAAGAAACAACCTAGAATTGCTACATCTTCAAGTGAAGCAGAGTATAGGGTTACCTTTATTGCTACACTTGAATCAGTTTGGTTGCAAAACATTATGAGGTATCTTGATGTTCATGTTCATCTTCAATATTTTTGGATAGTCAGAGTGCTATTGCTATTGCAAAGAACCCTATTCATCATGCTAGGACAAAACATATAGAGGTACATTACCACTATATTCAAGAACAGGTATCTAAGTTATTGCTTATCAAGCTTGCTTTCAACAAGGGGTTAATTCCTATATACTAGAGGCCAAATCTCATTGTTAAGTATCTTCTCAAGGAGTTCAAGTGCTCAATGCAAGGAGATCGAGCTAGGAGGTGTGCTCTACATGTGGAGTTATTTGGAGGAATTCATATCAGCCAATGATCAGCTATCTTTCTCAGTTACTATGAGTAACAAGTCTATTTCTGTCCTACTTGTTCATTAACTAGTTTCTGATTAAGGTTTCTAAATCCTAGACTCAGAATAAGGGTTTGCTATAAAACAGTTCTAAATTGTTCATATTCTCCATATTCTCACATACATACACTTTTCATACCTCTTAGGCACTTTGCACACAATTTCTTAGATCTAGTTCCTATTTATGCCTAGACTCAGATCTTGTTACTTTATGTCATATTCGCACATTTTAATTTGACATTTGAATATAAGTTAGTGTATGTGAGCACTCTAAACTACTGTACACTTTGAAAATCTTTTCTACTCTCTCTCTATCTTTATCTCTCACCCATTTCTTTTTTAGTATTAAGGTGTGTATGCTAAGGTTCATGTATTGGAAGATCTTATAAACCTATGATTTATTGTTATTGAGGCCCACCCCACTTCCAAAATATATGATGTTTTAAAACACCAATAAGTTGATTCAAATTTGACTATATAATAATCTATCGTATGAATTTAGAGGTTGGAAAAATAATCCAATTTAACAATAACTGAATTATATGAAATTTGATTTACTAATAGATATTCACTTAGGTGAATGACCCCAAAAGTATATGGTGTTTAAAAACATCAATAAGTTCTTTAAATTTAATTGTATAACAAATCTACCATATGAATTTAGAGCTTTGATAAATAATACAATTTAATAATAACTCAAATATATGCAATTTAATATACCAATAACTGTTCACTCGGTTGAACAATACCTAAAATATGTGCTTAAAAATACCAATAAAATTGAATTCATGATTTTCAATAAAATATTTTAAAATTATTGATAGCATTTCTTAATATATTGTTCAAGTACAAAATATGCTTCTCTATCACAAGGTGTTTGATTTACAATTGTATTGCATGTAGAAGAATGCTTACTCATTGTGCAAATCCATCCAAGAATCTAAGGAACCATTGTTTTGGATAAAAAGTTTTCTAACTCCTCTAATGGTTGACTCCATAGCTTTGGTAGAAGTAGGTAAGTAGCTTGTATATTCCAAAGTACATGATACAATGTATCATAAAAAACAATGGTATTATTTCCATCCAAATCATGAAAAAGTTTTTAAATGGCATCCAAGTTCTTATGATGCAAAGACTTATATCCAATGCAAACATCAGTTTTTTGACATGCACTTTGTCCTACTATAACATGAAACCTTTGATGGTGTTTTGGAAAAGACAATGTGAGTGCGAGTGCTCTTTGAGTTGTTGACAATCTTTATGTGCCCCCCCAATCCATACTTCAAAAACATCATACAAAAATCCAAGAAATATAATGCATCCTTGTGAATATAATGCAAAAATTTTGCATTCTCTTTAACAAAATCCATATGATTTTGCAAAGATATGAATCTAGTGTTAAAAGGGGACTTCTGCCACGTCCGCTTTTAATCTCTTTTGGGTTCTTGGGGATGGTAGGGGTCTGACAATGCAGAGGCCCTTTATCTGATTTTCCCAACTTAACTCTCAAATTAAGCACCACACTACTGTCCAGTACAACTGCTTCTACACCGTATTACTATTCGTATTTCGGTTATTCCTTACACCGTATTTAATGCACGAATTAATGATCACAGTCGCACAGACTTACTAACGTGAACATAACATTACTGTGTTAATAAATAATTACTGTGAGTCAACAAAACAGAGTGACAGTACTCAGAATATCTATAATCTGCACTACGACATCTCCACAAGGTGGCAAATCGCCCAGACAGACAGTATGGAGATCCCGTCTCCTCTACCACCGGAGAACCTGTAATGCCTCTTCATTAATAGGTAAAAGGGTTACATCACTTCGCTACAACCTTTCAGTACGTGCGGTATATGAAAAATATAAAATTACAATGTGCCAATCTGGCGGCCTAACACTGGCACGCACGGTGGACTCGAACCCGCAAAGAAAATAACATTAAGGCTCATCTACAATGCCTTGTATATACATAGCTCGGGCAAATTTAAAGGTTTTGGTGATTTTCTGTTTTAATGAATCCAACATTAGTTTTAATGTTTCCGGCTCCACCAATTGTGCGTCAGTTCGGACTGAACTTGTTGCAATGACCTGACTCAGCAAAAGATCTGCTTGTGTCTCCAAAAATGCTTCTTGTAAGTAAAAGTCATTAGCTAAGGCAACATCTCTCTATTGCTTTATATATGCAATCTGATCATCGATACGTGATAATCTTTCTGCTTGACATCCCAACTGTTTTTCTCTGCGTTCGAGTTCTTCACATTGAAACTGCATTGTTTTATAATACGCTTCTCTTTCCTTCTGCACACCTTCCAATTCCTTCTTCAATTTGAGATATTTACCAAGCTCTTCCTATAATTCTTGATCTCGCCGGAACAATGTTTCAGTGGTCTTATGGAGCTCTACTTCTGCTTTAAGCACATTAGCGGTCAGAGATTGAGATGCTTCTTCTAAGATGCTATAGGCCTCGCGCGTACTATGAAGTTCAGTGCCTAATGCTGTTATCGCATTTGTCTTGTCAATGATTTCCTGCTTCAGCGTAGTAATTTCTGTATCCTTTTGACCCAGCAAAGCGTCCCTTTGTGCGAGTTGATCTTGAAGTTGTTGAACTTGTAACTGCAGGGCATGATTTTCCGCTTTCACCACATTAGTCTCTTCTTGCAATGGAGCAATATCGGCTTCTAAGACATCCACTTTGTGCTGTAATTCTTGTCTGATAGTGTCGGTTGCCATCTTCAATTGTATAGGTATCTGCTGAGAAAATTGGATCAAAAGTCGACCCATCGATTCAAGTTCATGAAACATCGGTGTCAGAGAAGAAAGGGCAGGAATGGGTTGGGATGTAGAAGTGGAGCACAGATGAGGGGAAGGTGGTGGAGAGTAGTTGGGAGAAGAGAATGAAGTAGTGGGTGCGTCAAGAACAACAGACACAACTGGGACAATGGGCTCAACAATGTTCATGGGTGGAGGAAGTGGAATAATTGGCATCAAAATGAAGCCGGTGGTATTCTGCTTTGATGCCTCAACCTTGTCGATTACGGCGTCAATCATAGCAATCACATCGTTAAGAATTTCAGTAGCAATATCCTTCACAGAGTCTTGATTCTGCTGATGGGAATCCACCCGAGAAGAAACTTCATCGGAGTCATCCAGGTTGGCATCGTGCTCTTGCTGCTTATTTGGAGAAGATGGACTAGAAGACTCAACTTGAATAGAAGTAGCAGTATCATGGAAAACTTTGTCTTCATGTCCAGCAGTTGATCCCTGCACCTGACTGCCACAGGGGCTTATGCGTCTACGTTTCCGGTGAAGAAGTTGAATTAGATCCTCATCGTCATCATCCGCGTCGTCGAGCATTTGAGTCGATTCTTCATGTAGCAAGAAGGAAGCATTTGGAGGTGGTTGCGCAACTTGGAGTACCGAAAAAAGAAAAGTAAGGATATGGGGTAGACGAGAACGTGAAAGGTCACCCTTAGTGACCTGTTTGATAACCGCGACATATTCACGGTGAATGCGCCGGAAATAAAAAGAAGAAAAATTGACAGACTCGCGAGAAGCCATGTCTATCATCGAATAGAAGGGGCACGAGATACCATAAGTGCGTTTTTGCAAATTCAAAATAGCAACTAAAAATTGCAGAGTAGTTCGCTCTAGTTTGGGTCTACACAAAATGGCATACTCATTAGATGAGTGCCGGGGAAACAGTTCGATCATGGTGGCTACAGGAAGAAGTGGACCATTCTCCAATCCTTCCATAGGGAGGCAAAAAACTGCAACAAACGAAGCTAAAGTAATAACAACACGGGATGGTAAGCAGGCTATTGGTCAACACTGCTCTGTAGCAGGTGTAGAGGTGATGGCGGCAATGATTTGCGCATAGAATGGTTGACACTCCATTGAATGCCAAGGCAATTAAGCGAAGGCCAGAAGACCATGGGTGCACAAGTACTCACTTACTTCAGGAGTGAGTCCTGCACTGAAAGTAGCGACATTCGCTAAAGCTTCCATGGCGCGCACAAGTAAACACACAAATACAGATGAGAACGAACATGCACAAGCACACAAACGTAGTAACGAGTATCAGTAAAAGAAACAAGATTAAGTAGACACACAGACATCATGAAGCGATCGAAAACCCTAATCATCGCGCAGTATTGAAATGATACCCTTCATAATTACGGCACGCATGCAGAAACAGAAACATTAACACACGGTGGTGATTAATCATATTTAGATACCATAACGAGGGGACTACGGTCAGTGGTCAACCGAAATACGTGGAAAGAAATAAAACAAATAACACACGAACAAGACGAGGTACACGTTGTCGTCGAGATTTGCTCTCCTCTCTCACTTGTGAAGGCCTACAAAAAACATATTTGGCGAAGGTAGCCAGAATTCCCCGAGAAGTCCAGGATGCATCAAGGATGTCAAAGGAAGGTCACATACAAAGTTTCAAAGAAATCAAGAAAGTCCATGGTAGCGGTCAAAGCTGGTCAAAGCTGGTCAAAGTTGGGAAATTAGGGCAAAAATTTCATTGTCACCAAATTAGATGAAAATCCATATACTTGTAAAGATTGTCGAAGGTAGTCTATAGCCCAAATTTCAGCAGAAAATGGATTTTGTAGCACATTGATATGCTATGTTCATTTTGTAAAAATGTAATTTTTCTAGTTTGACCCTACAAATTCTTGTATAGAAAATTATGTTAGCCATATGGTTTGGCATGTATAAAGATCATATGTGGCTACATATTTGTACAAATTTTCAAGGCTATCAGAGCTTCCTAGACACCTTAATGCCACCTTGCAAGCTTCCAAATGTAGTCAAACTTGTACAAGGGAGATTCAGATGGGAGTTTTTCCTGCATATTCCTGAAGGAGATCTTTGGAAACATAGTCCTACAAAGTTTCATCTTCATCAAAGTCTTTTTGGAGGGTCAAAGAGCACAAAGTCCAGTTTTCAAGGTCACCGCAGTTTTCTAGAATAAGAAAATTGAAGGCTTGAAGGGCTGCCACATGTCAAAATATGATTGAACCATGGTGTACGGTCAAGATGAGCTCCTATTCAAGGGTGGAGATGCACTAAAGCATAAAGGAAGGAGGATCCACGAATTTTTTCATAAAAGAAGACTTTGTTGACAGTTAAAGATCAATAATGCAAAGTTTCTCCAAAAATAGTGGCTTATCTTATCCGAATTGATGTCAGCACTGATCCGACGGTCCAGATCATCCCCAGATCCAATGGTGGAGAATGAGGGCGCCTAAATTTCACTCCTTTACACTAGATTTGATAGAAAGAACAATTCCAAGCCATTGATTTGATTAATCAAATGGTTGTAATCGAAAGTAGTGATCCTAGAGTTGAGAGTTGATTTCTCTAGATCCAAGGGCCCAAATTCATTAAAAAAACTATATAAACCCCCCTCCAAACTCCTAGAGCATCATTGTTAGGCATCCATAGGGCTCATGCTAGCTTACGGTTTCCTTGAGATGATCACCCTCGGTTGAGCGAGTGAGGATCCAAGGTGAGCTAGTATGAGTATAGAACCTAGTTTCAAATTTAAGTTAGAACTCCAATCTAGGATAGGCTCTTGAAACCAGCATCTCTATCTTGACTCACCCTCGGTAGAGCGTGTGAGTGAGTTAGAGCTGATTTTAATGAGTCTTAGACTTCTTTAGTTAGACGTTACGAGCCTAGACAGACATAGGGTCACTGGAGTGGAACTCACCTTCTTACGTGTGACATTCGGTTGAACTGTCATGGTTTGAGGGTCGGAACCACCTTTGATCAGTAGACTGCTTAGCATGACGTACCACGACGATATTTTACATGTAACTTAATTCAAATTCTTTTAATTCATGTCACTTGTCACTTGTCTCTTGTCACCTCTCTCAGTCTCTTAAGTATTTTTACATGTCTTCTATTTCTTCTATGTGTGAGAAGGCTCCGCAGTATTGCGTTGAACCAGTGAGGATGTTTCTTTGAGCTTGTGAGTAAAATCCATCATCATAATTCACTTGCATGCATATAATCCATACAAATCCATACATATTTATTAGTTTCTGAAAGTGTATAAGAAGCTCCAATATTGGACCATTCTTCCTTTCAAAACTGATTTATGTGTAAGGATTCCATCTATTCTCGTCATGCATACATATCATCCAAAGAAGTCTATACATATGGATTAGAATTAGGAAGTGTTTAAGAAGCTCCTCCAATGGACCATTCTTCCTTCCAAATTTGATTCGTGTGTATGGTTCTCTTTCATTCTTATCATTCATGTCATCAATCTAACTTGCACACCTACATTCCCATTCCCATAATTATTTCAACATCTCTCTCTTCTCCATACTCAACATTAATTTCACCTTCACATCTTTAAACCTTCCAACATTCATTAGCTTCATACACCCTGTGTGTGCCACGACCGGACCCGATCCACCCGGATTGCGATCACCTCCACATTTGAACCCGACGTGAAACGCTTCGTGGCATTTGCTTCTGATCTTGTTGGGAGGTTGTGATCCATATCCTTTGTTTCATATTTTTCATCCTCATCATATCATCATCATCAGTCTTGAGTGTTGCACTGGATTTCTCACAGTATCGTGCACATCTTCGTCGTGAAGTAAACACATTTGTGAGAGATCTAGAGCATCGTACATCACTTGCTTATTCACATAAGATGGAGGAAGGATTCAAATCCCTTATTGTTGAGAAACAAGGCCAAAGAATAGTCTCTTCTATGTTGAGAGAGAAGGGAAAATTCAATGGCATCAACATCACAAGCTACTTAGATTTGTTTGAAGAGCAAGCTATGATTTTTGGTCTTCCTGAAGATCTTTTGATATCATTCTTTGAACGAATTGTTGATAGCTCTATCATAAACCGTGTCACTCAATATGATAGTCTTCCTTGGAGTGATTTTAGAAAGGAGATGCTCAAAGAATTCTATCTTGAAGATTATAGCCAACATAATCGAGATGGATTCTTACGATGGGTCAATTCTCCAAAGCCTAGTAGCTCTATTACTCACTTACAAAATGAGTATATTAGACGCTGTTGAGCCCATAAATGTCATGTTGGTCAAAGTCAACTGCAGTCAAAGTCAACAGGTCAAAGTCAACAAGGTCAAGGTCAAAGTCAACAGGTGCAAAGTCAAAGTGCGTAAGTGCAGGTGTCAAAGTGCACAGGTAGTGCACAATGAATGGTCCACAAAGGGTAAATTGGAGAAAACAAGTTGCAGGTTGCAGAGGTACTTTCTCTAATTTCCCTAAGGTTCAAAGTGTGTTTTAAAGTGTTTTGGAAGGTTCAGGTGAACCCCCCTTATGTGCAAAAGTGAAGAATTAAAAGGAAATGTGAAGGCATGTGAAGCGGCAAAGTGTACGCACAGGTGAAAGTATGGCCCCCCATTAAAATTTTTGGTTTTAGACTAAAGTCACTACAGGACAAAACAGTGAGTAGTTGGCTGCCACTTGGGAGAGCCATCTTGGGACATCAAAGTGAGCACCAAGATTCACTTGCAGTTAGGAGCGTACGTGATCGACACACTCAAATCAAGGTAAGAGCCATTCTTGGACCAGGGTTGGAGTAAGCAAGAGAGCATAGGCTAAGTGGAGCAAGAGAGGGAAGTGCAAGAGACACCAGAGTACGTCGCACAGAAGTGGAAGTGCAAGGTGCATAGAGAGTGACCAAGGATTGTGGTGCAGAGAAGTGCTAAGCTATAGTTCCCCCAAGTATCTCAAGGTCCTTTGGCAGTGTACGCTTGCCGACAGCAGGTATTCACTCCTCTCCCTTTGTGGAAGCTTGGTGCAAGGTGTGCACAAGGAGAAGCTTGAAGCAAGCGGAGGTTTGTTGCAGAGGAGGTCGGCAGCAAGAGGACATTGGGATATTGGATATTTTGTAATTGGGCACTCTGCGGGATTGTGCATAGAGGTATTGGTGTATCTTGTATTTCAAACATTGTACTTTTCTTACTGTAATCAATCGAAGGCAGAGACTTCCAAGGTGTATTTTCTCTTTTGGTCCTTCCATTTTCTCCTACAAACCCTCAAACTCCTTCTTGTCAAAGAATCCCCCAACAAATTTGGCACGCCCGGTGGGACTTCCAAGGAGCTTTGAGCATAGGAGGCTATATATTGCCATTGGAGGACAATATTCCAGTGTCGACAACATTACTCCAGTGGGCCAAAAGGTGCATACTTTTATCAAGTGTCTCATTTTAAGTGGACTATGCATAGCTCATGACCGCGACCCGGTCACAAACCTTGAGAATCAAGTGCAAGCAGACAAGAAGAAAGACGAACAGAAGATCATCGAGTCCACTTTCATCGACTTCATCGGTAGGAAGCATGGCAGGACAGGTGGACCTAGAAATCTTGCTCTCCAGATTAAACATAAAATTTCCCTCCTTCAGGGGTTTAGCCCAGGAGGACCCAGATGAGCACATTCGACGATTTCTTGCATTATGTAAGACTAGGGGGCTAATGGGCAGGGAAGATGCTTTCTTGATACTCTTCCCAGCCACATTGGAAGGACTGGCAGACAAGTGGTTCAGCCAGTTTGCTGAAAACCACTTTACCACTTGGGATTTGATGAAGGATGCTTTTAGAAATCAATTCCAGCAGGGGAACACAGCAGAGATTATCATAGAAGAGCTAGAGAACTTGAGATTGGGTCCAGAAGAAAAGTTCCCAGAATTTGTGACAAGAGCCAAAGCACTAATGGCCAAACTACCAGATCCACCCCATGATTTTTTTGTCAAGAAATGGTTAGCCAAGCCCCTACCAGTAGCCACTCAATGCAAAATAAAGGAATTAGTATTACCTACAGCCTCCATAGAGGAGTTCATCACCACGGCTACAAGACTGGAGCAAATAAGGCACCAATATGGGACAACTTCTTCACCACCAACATATGGTACAGACATGGAGGATCCAGTGACCCAGCTGAGGAGGGAGTTGGAGGGCTTAAAGAGAAATAAGCCCTACAAAGAGGAGGAGACTGCTGTGGCTCAATTGAGAAGGGAGATTGAAGCACTCAAGCTCCAAAAGGAAGAGGAAGCCCAGGCAGAAGAATTAGCTCAGCTGCGACAGGAGTTGCAGGAGCTCAAAGGAGGAGGCATCAAGAGTGGTCTTTGGTGTTCCATGTGCAGCAAACAAGGGCATATAGTAAGTGAGTGCCCTCTGTTAAGTGTAACTTGCCAATTATGCAGGAAGGTTGGCCATGAGGCCCATGAATGCCAATCAAGAGGAATGCCTGCAACGACATACTGGACCCAAGGAGGACCCCCAACAACCACAAATGTGATGGCTGCACAAAATCAAGGTAACAACTATAACCATAGACAGAGGAATAATTTTGGAAATGGGCCTAGGAGGCCAATAATCTGTTTTAGGTGCGGAGAATGTGGGCACTACCAAAGTAGGTGCACCCTACCAGAGAATGCACCTCCTTGCAGGAACTGCCCTGAGGCCAGAGACCATTATACATATGGTTGTCCTAAGAATCAAGCCTCTTCATCAGGGCCCCATATCCAAATGATTTCGGTGAAGGAAGAAGAAATGGCAAATCAAGTTAAGGTGCTTCCCCCAAGTATCTCAAGGTCCTTTGGCAGTGTACGCTTGCCGACAGCAGGTATTCACTCCTCCCCCTTTGTGGAAGCTTGGTGCAAGGTGTGCACAAGGAGAAGCTTGAAGCAAGCGGAGGTTTGTTGCAGAGGAGGTCGGCAGCAAGAGGACATTGTGATATTGGATATTTTGTAATTGGGCACTTTGCGGGATTGTGCATAGAGGTATTGGTGTATCTTGTATTTCAAACATTGTACTTTTCTTACTGTAATCAATCGAAGGCAGAGACTTCCAAGGTGTATTTTCTCTTTTGGTCCTTCCATTTTCTCCTACAAACCCTCAAACTCCTTCTTGTCAAAGAATCCCCCAACAGACGCTATGAACAACTTCCTGATGAGGATAAGATAACTTTGGAACCTGATCTTGTGATCAATTTTCTTAAGCTTCTTCATCCTGAAACTCGTAGGGAAGTTGAACGGCGATTAGAAGAACCAGATAAGCGCTATGATCTTACTGACAATTGGCAAAAAGTGCGTAAAGTAGTAGAGGCTGTAGCCCATAGACATCAAAGGCAATCCATGCTTTATGAGCAAACTAGTCTTCCTCAAGCTAGCCTTCCACAAACTAAGGAGCAAGTTAGAGAACAATCCCATGCTATGCTTTTTGATTCTACTCCTATTCCTCAAATGATGGAGCCTACTCAAGGTTTTAAAGTAGAGCCAAATAAAAGTGTAGTTGAACAATCTCAAGTGGAAATTCTCACTAAGCAAATGGAAAGTCTTATTGCTACACAATCCAATTTGGCCAAGACTATAGATGCTTTACAATCTAATTACACCAAAACTTTCCAAAATCAAATGAACCCAATGACTTTTCAAGAGTCTAATCAGCATGTTATAGCTACCAATCAAAATCCACAAGTAGCTCCTACTCAAGCATATCAAGTTCCTCCAATGCATAATCCTTCAATGCAAAATCCTCATCCTCATGTGCAAAATCCTCAAATGTATCAAAACCTGTATCCTCAAGCTTCTCAAATAGCTTTTCAAAATCCTCAAAATCAAAATTTTCAAAATCATCAACCGTATAATATGGAAGCTCCTCTTGCACCTCAAGTACCACATGTTGCTCCCCAAGCTCCTCAAATACATCAATTGCATTTTCAAAATCCTAATTATCCTGTTCAAGCAATACCTTATCAACAAAAACCTCAATTTCAAAATTTCCCACCACAAGTTAATCAAAATCCTCAAAATCAAAATGGTTTTGTGCGTGGCCCTCGTAGGTGTCCTTGGTGTGATTCGTTAGAGCACTTTTTGAGAGATTGTGAATTATTGAAGGCTGCTAAGGAGCAACGACTAGTAATAGACATAGACAAGAAAATCTGTGACTATCGATCTAGGCTACCTTTGCAAGGAAATTATGGTAAGGGAGGAATGAAAAAACATTATGAAAATATAACCATAATGGACGTAGGAACTAGAGGAGTGAAACTAGAAGCTCTTGATGAACAACAAGTAGAATCAAGTAAACCCACAACAAAGGAAGGTGATTTTTCCATAGAGGCTTTAGTAAGAGCACGGGATGAGATTAGGAGAATAACGGCTTGGGAGTCACCGATAGAAGATCAATCTCTTATTTCTCACATATCCAATGTAGAAGAAAAACGAAAAAGAGATGAAGCTGAGCCTAGTGAAAGAAGAGTGACTCGAAAACAAACCTCAGAGGGAATAGAAACAATCATAGAGCAAGGAGAAACATCACAATCCAAAGATAAAAAACAAGAATCAGAACCCAATGAACAAAAACAAGAGGAGAAACAAAAAGGGAAGAAGACAAAGCAAAGAAAAACAGAACCAAAGCCTTTAGATAAACAAGAACAATCAAAACAAACTGAAGACCAAACACGAGAACATGAACAAAAACAAGATCTTGAGCAAAAACAAAAGAAACCAAAGAGAAAACCTAAAGCCATCTTGATTTCAGAAATTGAGAGAAAAATAGATCCTATGGAAATTTTAGATGACATTTTGCTTAAGAGTCAAGTGACTATGTCTTTAGAACAAGTTTTCTCTATTGCAAAGCCTGTTTTTAAAGATAACTTTATCGGCCTAATTAAAAGGAAGAGGTTTCCGCTTAATCTAGATACTGAGATGCAAGATTCTCTAGATCAAGATCAAGCTATGAATGAAGCCTTAAACTTTGATGAATCTGATGAAGAGGACTTTGATGATGATGAAGTAAATGTTAATAAAAATTTCTTAGGACCTATTCAACCTGACCATGAAAATCATGAAAACAATCCTAAAAGTCACTTTAAAAGAACATTTTGGTCTAGAGGTACATCAGAGATGCATGTTAAAATAGGAAATGATAAGAACACTATCACTGTAAATGCATTAGTAGATTCCGGCTCTGAAATCAATGTGATTTCAAGAGAAGTCTATGATAAGTTTCGATGGCCCATAGATAAAGATTGTGGATGGCGTATGAGAATTGCAGATAATGGTGTAGGTACCCTGTATGGAGCTTGTGCTAGTGTGCCCATATCCATAGGAGGAATCACAGAAGAGTTTCACTTTTTTATTCAAGATAATTGCTCCTATGAAGTTCTCTTAGGTCAACCCTTTATTTGTGAGAGTCGTATGGAAACTAAAGCCATGGATGATGGGTCTACCTATGCTAGATTCAAGTCTTAGGATGGAATGCAATCACTTCAAGTCATGACAGTAGGAGTGAATCATCCTAGGAATCGATTGTCAATTAGAAAGAAACCTATTGTTACTCATGGTCATGAGCATGCTTGTAGTGATTGTGCACCTCGATTCATGTTTGGAGCTACATATGATCAAAATTTCGGATAGAATCCATTGTTGAGCGGGACAATAGTGGATATTGGTTTGACATCTCGCATCCAACCAACATGTACAATAGTTTGTCACTTTTTTTTCCACATTCTAGATTAGATTTTCTTCATAAGAGTCAATTGTCCAAGTCTTTTATCCAAAAAACCCAAAAAAATTATAAAAATAACAAAATCATGGAACATGATGAGAACATTGAGCATGTGATTGAAACATCTCATTGTTTCTCTACTCTTGAGGAGTTAAGAGTTATGTCTTCAACAAAATTCTAATTCCCATATTATTCTTCTTTCTTCCCTTGATAAGTATGCTCTAATCCAAGAGTATGCTCTCAATGTTGACAAGTGCTCAAAATTTAACCAAACACATGATGCCTTAGTTGAAACAAAGTACAAAACTGTAGACAAAAAAATCAAACCCATAGCTCAACCATTACCTCAAGGAAGTAATGAAAAAATTATTGATGTGAAAAATGATCCAATTCTTCGGGATAAGAAAAACATAGGACATACATTCACGGATGAGACAATCAAACAGGTGAAAATTGGTAGAGATGATGACTTTCTTTTGCCAGCAGAGAGAGATAAATTTGAGAGAGTTATACGGAGCCATGGAAAAGCCTTTACTATGTATCCTCATGAGATTGGTTGTGTAGATCCTAAGCTAGTTGCACCCATGATAATCTTTACTATTCCACATATTCCATGGAATCTTCGCCCTATACCAGTTCCAAAGGCTCACTTACCTGAGCTAATGAAACTACTTAAGGAGAAGATAAACATGAGAATTTTAGAGCCATCTTTTGCACCTTACTCAAACAGATGGTTCACTGTGCCTAAAAAGAATGGGAAACTACGTTTTATTCAAGATCTCCAACCTGTCAATAAAGTCACCATAAGGAATGTAGGAACAGGACCCATTGTAGATGAGTTTGCTGAATCATTTTCAGGACATTCTATCTATTCAATGGGTGATTTATATTCGGGATATGACCAATTCCAATTAGCAATTGATAGTCGTGACATAACCACAATGAAAACTCCTTTAGGCTTAGTGCGAATGTGTACTTTACCTCAAGGAGCGACTAATTCTGTGGCTCATATGATGAGTGCTATGAATATGGTCTTACATGACTTTATCCCTCATATAACTATGCCATTCATTGATGATATTCCAATTAAAGGGAGTGAGGAACGTGTAAAGGACATTACTTTAGATTCATCGGGATGTCGTAAATTTGTTCTTGACCATATCTCTGATTGTGAAAGAATATTTCAACGATTTGAAGAGGTAGGTCTCACATTTTCCATAGAGAAATATGTTTTTGGTGTCAATGAGGTACTTATTGTTGGACATTTATGTGGCCATTATGGTCGAAAGCCATACCCACAAAAAGTTGATGCCATTAGCAAGATTTCTGAAACATGTAACAACGTGAGTGAGGTACGTAGATTTCTTGGTGCTTGCATCTTTTATGTTATTTGGATCCCTCACTTTGCTCATGTTGCTGATTGTCTTTATGACTTGTTGAGGAAGAAACGAAAATTTATTTGGACTGACAAACACACTCAAGCTATGCGTAAATTGAAGAAATTATTGCTTAAAGCTCCCATCCTTAAGCGTGTAGACTATTCTGCTAACAAACCTATTATATTGACTGTTGATACTAGTCCTATTGGTATAGGTTGGGTCATAAGTCAAGATGATAGTGAAGGGAATAGATATGCAATTAGGTTTGGTGCCAAAATTCTACATGAAACACAACGAAAATATCCACAAATCAAACGAGAACTATGGGGTATGGTAACAACTTTGAAAACAGACAAAGAATATTTCATTGGTGCAAATGTCAAAGTTGAGACTGATTGTTTGCCTCTCATTGGAATGATAGCCAATTGTTCATCTCCTGATATAGCCATGCTTAGATGGATCTCATATATTAAGTTCATAAATCCTGAGTTAGTTCATATTTCAGGTAAGTCAAACTCAGTTGCTGATATGTTATCGAGAGCTAGATTTGATGATGATCTTGAAAGTGATCTAATAAAGAATGTGAACTTAATTGACTATGTTCCACATATATATGAGTATGAGAAATTTGAGTCTGAGTACGAAGATGAATGGAGAGACATAGGAAAGTATCTCAGTACACTACAACCATTACCTAGCTGGACTACGAATAGATTCCGTAACATTAGGAAACGAGCTTATAACTTTTTCCTATGTAATGGTTATCTTTGGAGACATGCTAAGGGTAAGGTTAAGAATCCACAACGAGTCCTGGGAAAATGAGGTCTTCAATTGCAAGTAATGAAGGAAATGCATGAGACATTATGGGCCGGTCATAAAGGATTTTTTGGAACATATGAAAAAATTAGAAGTACCTATTATTGGCCTAGGATGTATGTTGACATTAGTAGCTATGTTTCTACATGTTCTACTTGTCAACTTCATTCATCAGTCAAACATAGAGATCCGTTGCATCCTACTTATCCACCTTGTATTCACTACAAGTGGGTAGTAGATCTTGTAACTATGCCTAAAGGTATCGACAAAATGCGTTACATTGTACTTGCAAGAGAAGACTTAACTAATCATGTAGAGGGACGTGCACTACGATCTAAGACCACTTACAATGTTTGCAAATTCTTGCTTGAAGATGTCATAAGTCGCTTTGGGTACATAGAGAAAGTAGTTGCCGATTGTGGAGAGTTAAATGCGAGAGAAGCTAAAGAGTTCTTTGAGCGTCACGGTATTCGTTTGTCTCTCACTACTGCATATAATCCAGAGGCCAATGGTAAAATAGAGAGAGGGCATCCACCTATTGTGAAAGCCATATCTAAAGCATGTAACGGTGACATCAAACAATGGCCTAGATTCTTACCTTTTGCACTTTGGACAGATAGAATGACATGCACACGTACTATTGGGTATATGCCTGCTGAACTTATGTACTGTCAAAAACCATTGTTTCCAATTCAATCTCATATTTTTGCATGGTCAAATTTTCCTTGGTCTGAAAACATGTCTACTGATGACTTTTTGAGGTTGCGCATTAAACAGTTAGAACAAGGTAAAGTAAGACTTGATGATGCTGTTGAAAAATTAAGAGAATCTAGAATGAAGAATAAGCATTATTTTGATAAAACTCATCGACTGCGTCCTAATCCAATTGAAGTAGGAGATTGGGTGCTCATTTATGATAGTACATTTGACTCTCAATATGATGCACGCAAAAAGCTCACTCAACGGTGGTTTGGGCCATACATTGTATCAAAAGTCAACAACAATGGTACGTATGCTCTTTGTGAATTAAATGGTGTTGCACTAAAAACTTTGATTGCAGGTAAAAGGATAAAGCTATTCAAGAAACGTGATAATGACGAGTACATTTTGGATGAGGACATTGAAGAAGATGACAACAATGAGGCAGATTCATAAACAGGAGTATCCATGTTATAAAAAATAAAAATATAAATAAAAAAAAGGAAAAAAAAACATATAAAAACATCATTAATTTTTCAAGTTCATGTTGCTTTGTTTTTTTTCAAGTTCATTCTTTTTTTTTTTCTTTTTTCCATGCTTGTTTCATGCATGTTTTTTTTCAGTCTTTGCATTGCATTGCATTGCATATCCACATCACTTGAGTCAAAAAAGGCAAATGATGATTTCTCTACTTGTGTAAAATTGTATCTTAAGTAGTAACTTATCTACTAAGGAATTGATTATAATCTAGGATTGTGGAAAGATAGGGCATGTAGATTTGGAGGTTTATTTTGGTGACAAGACTTTCATATATAAACATGCATATGTATCTTGTATCGAAAGCATAATTGTTGAAATCCTATCTCCTGCTATTGCATGTTTCTACATCCTTAGTCCATCTCACAACACTTGTATCGGAGTTTAAACGACTGTTCTCCGTCATCAAAAATGGTTGTACCTTATATCGGGGTTTAATTTTTCCTCGTCAAAAAAAAAAAAAAAAAAAAGCTACATGTTACCAAGAAGTTTACACTTTCTTCCACCCCAAAAAAGTGATCGTAACCATAAAGTTGCCGAATCATCATCATCATCAAAAAAAAAAAAAAAAAGAGGCAAGCCAAAGGAGGATAAAGAGGCATAGTAGAATAAATCACGGGCTATATAGGCAGATTTATGCATTAGTGGAGTTTAGTTAGATTTCCTTGCATGTTATTAGAGAAAGAGCATATTCATATTTATGTAGGAAAGGAGTTGATCTAAAATAAGCTAAAGATGAAAGATGTCTCTTGAAAATCCTAAATCTTTGTTTATAATCATATTTAAGGTAGATTGCTTTATGAAAAAGGTACAAAATTTTCTTCAAGATGAGAGGAACTGATGCTTAAAACGACTCAATACATCCACTTCCACTTCATATTGATGCTTGTTTTTTTTTCTTTCTTGTTGCCAATGTTGCTTGTTCATTTGCATATATGTTGCCTATTTGTTCATGCATATTCATGTTGCCTGTTTCAATTATTTCTTTCATGCAAATTTTGCTTCATATCACATTACCTACTTATTCATGCATATAATCAATTTTCCTTCCATATTTCTTATGTTGCCTATAAAAGAATTTGATGCTTGGAACATTTTGTTTTTCACAGATGCTAGAGTGGTGCTTCCGGAGGAATCGCAGGTTTAGTGGGGGCGAATGTCGTCGAGATTTGCTCTCCTCTCTCACTTGTGAAGGCCTACAAAAAACATATTTGGCGAAGGTAGCCAGAATTCCCCGAGAAGTCCAGGATGCATCAAGGATGTCAAAGGAAGGTCACATACAAAGTTTCAAAGAAATCAAGAAAGTCCATGGTAGCGGTCAAAGCTGGTCAAAGCTAGTCAAAGTTGGGAAATTAGGGCAAAAATTTCATTGTCACCGAATTAGATGAAAATCCATATACTTGTAAAGATTGTCAAAGGCAGTCTATAGCCCAAATTTCAGCAGAAAATGGATTTTGTAGCACATTGATATGCTATGTTCATTTTGTAAAAATGTAATTTTTCTAGTTTGACCCTACAAATTCTTGTATAGAAAATTATGTTAGCCATATGGTTTGGCATGTATAAAGATCATATGTGGCTACATATTTGTAGAAATTTTCAAGGCTATCAGAGCTTCCTAGACACCTTAATGCCACCTTGCAAGCTTCCAAATGTAGTCAAACTTGTACAAGGGAGATTCAGATGGGAGTTTTTCCTGCATATTCCTGAAGGAGATCTTTGGAAACATAGTGCTACAAAGTTTCATCTTCATCAAAGTCTTTTTGGAGGGTCAAAGAGCACAAAGTCTAGTTTTCAAGGTCACCACAGTTTTCTAGAATAAGAAAATTGAAGGCTTGAAGGGCTGCCACATGTCAAAATATGATTGAACCATGGTGTACGGTCAAGATGAGCGCCTATTCAAGGGTGGAGATGCACTAAAGCATAAAGGAAGGAGGATCCACGAATTTTTTCATAAAAGAAGACTTTGTTGACAGTTAAAGATCAATAATGCAAAGTTTCTCCAAAAATAGTGGCTTATCTTATCCGAATTGATGTTAGCACTGATCAGACGGTCCAGATCATCCCCAGATCCAATGGTGGAGAATGAGGGTGCCTAAATTTCACTCCTTTACACTAGATTTGATAGAAAGAACAATTCCAAGCCATTGATTTGATTAATCAAATGGTTGTAATCGAAAGTAGTGATCCTAGAGTTGAGAGTTGATTTCTCTAGATCCAAGGGCCCAAATTCATTCAAAAAACTATATAAACCCCCCTCCAAACTCTTAGAGCATCATTGTTAGGCATCCATAGGGCTCATGCTAGCTTACGGTTTCCTTGAGACGATCACCCTCGGTTGAGAGTGAGGATCCAAGGTGAGCTAGTATGAGTATAGAACCTAGTTTCAAATTTAAGTTAGAACTCCAATCTAGGATAGGCTCTTGAAACCAGCATCTCTATCTTGACTCACCCTCGGTGGAGCGTGTGAGTGAGTTAGAGCTGATTTTAATGAGTCTTAGACTTCTTTAGTTAGACGTTACGAGCCTAGACAGACATAGGGTCACTGGAGTGGAACTCACCTTCTTACGTGTGACATTCGGTTGAACTGTCATGGTTTGAGGGTCGGAACCACCTTTGATCAGTAGACTGCTTAGCATGACGTACCACGACGATATTTTACATGTAACTTAATTCAAATTCTTTTAATTCATGTCACTTGTCACTTGTCTCTTGTCACCTCTCTCAGTCTCTTAAGTATTTTTACATGTCTTCTATTTCTTCTATGTGTGAGAAGGCTCCGCAGTATTGCGTTGAACCAGTGAGGATGTTTCTTTGAGCTTGTGAGTAAAATCCATCATCATAATTCACTTGCATGCATATAATCCATACAAATCCATACATATTTATTAGTTTCTGAAAGTGTATAAGAAGCTCCAATATTGGACCATTCTTCCTTTTGAAACTGATTTATGTGTAAGGATTCCATCTATTCTCGTCATGCATACATATCATCCAAAGAAGTCTATACATATGGATTAGAATTAGGAAGTGTTTAAGAAGCTCCTCCAATGGACCATTCTTCCTTCCAAATTTGATTCGTGTGTATGGTTCTCTTTCATTCTTATCATTCATGTCATCAATCTAACTTGCACACCTACATTCCCATTCCCATAATTATTTCAACATCTCTCTCTTCTCCATACTCAACATTAATTTCACCTTCACATCTTTAAACCTTCCAACATTCATTAGCTTCATACACCCTGTGTGTGCCACGACCGGACCCGATCCACCCGGATTGCGATCACCTCCACAACGTCATCAATTATCGTCCGATTGGTGATATGGTCGAAGCTTAGAACCATTAATCACTTTTGGCAAGAGAACACCTGTCAAGGTTGCTAGCCGAAAAGTTGCGGGTCCTACTTGATCAGCAATCCGGTATGGACCAAACCACCATAATTTAAATTTTCCGGTAGACCGATTTGCTTTAGCATTATAGAATAACACAAGTTGTCCCACCGTAAACACAAAGGTCTTGAGGAAACGATCATGGGTATGGGCTTGACGAAGCTAAACTTCTTGAAGAGTCATAAAACTTTTCCACCGCTGTTCATCCAACGATCTGAGCATATGTTGAGGGAGAATCAAGCAAAAAGAAGAAAAGAAGAAGACAAAGAAAGAAGCTTCATTAAAAAGATCATATCTGAAGATACATCTCTGCAGAAAGCCCCGCAGGGGCACATATCAAGGAAAAAGCACGTAGGTGGAAGGAGGAACCAGGGCAAGGAAAGTATCCAAGAAGTGCAAGAAGACAATTGGCAGGTACTAATCCTTCCGTTGATAGCGTGCGATGAAAAGAAAGTAAACAAGCTCAAAGCAATACAACAGGGTCAGATGTGTGCAACCAGGACAAATCAGAGGACCAAAAGCTAGAAAGAGGTCACTGGTGGCATGTGTGGCAACCCAAGTGAATACAGCAACCCAGATATGTGATATAAGGAATACCAAGGGGCAAACAGAAGCAAAGGACATACCTCGGATAAGATAACCAATTGTATGACAGTCCTTGTTGCCGCTTCGACCGCTGGGTGCGTGTATTCAGACCTCTTAAACAAGCTGAAGACAAGAAGTAAAGCCTGCGAAGGGACGACAGAGACAAAGAGGGGGAGAGTGTTGCAGAGCAAAGAGAGCACAAGGCAGAGAAAAAGAAGGGCCCCAAAATTTTTCCAATTTGGACACCCAATTTTTGTATTATAACCATTCTTGTAACATAACTTCCGTTGTAAATGCACTAGAGGAGTCCTCTAGATGCATCCCCACAGAAGATTAGAAGCTTACCCATGTAAATTAGTAGGAAATTAGTCTTTTAGTGAATAAAGTGCCGGTCTCTTGTGTGAAAGGACCATTTTTAGGGCACATGTATATAAGTCAATTTGTGACTCTTTGTAAAGACTTTTTGCCATTGTGAGAATCAATAGCACAAAAATTCGAATTTGTGTCTTCTCCTCTCTGTATCATCTTCTTTGTGAGCTTGTATGCCTGTGTGATGCTTGAAAAGAGTGTTAGGAAGTGTTTTCTATCCATGAAAGTGTTTGTTTGCTGTGGTTAAGGTGTGTGTGAAGTGTAGGAAGGTCATTCCTGCGACTTAGCATTTTGCTCATAACTTGAAGTAGAAGCATCAAAATTGAGTGAAAACACCACCATTTGATGCGTCTTCTCGAGAGCTTCAAAATGCATATGGTATTTCCTATATTTGGAGTTCGGAGCTGAGAGAAAAGCTCAATTAACTATTGGCTACTGCA
Source organism: Ceratopteris richardii (assembly GCA_020310875.1). Classification (NCBI taxonomy): domain Eukaryota; kingdom Viridiplantae; phylum Streptophyta; class Polypodiopsida; order Polypodiales; family Pteridaceae; genus Ceratopteris; species Ceratopteris richardii. The sequence goes on from CM035410.1 coordinate 144,499,338, forward strand.
CCAAGTGTCGTGACACCATAACTGACAGTTGAAGCTTGTTTGGAATAGTCTTTGCCTTGTTTGCACTCTTTGAGTAACTCATTTGCATTGATCGTCATTTGAATGCATGTCTTCATACACTCGGCTAGGTTTTGATACTCATCGGATTGATAATTAAAGCGTGAATCCCCACTATATGCACTTGAGGGGGATTGAGGCATAGTCTCTTTCTCCACAAGTCCCTAAGTTGGTTCTTAGGTACACACATTTTTTGGCACCGTTTCTGGGGAGTGTCGAATCAAACCGAAGCATTCGTGTGATGGTAAGTAGCTTTTTGCATTGAAGTGAGTGGAGGAATGGTGATTTTTTCTTCTTTGGTGAGTCACATTCACCCGCACTTATTACTTCTCAGTCTTGGAGTGTGTGTAGTAAGTTGTTAGTTTAGGGAAGTGAGTGGAGTGAGTAGAGTAGGAGGAAGAAGGGAGTAGCTAGGAAATTAGAGTAGCTTTTAATCTTTGTCTTGTTGGTCTTGGTAGTTAGGATAATTTTTTTCAAAAAGTATAAAACCCAAAAACTATTCATTGTTCAAATTACTTGTCTCTCGAACAAGTATCGTGAAAGTCTGCAGTTGAGTATCGTGTTTGGAGATCGGGGTGACTGAGCTACGCAGGCGAATAGGAGTGGGTGGAGAGTTGAAAGAGAGTTTCCAAGGTAAGCACATTCATCATTCAATCATCATTCCCAACTAAAATAAACATTTCAATAGAAGAACCTACGGGAAGTATTGTGAAAGGTTAGACAGGGAAAAAGAGAGTGTATTTTGGTGATCCAGGTTGAGAGGAGAGGGTAGATGCACTCTAATAACATGTTTTAGTACTCAAAATCCAAAAAACACTTGAAAAAATTTGGAAAAAGGCCAAGTATCGTGTTCTCCCGCGGTTGAGGTATCGTGATACCTAGGTATCGTGAACTCCTGTGGTCGAGTATCGCGATACTTGAACTAGTCGAATATCGTATATCGTTGCGAAATCCTCACGATACTTGTCATATATCACGTATCGTGAAATTCAGACCACAATACTCGTCAAGTATCGTGTATCGTGAATCTCCGGTCGCAATACCTGGGTAATATCGTGTATCGTGAGGGTAACTCTTCGCGATATTTGTGAAGTATCGAGTATCGTTGAGAATTTCTCACGATACTTGTTGGATATCGCATATTGTGTATCGTGAAATTTAGGTCGCGATACTCGTTGAGTATCGTGTATCATGAGTTTCGGATCACGATACTTGTTGGATATTGTATATCACGGAGACTATTTTCTCGATACTTGTCATGTATCGAGTATCGTCATTTTCTCGGCGAACATCGTGTATCGTGTATGGCAAGATCCTTGATCGCGATACCTACTGAGTATCAAGTATCGTGTTTTTTAGTATCGCGTATTGTGTTCCTCAAGTATCGAGTGTCGTGTTTGGCACGCGATATTGGTCAACTATCGAGTATCGTATTTATCCAAGTATCGTATATTGTCTTCTGAGAAGTATCGAGTATCGTTTCTGGTAGATATTCTGTATCATCTGGTTCAAAGGTCGAGTATCGTGGTACCCTTCTAGTGTGACAGATATCGAGTATCGTGAACTTTATGGGGTCAAGTATCGTGACATGAGGTTTCACAGTCAGTCCTTTCCCAACCAAATTTGTCTAGAATTCTGACCCTTAGTGAAGAACTCTAGAAGCTGGAGGTTGGCTAAGGTTAAAGAGAACTTTAAAGTGAATGAACCTGAGATCTGGGAGAACCCTAGGAAGCCGAAGAAGTGTGATCTCTTCAGTGGGAAGTGTAGCCGAACCAAGTAGCCGTTCACATTATTATGAAACCTCTAGTGAGTCAGAGGAAGAAATTCCTATGGCTTCAGAGGATATGCAAAACATTGTACCAATGATTGGCATGATGTCAATTATTGAGGGAGAATATCAGACACATTTAGAATATGTGACCACCAATCACCATGAGATACCCATATACCTAGATGGAATAAACCAATCAGTGGCTAGACTGAAGAAAGCTTCAGATGCTTACATAATGCCTAGGCCAGCATTTAAGTATGCAGGAGGAGTTTATATGGATAAAAGGGATATCCAGTATGTTGTTACAAAACATCCTGAAAACATCAATGAACTTGGGGAAGAAGACAATGCCCCAAACCTTAATGAATACGGGAACGAAGAGCAAGTGACCACACCTAGAGGGAGATATACTGTTGTTAGGGTTTGGAGAGGAGACATGGTTCCCCAAGATGACTCCTTAATGGATGTGTATTTGATCAATGGAATGGAGAATCTCCTTAGAGCCCACTCTTCATTATGGGAAGCAGCCCCTAATCTAGTTACTGTCTATGAGTTACAAGATCTTGACTTCCCCACCATCATCACGTATTTGGATAAAAACCAGAGAAGGTATTGGCCCCTAATAGAGTTAGAAAGAGCCGGGTTGAAATATCAAAACATTCCAGTGTTTCCCCCGAGGGATCAAGCCACTACTTCACAAAACCCACATGAAACCTCTCATAATAATTCATTCCCACAGTCAGGACAAACACAACAAACACATATTCCGGTCAGATCACACGTACAGTTTGCTATGCCTGCAAATAACCCCCATTATCGACCTCAGCCACCTGTTGACCCATGGAATGGAATTCCTGCCCCAGTTAGACCACCTGTGGTAAGAGGACTTGGTATACCGATAGGAAGACCAGTTTTCCCTGTGATGCCTAGACCACCTGAAGCAGGAAGCAGATTAAGGCCAATCCAAGTTGCCAAATGCATGAGAAACCACTATGATGGTTCTAGTGAACCTTACAATCATATAGCTGAATTCAAGCAAGTAATTAGAGCCGAACAAGTAGAAGATTTCTTGATCCAATATGAATCTTTTGGTCTAACTTTGACGGACACAGCTCTAGCTTGGTTCCAACCATTAGATCCCAATAATTTTCAAAACATGGAACAAGTCTATCAAGAAATGATTGAGGAATTCACTAAGTCTGGAATTAAAAACAACTCATCATCATTGATTCATAGCTTTAAACAAGCTCCTACGGAATCAGTGAGTACTGGCAGTAAGAAGATTCAAGCAGTATGTGGATAGGTGTCCAGTGGAAGAGAGACCTACTCAAAACAAAATGGTGTCATTATTTTTGGAAGGATTATTGAATGGATCATTAAGATCTTTGGTATACGTGAAAAGAGTTCAAACCTTGCAAGAATGTATGAGAGAATGTATTGACCTAGAGGACAATCTAGCGGAGGATCTGAAAAATACCTCAAGGTAGTATCAAAAGTGAAGATTTAGCCAGTAGCACATCAAACCCTAAGAACAATGTAGAAGAAATAGCCAACTTAGTAGCAAAGAAGTTGACCGTTCACGGACAGAGGAGCTACCGCAACAACCCAATGAGAGTGCCCATGCTTAGAAGATGTATGCATTATGGAGGTGATCATCCCTCTCATATGTGCACTAGGGGAATAATCCCACCACCTGCTTATGCTTACAATAGACCACCCGTTCCGGGCCCTCTACAATATTGCAGCATAGAACAAAAGTATACAAATCATGGCACGGAAAACTGTCCTTACAATAGGCAATCAAGACCTGTACAACCTATCATGAGACCTTACAGATACCCTTGGAGAGATCAGGGAGGTGAATCCTTTAGATATCCCACATATCAGTAGCATGCATCTATACCACGACCATATACTTATCAAGGGTACACTCAACCACAGCCGGTGTTAGGACAACAACCACCCCATCCTCAGAATGTTGTCTCAATGAAAGTAGCTCGACAGGAAGAAAACCCAGAGAGAGCAATAGTACCAGCCACACCCTTAGCTAGTAACGAATCATACGACCCATCTTATGACCATAGTCAAGGAGATTATTCCACTTATGAGAGCTCTATGATAGAATATGGACAAATGTACGAACCATATGCCTATGGCATGGAAGTGCCGGATAGTTCCTATGGATATGAGCAGGACTATGTGTCATTGATGTACACAGCCCCTTGGGCATCCATACCCCCCCGACCTATGAACAGACCGCCTATACCTAGAGGACCATGTTATAGATGCGGAGGTGATCATTATATCAGAGAATGTACACTACCAAACCCACCACCACAGCAAGTCTAGGAAGGATACTGTAGTGATTGTGGTAAAGAACACCTTTTCAGATATTGCCCCAAGAACCCCAACAAAATTAACTCTAACATGCAGATTAATGTGATAGAAGTGATAGAGTCATCAGGGAGTGATAAGGAGTACACTGTGCCATTGAAAGCAATAACAAGATCTAAAGCTAGAGGGACCCCAGAAAAAACTGAAGAAAATAATCAAGGTGACAGAGGAATGAATATACCTGAACCTCAAATAGTTGAAGACTCGGAGGAGCCTGAGAAAAGTGTGACAAGTAAACAAACACAGAGATGGAAGAACCGTAGAGATAGGATGAAGGAAAAGAAACTACAACAAAAGAAGGAAAATGAAAAGAGTGAACAAAATCCAAAAGAGAAACAAGAAGAGGAAGAAGAAATTCGGAAAGGAAAGTCAAAAAAAGAAGAGGTAGGTTCAGTTTTAGCACACCCCATGCCTGAAGAATTAGTCATGTGGATTCAGGCTAATGTTGGAAGAATTGTTGAGGATCAAACCACATTTGAAGGAGAAACTGATCAGCCAATTGGAGATCAAGGCGGAAGAAAGGGAGATGTCTGATGAAGTAAACATAGTAAAAATCCCAATCGATAAGGTTGGAGATTTTAGTGAGGGAGATGAAGGAAACACGTGTATTCCAATTACCTATAGAGGTTACACCACTAAAGCCATCTTAGATTCTGGAGCGGGAGTAGGAATTGCTACTAGAGAAATCTGGGAAAAATGGGGAAAACCAGCTCTAAGACCAACACGCATGAAGATACAAATGGCAGACAGACACACTGAACGACCCTTGGGATTATTGGATCGGGTAGTTTTTACCATTTGTGGAGTTGAGTTCAAGCACACCTTAGCGATATGTCAATTTGAAAGGCCTAGCAATTATGAAATGATACTTGGAAGACCTTTCATGAGACAACTAAAGGTAGTGCAAGATTGGGGAAAAGACGCAGTATATTTACAGCATGAAGGAACCACAACAAGAATAAATCTCCACACTTATACATATCAAGATGTTCCTCCCTTACAATGGAATCAGATTCACAAGGAGAAAGATAACCAATCGATTCATAGTATAGGTTCAAGTGATCAATCGTGGATGAATGAAGACACTCACCTATGGATATGCCACACTGCAAAAAATGAAGAGGATAGGAGGAAAGGATGGCAGCAAAGGCAAGGAGTTGCTAGATCTGTACAAGATCCAACCTATATGCCTCAAATATTCTTAGATGAAGAATTTGAACCTCATGGTTGGATGGAGATTTTAGCTACTCTCGATGTTTGTGTAAACGAAGAAGTGATAACCATGAATGAATGCATTGATGAGGAAGGATATGACGTTAGTCTATACGTGGTAGTTCTTCAAGAGGCTGAAGAAGGGGAAGTGATAGAAAAGGAACGGAAGGAGGACTATGAGAGCATTGAAATGGAGCAAGAGCAAATGGAAATAGAAAGTGGAAATCAAGAAGTAAGTGTCATAGCGAATGAAATAAATCAAGAACCAACACAGGAAGAGGAGCTTGGGTTAGATAAAGCAAAAAATGACGAAGAAAACAAGACAGAAGATCTGTTTGAAGTGCCTGCCCACTTCAAAAAATATGAGGTAGAAGAGAGGAGAATTGCTATTCAAATGCCAAAACGAGAAAGCATATGACAACAAAGAATAGACCAAGAAAATAGTAGTAACCTTTGAGGAAGGAGAAGAACGATGTACTTTTATAGGACAGGGTGTCTCTATGGAGGAAGAACAAGAGTTAATATGCCTCATAAGGGAATACAAGGATGTCTTTGCTTGGACATATAAGGATTTGAAAGGAGTAGATCCATCTATATGTGCACATAGAATCCCTATGACATCTGAAGCTAAACCTTCCAAACAAAGACCATACACATATAACGATGTTTACTCAGCAAAGATTAAAGAAGAGATAGATAAACTGTTAGATGCTGGGTTCATTTACGAGATCGAACACACAAAATGGGTATCACCTTTGGTGGTGGTACCAAAAAAGAATGGTAAGTTAAGAGTATGCATAAATCTGAAAAAAGTAAATGTTGCCACCATTAGAGATAGTTACCTGTTACCCATCACGCACCATCTTTTGGAAAGAGTGGCAGGGAAGGAAGTTTATAGTTTTTTGGATGGATTTTCAGGTTATAATCAGGTAGCTATTGCTCCTGAGGACCAGCATAAAACAACCTTTGCAACTGAGTGGGGAGTGTACGCCTTTAGTATTATGCCTTTCGGCCTAACCAATGCCCCAGCCATTTTCCAAAGATTGATGTGCCATGTATTCAAGGAGTTCCTGAGAAAGAGTATGGAGGTATACGTGGATGATTCATGCACTTATTCAGCTATACGATCAGAGCATATCCCTGAAGTAGGAAAGATCTTTGCCAAATGTCGACAATATAGAGTATGCCTCAACCCAGAAAAATGTGTCTTCATGGTTCGACAAGGAAAGATATTAGGACATATTGTCTCTAAAAATGGAATTTCAACTGATGAAGACAAAATCAAAGTGATTCTGGATTTTCCAAGACCAAAGACTGCGAAGGAAGTCCAAGCATTTATGGGACATTGCGGATAGTAACGAAGATTTATACATATGTATGCCATAATTGCTAGACCTCTTTATGCATTATTGACTCAGTTTAACTGGACTGAAGAATGTGAAAAGGCCTTTAACGAATTAAAGAGTCGATTGAGTTCAGCCCCAATCCTTCGAGTACCTAATTGGAACAAACCCTTTCACATTCACGTAGATGCTTCCAAGTTTGCCATTGGTTGCATCGTAGCTCAACCCGCAGATGCAAGAAAGTTAGACCACCCTACAGCCTATGCCAGTAGACAATTAAATCAAGCGGAGCGCAATTAAACCACAATTGAAAGATCAGGCCTAGGGATGGTTTATGCAGTAAAGAAGTTTTGACATTACCTGTTGGCAAACAAATTCAAATTCTTCATTGATCATCAAGCCCTACTGTAGTTAGTCAATAAGCCTTGTAATACGAGACGACTAGTACGATGGTTTCTATTGTTGATGGAATTTGATTTTGAAGTAGTAGTCAAGAAAGGGAATACTCACATTAGAGCATAACACTTATCAAGAATGACACATGGAGAACCACCCATAGGAGTACCAGTTGATCTTCCGGATACGTACCTGTTCAACCTCGAAGTATGTCCCCAATGAGCAGAAAAGTTGATCCCTATACTCATGCATGGACCTAAAGATGGGATCACAACAAACCGAACCCAAGACCTGTGGAAGACTAAAAACCTTCATATCATTGATGGAAGTTTGTATCACCTAGACTCAAGTGGATTACTCATGAGATGCGTAGAAGAAGAGGAACAAGAAATGTGGCTTCAAAAAGCACATGTAAATCAATGGAAAACTCATTTAAGTGCAAACGGAACATGGCAAACATTGAGAAGACTAGGCATATATTGGCCAACCATGCAGAGGGATGTGCATAACTATGTATCAACCTGCCCGACCTGTCAAGAACGGAATCCAGAAGAGAACTCTAACTTATGCTACTCCACTGTAGCACCAAGATGGAGCATGCCTCTGGTGAAGTTCTTAAAGACCCAAGAGTACCCAGAAGGAGCTACTCTAGCAAGGAAACGTGCACTGGTAGAACAAAGCAAGGACTATGCCCTTATAGGAAAACAACTCTTTAAACGGGGAAGAGATAATCATTTGCGAATGTGCATTCATGAAGTCGAGTATCTTGCTGTCTTAGAGATGGCACATACAGGAGCTGCAGGAGGACATTTCTCTGCAGATAAAACTGCAAAAATGATTCTCTTTGCTAGAATGTGGTGGCCAACTCTACACCAAGATGTAGCAACATATGTGTAAAGATGTGATATTTGTCAACGAACGAAATATCCAATTAGGAGAGACGAGATGCCACTGAAACCCATGATGAGTGCCAGAGCTTTTACTAAATGGGGAATAGACTTCATAGGATCTATTAGCCCACCAGCTAAAGGATCCCACGCCGAGTATATAATTGTAGCCACAGACTATCTAACCAAATGGGTTGAAGCCAAAGCAACCAAGAGAAATGATGCAAGAACTACTGCCAAGTTTCTCTTCGAGAACGTTTTCACTAGATTTGGATTGCCAATAGAAATTGTGAGTGATAGAGGCACACACTTTGTGAATGAAGTTATAGAAGCCTTACTGTATGAATTCTTGGTAATTCATAAGAAATCAGCCCCTTATCACCCACAAGCCAATGGACAAGCCCAAAGTTCAAATAAAATCTTGTGCACAGTTCTCACTAAAATTCTGAACAATGGTAGATCTGATTGGGATAAACAATTACGTCACGCTTTATGGGCATTCCGAGTAGCTTACAAGATCGCCATAGGAACTACTCCTTTTAACTTAGTGTATGGACAAAATGCTATTTTCCCAATTGATTTCTTAATACCCACTCTCAGAGTAGCAACAATTTATGAGTGGACGGGACATGAACTCTCAGCTCAATTGGATAAAATAGAGAAGTTACATGAAACTAGGTTACAAGCAGTAGCATGAATTTATGCTGCTAAAAGGCGACAGAAGGCATATTTTGATGCTCATATTAAAGATAAAAATTTGAAGGAAGGAGATTTAGTTTTGGTTTATACTTTCAAACAACACGCAAAGAAACTACAAAAAAGAGGATATGGCCCGTTAATCATCAATCGCATATCCACCAGCGGAGCCATCACCTTAGAAACTCTAGATGGAGAAGTATTGCCAAATTATATCAGCGGATGTCGAGTGAAAAAATATCTAGAGCCATTAACTGAGGAAATAATGTCACGATTGATAATGGGTAAGAATAGGTGCCTAGAGGAAGAAAGAATACGAGAGGAAGCCAGACAAGAAGCGTTAGAGCGAATAAGAAAACAAAAAGAATGGATGAGAGAGAGAGATGAGAGATATTGACTAGGAGAGGAACTCGTCCCAATGGCTAATTTTAGGGCCATTGAAAACCTAGGGCAACAAAGGAAGCATCCATATTTGAATTTGGGAGCTGGAAAAAAAGAATACCACTTAGTAGATGCTCTCATTGACATAGGAGCCGCTACAAGCTGCATCAAGTATTCATTGACTCAAAAACTCAAGGAGGAATTACGTCCATCAAAGGCACAGCTGATAGGAATAGGAGGAACAATTACTCAATGTATAGGTGAGGTCACCTTACCTCTACATCTCGGAAACAACACTATGAAACAGAAACTCTTAGTATGTCACGATTAGGACTTATTGGAAGAGCTCATGTTAGGTCAAGACTGGATATATGAATATGAAGTAACTATTCAATTGGCCTTAGGATACATCTCGGCCAAGATAGGACATCGTGAAGTATTCAACATGCTAGATGAACGACCAATCAAAGCCACAAGTATAGAACCAAAAACTCACTCAAATGAACACAGTGATGAATGCACGTTCACTAGCACTATGGGAAACCCTTCATTGAGTATTTCATGTGAGGATACATTGAATTCTGCTTGCACACCATCTTCTAATCTAGCAAGTCACAAGAGTATCATTCTACCTGAAAACAACTTTAGCAAAGAACCACGCACAAGAGAGACTAGTTCTCCGGGTAATCACAAGTCTGCACCTATTAGAATATACCCCATTCCTTACACTCGACAAGCTTGGATAAGGAAGGACCAAATGGATCCATGTCATCAACAACAAAAACATTATCGACATCAGAACGACCCATCGAACAAGCGAGTAAATCACTTTGGACACCGAAGTCCACAACGAATTGCTCGAATATGGATCCCAAAGAAAGTGGTAGCTGCCCAACCAGCCCGCACACAAATATGGATTCCCAAGTCATGTACTCAAATGACAATCATAAAAAAGGACGAACCAATGCTCAAGGAAAATCAGTATGGTCTAAAGGCAAAACAACCAAAGATGAATAGCTACAGGATAGAAAAGGAGTCTACATATGCTTCAAAAACCATTCCAAGATTCAAAAAGCAGATAAAGCAGACGTACAACACGAGAAGCACCACATCCTTCAGGAATGTTAGGAATACAATCTGCCCCAATAGTGTGAAGCAGATTTGGATGCCGAAAGGCAAGATTAGCTGTATGCATCAACCAAGTAATTCGAGTTGCACACATTTGGAGTTAACAGAATCCAAAGTATGCATGATAGGGCTACATTACAAGGCCAAGCATTCGGCACGTTATTCTTCTATTTCAGGATCGTGAAGCACATTTTCCTCTTGGGAAATAGGAGAGCACTTGTACATAATCTAAAGAAAATTACTAAAAAATTAATAACCGCTTTGGCTATGAACTAACTTTTCTGTTTTTCTTTCAGACAAAAACATAAAAATATCTAAAAGTAGGAAAAATCCCAGGTATTACCTTTCTCACACTCACGGGGAAGGGACGACACCATTCACGTGGAGCATTGCCAATCTTATGAAAGACAATTGAAGGAGAATTTTGATACTATCTGGCCACTAATTCATACTCTATATTGAGTGCAGATGTCATCTACTAATTCCGAAGCTACGCAAGAGGAAGAGGTCCAACTTCTTCCATTGGAATCAATAACAAAAGCAAGAGGCCATGGGTTCCAAGAATCAGGCCGACAACCAAGTAAGGAGCCCGTTGTGATTGAGGTACCGGATGATACACCTCAAGATAAGAATGACCACATAGAGGCTGAGCCAAGGATCCAACTTCACATTAGGCAGCCCCATGATACTACCATACACGTGGAACAAGGGAAAGATGTGACAACAGGAGCAGAACCTAGTATCCCCACCACATGGTTAAATGTGGATGTAACTCAATTGAAACCTGTTGTTAAGAAAATGATACAAACGGCCATGGACACACAACAACATATGATGGAAAGAGATGCGGATTACGACAAGGCCATGAGGGAAAAGAATCAGTTTCAAATCATGAGTGAACAACTGTCTGCAAAGCTCATCCAGGCCCAGAAAGAGACTGCTGCCAAAGAAATGGAGTTACTTGCAGTCAAAACACAATGTGATGCATTGATGCACCAGCATCATCAGCTACAAAAACAACTGACAGAATTACAAAGACAACATGACGCCAGTGAATCAGACAAAGAGAGAATGAAAGCTAGAAGTAATCTACTCGAAACACAACTGAAAGTATACATGGAAGTAATCTACTCGAAATAAAGAATTGATGAGGGCATTGCTATATGACCAGCCTATAGAAAATCGGAAGACATCCGTCAATGACCAGAAGGAATTAAGCGATCAAAATGAGAAATATGCAGAGTTGCTAAAGCAAGAGAAAGCCCTCACAAAAGAATGGGAAAGAAAGTACATCCATGAAACCAATGAACTTAAAATGCAACTGCAAAATGTGAACGCCAAACTTGTAAAAAGTTACAGCGAAAACATGGGTCATGTAGCAAAAATTGGCAATGAGTTGCTTGCGACAAAAGAAGCATTAAGGGAAGCAATGCAAGAAGTTAAAGAAAAGACTGAACGACTTGCACAATTAGAAACAAAAGCAGAAGAAAAAGAATCCATCGGGACACCAGTAGAGCCAACGCAAAAAAATCCTACTGACGAGGTAGAGGTACGTCCTCTATCTCCCCCGATTTATATTTCTCCAATGAAAGAGCAGATGGGAGAAACACATGATGATCATCCAATGCCATATACTGCAGAAATAAGTCAAAAGGAACGGGCACTATTGGTATCCCGGTTGATAGAAAATTTTGAAAATGAACTCATCAAAGTTATGAAAGAAGCAAAGATTAAAGGTAAAGCCTTGGAGACGATCATGAAGCCTTTCAACATTCCGTATGGACTATTGAAAGAGAAAACCAGACAATACATAAAGAAAATCACACAGAAAAACCCAGACGAACAGCTGCAGTTCAACAATGACACGTTGAACTATACTCAAGAGGAATTTGAAGCAGCACAGCCTATTTGGAGAAGAAAATTTTTGGAGAAACATCCTACATTATGGGTGCACTGGCAAGCCGATATTTATTACAGGTAAATCCTTCTTTTTGTCCAACACCATGGCGCAGAGAAGCACGATAATTTTTGGATATGCAAAAGACTGGTGTGATCAATAAAAAGTGGCTAAACTATCCACTACTTCCAAGTCCACCGCATAACTATCTACCTATAGAGGATTACATGATCAAAACCATTGAAATTTGGCTGTAGAATTATGCAAAAATACCCGATTTAACTATCAGGATGACCAATAAAATACTCAGTATGATCCTTACAATATTAAGGGTCTTCAAACACGCGCCATATACATTTTTGAACTTCATTGGCATTAATCAAGGAACAAATATTCTCGTTTTTTACTTGTCTGTTATGCCTAGCCGACCAACAATAATGGCATATTATTCTAGGTTGATGTTTTTGTCGAGTACCTATATGCAAACGTTCGAAGAAGTGTTCTTCAAAGGGTTTTTTGAGATTGATTCAGAAATCTTTTTAAAGATGTCATCTAACTTGAATGCCAGATTAGTGGCATATGAGCTAAGCTTCTTCGCCGATCATAGACAACCACCACATGACGGTGTGAAAGTAGAACAATGGAAGCAACTAATGATACGTGAAGCCAATCTGCTTAATGAAACAGAGCAAAAAGTATATAGAACATACTCTTGTCGACTCCCAAAGCTTGTCGGGGATGACAGAGTTCAGGAGGGGGCAATGTTGAGGGAGAATCAAGAAAAAAGAAGAAAAGAAGAAGACAAAGAAAGAAGCTTCATTAAAAAGATCATATCTGAAGATACATCTCTGCAGCAAGCCCCGCAGGGGCACATATCAAGCAAAAAGCACGTAGGTGGAAGGAGGAACCAGGGCCAGGAAAGTATCCAGGAAGTGCAAGAAGATAATTGGCAGGTACTAATCCTTCCATTGACAGCGTGCGATGAAAAGAAAGTAAACATGCTCAAAGCAATACAATAGGATCAGATGTGTGCAACTAGGACAAATCAGAGGACCAAAAGCTAGAAAGAGGTCACTGGTGGCATGCGTGGCAACCCAACTGAATACGGCAACCTAGATATGTGATATAAGGAATACGAAGGGGCAAACAGAAGCAAAGGACATACCTCGGATAAGATAACCAATTGTCTGATAGTCCTTGTTGCCGCTTCGACCACTGGGTGCGTGTATTCAGACCTCTTAAACAAGCTGAATACAAGAAGTAAAGCATGTCAAGGGACAACAGAGACAAAGAGGGGGAGAGTGTTGCAGAGCAAAGAGAGCACAAGGCAGAGAAAAAGAAGGGCCCCAAAATTTTTCCGATTTGGACACCCAATTTTTGTATTATAACCATTCTTGTAACATAACTTCCGTTGTAAATGCACTAGAGGAATCCTCTAGATGCATCCCCACAGAAGATTAGAAGCTTACCCATGTAAATTAGTAGGAAATTAGTCTTTTAGTGAATAAAGTGCCGGTTTCTTGTGTGAAAGGACCATTTTTAGGGCACATGTATATAAGTCAATTTGTGACTCTTTGTAAAGACTTTTGCCATTGTGAGAATCAAGAGCACAAAAATTCGAATTTGTGTCTTCTCCTCTCTGTATCATCTTCTTTGTGAGATTGTATGCCTGTGTGATGCTTGAAAAGAGTGTTAGGAAGTGTTGTCTATCCATGAAAGTGCTTGTTTGCTGTGGTTAAGGTGTGTGTGAAGTGTACGAAGTGCTGAAGTGTAGGAAGGTCATTCTTGCGACTCAGTATTTTGCTCATACCTTGAAGTAGAAGCATCCGAATTGAGTGAAGACATCACCATTGGATGCGTCTTCTTGAGAGCTTCGAAACGCATATGGTATTTGCTATATTTGGAGTTTGGAGCTGAGAGAAAAGCTCAATTTACTGTTGGCTACTGTACCAAGTGTCGCGACACCATAACTGACAGTTAAAGCTTGTTTGGAATAGTCTTTGCCTTGTTTGTACTCTTTGAGTAACTCATTTGCATTGATCGTCATTTGAATGCATGTCTTCATACACTCGGCTATGTTTTGATACTCATCCGATTGATAATTATAGCGTGATTCCCCACTATATGCACTTGAGGGGGGATTGAGGTATAGTCTCTTTCTCCACAAGTCCCTAAGTTGGTTCTTAGGTACACAGCGTATCTAACCGAAAAGGCAAAGATTCTTCCAGTAGCAATTTCTGAGCTAAGGCAATGCATAGACTCGGCACTACTACTTCCATCGGTGCAATGGCTTCCAATCCATAAACAAGCTTGAATGGAGTTGATCTGGTTGCCACCTTGTACGTGGTCCGGTATGCCCATAATACTGCTGGTAAAAGCTGATCCCAACATTCCGGAGACTCAAGGATCAATTTGTGAAGCATATTCAACAGAGTCTTATTGGTACTTTCAACCAGACCATTAGCACATGGATAGTACGGTGAACTGAATTTATACAGAATTTGGAAAGTGTGAGCCAGTACTTGCATTAAGTGGTTTGCAAAATGTGTTCTTTGATGTGTCACTATTTCCAGAGGTAATCCATAACGCAAGAAGACATCCCTCATCAAGCATTTAGCCACCGAAACTGCTATGGCCGACCGTAATGCCCAAGCCTCCGCCCATTGAGTGGCATAATTGGTACAAGTCAAGATATAGCGACTGTTGGTGAGGGTCGCTGGTGATGTTATTGGGCCAATAAAATCAAGACCCCACTTCTGAAAGGGTTCTAGAGGTAAGACAGGTTGAAGAGGAAAGAAGTGCCGTTGTTATGGTTGTCCAGACCGTTGACAGGAATCACACTGCTGCACAAACTGAGTCACTTCTTTGTACATTGTAGGCCACCAAAGCCCACTTTGCAGAATTTTACGGTGAGTAAGATCAGCTGCGAAATGTCCGCCCAAGGGTAATGAATGAGCCATCGCAATAACCGATTCTACTTCATGTGGTGGGATACATCAAAGCAAAACACCAGTATGATCCATGTAGTATAGCTGACCTACAATCAACCGGAATCTGTGACTGTAAATTTCAAATTCCCGTCGCAGAGCAGAGGAAGTATGAGGAGGAAGACACCCGTCAGTTAGAAAAGTTAGTAATGTATCGTAGTATGTAGGGGGAACAAGAGGTACTGTAGATTCTTCAATAGGTGGCTCAGTAGCGTAAATTGCCGGTGTAGTGTCATCAACCCCCACCGGAGCTTCACCGGAATCCAAGCGAGATAGAAAATCCGCCAAGGCATGTGCTATGCTGGGTCGATGAATAACTTGATAGTCGAGCTCCTGTAATAATAAAACCCATTTAGCCAAGCGACCACCTAGATGTTGCTATCAGACCAAATACACAAGTGCGGCATGATCCACGTGGAAGGTGAATTTTCAGCCCAACAAATAATGGTAGAACTTCTTCACAGAGTACACCAACCCGAGACATTCTCTTTCGGTCACTGAATAGTTTCTTTCAACAGGGGCTAATCGGTGACTTGCATAATATACAAGCTGAAACCAATTGTCAGTTTGCTGCATTAGAACGCTTCCAATGGCTATGTCTGATGCATCTACAAAGACATGGAATGGACGTTCCCAATCAGGGGGTTGCAAAATTGGGGCCTGGGTCAATAAAAATTTTAAACGAGCAAATGCAGTTTGGCACTCTGGAGTCCATTCGTATTGCCGTGGAGTACTAGTCATAAGCCGATTAAGTGGTGTTGCTAAATGAGCTAACCATCATAAATGTCTGCCATGCCACCGGATTTGGCCCAAGAAGCGCATAACTTCTTTCGCTGTTGTGGGGACTGGTGCCTCTAACACGGCTGCATCTATTGATGTATTTTCATTCGAATTTGACAACGGATCTTCAAGTTATGGCTAAAACAATGAATGGTGGGAAACACCTTCACTCACTTCACAACTCGCGCTTGCTCACACACACACTACAGTAGTCTATGACAAGCCTAAGTATTGGCTTGCGTCCCACAAATTCCTATAAGAAGCCTTAAAATGAAGACAATGTAAACGTCACTTGTGAACTACCTGTTGTAACTTTTGAAGACTTTACTTAATGTAAAAGTGAAAGAATCTTAAGTGGTTGAGTCCACTTGATAAAAAAGGGAACGAGGAGACACAAATTCGTGATTTGTGGTAGATAGAGAATCAAATCAATCACTAATTGATTGGAGAGTGATTGAGGGAAGTTAGCCTGCAAGATCAACTATAAATACATGGTAGTCTTAGTCATGGTTATGTGAAGACCTCCAAGAGCTGAGCTTTATGCCATATCAAGGTGTGATTTCAAAGCACACATATGTATCAATAAGTCCATTATATTGTACAATCAATATACTTTCATTTTTATGATCATTTGAGTTCATATTTCCATGTTCTTGTGAAGTGTACTACTCACTGTCATATCTCTCAATTTTCTCAGTCAGATTTCAGAGATGGTTTCTCTGAGCTTGGTGCATCATTTTAGTGATTTAACTTGATAAAGTTTAGCTCTATAAATCTACTATATGCTCACCAATTTTCATTTCATTTGGGTGTTGCAATCTTCAGTTGAATTCAACCGTGTCTGTTCATTTTCACTTCTTTGTCAGGTACCCGACTTTTTTACTCATCTTGTCAGAGCTGTTTCTTAGTGTGTACTTAGCCAAATTCAATGATTTAAAGCTTGTTAGACTCAGCATACTGTCTAGTATAATCATACAAACTTTCATAATCATTTAATTCTTAAATCTTGAGTTATGTTCATTTTTTGGCTCACTGGTCTCATTACTATAGCAGCCCATGAAAATCGAGATGATGTCATCAGTTGTTAAACATCATTCTTAGTGTGTGGTTCATTATTTTTTATGAGATTACTTTTGAAAGTTAGCTCTTTAAGTAGACTTCCCCAAAAATAATTAAGCTAATTATTGCTGTGCTTAGAGAATTATGCAAAACATTGGACATGTGTATGAACAAAAATAACAAGTTTTTCACCTCTGAACTAACTCCAACTTATCTGTTTTGATCCATCTTTTTGAGAGTGGTCTTCCAAGCTCTACATAGGGCGTCTAACACATCCATTGACAAGCTAAAAGGGCCCACCACATACTCCTAGAGTTCATTTGGCTGGTGTAGATCAAGGAGTTTGCAACACCTCTTCATCTTCAAGCACATACCTATCCATCTCTTCACAGTGGTATCATAGCAAGGATGGAAGATGGATTTCCTTCATCAATTGACAAACTGGAAAAAGGTAACTACTCAGCTTGGTCATTAAGGATGAAAGCGTATCTCTAAGGTAGAAGTTTATATGGTTGTGTATGAAGTTATGCCAAGTTTCAAGAACAAAAGTCAACCAACACAAGAAGAGCAAGAAAGATTGAGCACATGGTGCTCCAAGGATGCACTTGCAAGGTCTTATCTCCTCAACTCTATCTCAGATTTTTTGTTGCCTCACATTAGAAGTTGCAAGACATCTCAGGAAGTGTGGGATTCACTTGAAGCTTTCTTTTCTTCAAGTACCAAAAGCTAGGAAGCATCAACTATGGCTGGATTTCACAACTCTCAAGAAAGCTCCCAAACAAAATGTGACTGATTTTGTCACAAAGCTCAAGGACATAGCGGATCAGTTGGAAAGCATTGGAGAGGTAATAGATGAAGAGCAAATTGTAAGGAAGGTCATCAATGGCTTGAAGGCATATGACAAGTGGGAAGCATTCACCACAACTATGGATTTGTACATGGACATGCATGTACCTGATTTCAATACACTCATTGGAAAACTACTTACTCAAGAGGCAAAGCTTATCAAAAATGGAGAAAGCTCTAAAGGTAATCAATCTTCAGATTTATACACTGATAGAAGCAAGTCCAAAGATAACAAAGGAAAGGCAAAGAAAGTGGATGATGAAGTAGGTACATATCAAGCTAACTATGCAGGTAGAGGAAGACATGGCAGAGGTAGAGGAAGAGGAGGTAGACAAGGCAGGGGGAGATCCCAAGAGTCCAAGCCATGTTCTATTTGTGGACTAGCTAATCATACAACTGAAAATTGCTTTAGGAATTCCAAGAATCAAAGAGGCAGAGGATACAATAGAGGAAGTTATGGCTACTCAAGAGGAAGGTTCAACAACTACCATGGCAATTACAACAACTACAATCATTCAAACTATCAAGGAGGCTACAAAGGAAGGATAGACTTCAATAACTACACAGAAGACTCAAACAAAGAGGATTCATTATTGATCATGAACATGGCTATGCCACAAGGTAAATCTGATGAGCATGTTTTCTACATAGATTCAGGTTGTTCAAATCATGTGGCAGGAAATGTGGCACTCCTATCAGATTTAGAAGATCCAAGGAATAAGCATGAGGTACAAATAGGAGATGATACAAGACATCTTGTGGAGAAAGTAGGCAATGTCAAAGCACCTGATGGAAACATCAACCTACTCAGTAAGGTACTCTATGTCCCTGCCATTACAAATAATTTGATAAGTGTTGGGGACATAGTAGAGAAAGGGTTGCAAGTCAGGTTCACAAAAATAGGAGCATTTGTTGAAGATCCAAGTCAAGGATTCAGAAGAATTGCAAAAGGTGAAAAGACAGGTAGATTGTTCACATTTGAATTACAAGACACTAGAAACATTGCTCTCTTTAATTATGGTAGTCAGACACTCATAGAATTGGAAGTATGGCACAAAAGGTTAGCACATATTGGTGAAAGGTCATTAAAGCAAATTTGCAGGGACCAAAGTGTACTTGGAATCCCTAACTTTTCAAAACAACATATGATTTATAAGTGTAGTGCATGTCAATTTGGAAAGTCTCACATGTTACCATTCATGAAGAAAGGTTATATGCATGGAGATCTCTTGGAGTTGGTTCATACAGATGTATGGGGACCTAGGAAGGGAGCTTCAATATCTCGATCAAGGTATTATGTCTCCTTTATTGATGATTGCAGTAGATGGACTATCCTATTCTTTATGAAACACAAAGATGAAGTTTTTTCATGTTTCAAAAGATATTTGGCTCTTGTGGAGAATCAAACAGGTAAATCAGTAAAAGGCTAAGGTCAGATGGAGGGGGAGAATACTTCTCCCATGAGTATGATTCTTTTCTTCAAGAACGAGGAATCAAAAGAGAGGTATCTACAAGGTACACTCTTGAGCAAAATGGTGTGGCAGAAAGGAGGAATAGGACAATTGTTGAAGCTGTAAGGTCAATGTTAAATGAAAAGCATTTGCCTAATTATCTATGGGTTGAGGCTGTATCTATAGCCACTTACTTGATTAACAGGTTGCCTTCAAAATCCCTTAATGGGATGACTCCATATGAGGCTTGGAATGGAAGAAGACCAAGCTTAGATCATTGTAAATATTTTGGATGTATTGCTTTTGCTCATGTTCCTTCACAGGTTAGAGGCAAGATGGATCCAAAGGCAGAAAGGTGTGTATTTATTGGATATGACAACAATCAAAAGGGCTACATGTTATACAACCCTACCAACAAAGGATTCTTGGTAAGCAAAGATGTAGTTTTTGATGAAAACAATTCCTGGTATGAAGATTCATGCAAGAAGGTCAATTTACCATATGATCTTGAAGAAGATTTTCCAAAGCTTGGTAGAGAACAACCGAAGATTGAAGAACAAGACACCTCAGAGGATGATGGAGAATCTCAGATGGAAAAGATCAAAGCATGGAAGTCTAAAGGTAAAGCAAAATTGCAGGAACTTGGACATGAGGCAGAATCATCACATCATGGCCTAAGAAGATCTATGAGGGAAAAGAAAAAACTAGAAAGGTATGGGTTTGACACCTCATTAGTAACTAAACATTCTATCTACATAGCAGAGGATATAAACCAAGAGGAGCCATCATCATTTGAAGAGGCCAAAGCAAAAACATAATGGAAACATGCAATGAAGGAAGAGATTGAAGCACTTGAGGAAAACAACACTTGGGATTTGGTGCCCAAGACTTCATCCATGAAGGTAATAGGCTCAAGATGGGTCTATAAACTCAAGAAGAATTCTGATGGTTCCATTAATAGGTATAAGGCAAGGATTGTAGCAAAAGGCTTTGCACAAACTCAGGGAATTGATTATGAGGAGACCTTCTCTCCTATGGCAAAGATGCCTACTATTAGGGTTTTGCTTAGTATTTCCTCTTCCAAGAATTGGAAGATACTTCAACTAGATGTAAAGAATGCATTCTTGGGTGGTTGGATAACAGAAGAGGTATATATGGCACAACCACCTGGTTTTGAGAATCAAGTTTATCTTGATTATGTGTGTAAACTTAACAAAGCATTGTATGGTGTCAAGCAAGCTCCAAGAGCTTGGAATTTCAGGCTTGTTTCATTCTTGGAGGACAAAGGCTTTCAACCAAGCAAGGTAGATCCTTCACTCTTTATTAAAAAGAGTAATTCTGAGATCATCTACCTATGTGTATATGTAGATGATATTATATTGACAGGAAATGATGCAGATGATATGAAGAAGATCAAAGATCAGATGAGAGAAGAGCTCAAGATAAGTGATTTGGGTTCACTTACCTACTTCCTAGGCTTGGAAGTTGTCTACAAAGATCATGGTTTGTTTCTCACTCAAAGAAAGTACATTAAGGACATGTTGGCAAAATTCAAGATGCAAGATTGTAAGATTGCAGGTACTCCAATGGAGGTCAATCACAAATTGAGCTCACATGAAGGTGAACTCATAGAGGACATCACATCATATCAAAGTCTAGTAGGTAGTCTCAACTATGCCACATTGAAAAGAGTAGATATATGTTACAGTGTGAGTGTGCTAGGTCAATTTATGCACACACCAAGGAAAGCACATATGGATGCTGCCAAAAGGATTCTCAAGTATCTCAAAGGAACCATAAATGAAGGACTTTATTATGCTTATGTATCTGATTTAGGTTTGAAGCTAATTTTTGATGCAGATTGGGCTGGCTCCAAGGAAGATAGAAGGAGCACTTCAGGTTATCTTACCTTTGCAGGTTCAAAGCTTATTTCATGTTCATGCAAGAAGCAACCCACAGTTGCTCTCTCTTCTACTGAAGCTGAATATAGAGGTCTTGCCATAGCTACTCAGGGAGCTATGTGGATGAAGACATTATTCAAAGATCTTGGATTGGAGTTTGGAACTCCAACTATTTTTGGTGACAATATGAGTTCTATTCATTTGGCTGCTAATCCTATTTTTCATGCAATGACTAAACATATTGAGGTTCATTATCACTATGTACGAGAGAAGGTTCTAAGCAAAGAGATTCAACTATCATATGTGTCCACTCATCAACAATGTGCAGATATTCTAACCAAAGCATTGGATGGTACAAAGCTTTGCAAATTCAAGGCTATGATTGGTTTGCATGGAATCTTGGAAGATTGAAGACCTCAAGCATACTTGGCTTGAGGGGGAGCTGTTGGAGCAAGTCTGTGACAAGCCTAAGTATTGGCTTGAGTCCCACAAAGTCATAGAAGAAGCCTTAAAATGAAGACAATGTAAAGTTCACTTGTGAACTACCTCTTGTAACTTTTGAAGACTTTACTTAATGTAAAAGTGAAAGAATCTTAAGTGGTTGAGTCCACTTGATTAAAGAGGGAAAGAGGAGCCACAAATTTGTGATTTGTGGTAGATAGAGAATCAAATCAATCACTAATTGATTGGAGTGTGATTGAGGGAAGTTAGCCTCCCCAAGATCAACTATAAATACATGGTAGTCTTAGTCATGGTTATGTGAAGACCTTGAAGAGCTGAGCTTTATGCCATATCAAGGTGTGATTTTAAGGCACACATATGTATCAGTAAATCCATTGTATTGTACAATCAATATACTTTCATTTTCGTGATCGTTTGAGTTCATATTTCCATGTTCTTGTGAAGTGTACTACTCACTGCCATATCTCTTTGTTTTCTCAGTAAGATTGCAGAGATGGTTTCTCTGAGCTTGGTGCATCATTTTCAGTGATTTAATTTGGTAAAGTTAGCTCTATAAGTCTATTTTATGATCACCAATTTTCATTTCATTTGGGTGTTGCAGTCTTCAGGTATGTTCAGTTGAAGTCAACCCTGTCTATTCATTTTCACTTCTCTGTCAGGTACCCGACTTTTTTACTGATCTTGTAGAGCTGTTTCTCAGTGTGTACTTTCCCAAATTCAATGATTTAAAGCTTTTTGGACTCAGCATACTATCTACTATAAGCATACGAATTTCATAATCATTGAATTCTTAAATCTTGAGTTATGTTCATTTTTCTGCTCACTGGTCTCATTACTGTAGCAGCCTGTGAAAATCGGGATGATGTCATCACTTGTTAAACATCATTCTCAGTGTGTGGTTCATTATTTTTTATGAGATTACTCTTGAAAGTTAGCTCTTTAAGTTAAATAGTCTTACCCAAAAGGAATTAAGCTAATTACTGCTATGCTTAGAGAATTATGCAAAACACTAGATAGGTGTATGAACCAAAATAGCAAGTTTTTCACCTCTGAGCTAACTCCAACTTATCTGTTTTGATCTATCTTTTTGAGAGTGGTCTTCCAAGGTACATATGGTGTCTAACACATCCATTGGCAAGCTAAAAGGGCCCACCACATACTCCTAGAGTTCATTTGGCTGGTGTAGATCAAGGATTTTGCAACACCTCTTCATCTTCAAGCACATACCTATCCATCTCTTCACACAAAAGTGATGGGGAGGGGTAGACAGCAGTCCTAGACACAAGTTCCAAGCTTCATACACACACAAAAGATCATAGTGAAGATGAAAATCTGCAGGAAAGAAGCAAATTCAAAATTTTGGAGCTCTCCTTCTTCACAATGGCAAAAGCCTTTACAAAGAGTCATAAAGTGACTTATATACATGTGCCCTAAAAATGGTCCTTTCACACACGTGACCGACACTTTATTGGCTAATCTCTAATTTCCTCCTATTTTATAAGAAATATACTACAATGATTTGTGATTATGCATCTAGAGGACTCCTCTAGTGCATTTACATAGCTTTGAGGGAATTTCCTAAGATTTTGAAGAAGAGAAAGCTGGCCATTAATTTGAAAAATTTGGGGCTCCTCTTTTTTGCCTCTTTTCAATGCAGCACCCTCCCCCTCTTTGTCTATGTCATCCCTTGACAGGCTTTGCTTCTCGTTTGCATCTTGTCTATGGCTCCTGAATACATGCACCTAGTGGTCGAAGAAGCGATAAGGACTATCAGATAATTTTTTACTTTATCTGAGGTATGTCCTTTGCTTTTGTTTGCCCCTTGGTATTCCTTATATCACAAGTCTGGGTTGTTGTATTGAGTCGGGCTGCCACGCATGCAATTAGTGGCTAAGAATGTGGTGTTCTTAGTCACCCTCTTCAACTTTTTAGCCTCTATCTCTTTCTAGCTTTTGGTCTTCTGATATGTCTTTGTCTCCACACATCTGACCCTGTTGTATCGCTTGGAGCCTGTTTACTTTCTTCCACTGCACACTTAATTTGTTGACCTCTACTCTCTTTTAAGTGAGCGTTACATTTTAAAGGTCCTATTCTTGAATCTTCTTTGTCATCCTCTAGGACCTGTTCCATTTCTTCCCATCGCACGCATCCAGTGGATGAGGAGGCAAACACCGCCTGCTCCTCGTGGATGAGAAAGCTATGTGCAACCTCCCATGAAATGTCCCGCTTGTTATCTTTCTTTAATTCCACTCCTTAGGACTTGGTTCTTTGGTGTTGTCGTCTGATGCGTGCCCCTGGAGGGCTTTGGGCAGAGAGTTGTTCTTTTTCTATATAAACTTTATTCTTTACTGAGAAGTTTTACTCTTCGATCTTTTTCTTCTTCTCTTTTTGCTCGATTCCCCTTCCACACGTCCCTCCTCCTGAACTCTGTCATCGCGACAGGCTTTTTGTGGTGACATGAGTATGTCTGGATGACTTGTTGCTCTCGTTGATTAAGCAGATTGACATGACATAGCATGAAATCTTTCCATTGGCTTCATTTCACCCCATCATCTGGTGCCTATGTATGATTACCAAAGAAACTTAACTCATAGGCAACCAGTCTTGCATTAAGATTCGAAGACAATTTTGCAAAAGTTTCTGAATCTAATTCAAAGAACCCTATGGAAAACACCTCTTCAAAGATCTGCATGTAAGTACTTGGCAAAAACATTAGCCTTGAGTATATAGCCATGAGTGTTAATCTGCTAGGTATAGTTGATAGATCAAACATCAGGGCGTTAGATCCTTGATTAATGCCGATGAAGTTCAAAAAAGTATATTGGGCATGGTGGAACACTTTGATGACCATAAGTAACTGTTGACAGTATACGGGAAGAAGCAAGTACGGACACACATGCAGATCTAGCACTGAGGCAACCCTTCATTTTTTTCAAAACCCTCACATCATTTTAAAGTGATTCTCATCACTACAAACCCTTGTAAATATCATTTCACCTTTTTGTAGCTCCATTTTGTACAAGCCGAGGAGTCCTCGAGCTTGGGGAGCCTTAGAAGTAGTTGCCTGTCAATTTTCATAATTTTTAGATCTCGTTTGGGCCCTCAAATAAGCCCTGGAACCTAATTTTTAACTAGGCCGGACACTAGGTCTGGACAGGGCCAAAGCTAGTCAAAAACTATAAATAGAGCTAGAGAGCTCATTTTTGGGGTTAGCTTCTTGTAGTTTGAGCTTGTATGAGAACTTTGTTGCAATAGAAGTGGCTCCATTGTCTTACTCTCTTTGTTCTTGCCGTGTGTGCGCATGTGTGTGTATGTGTGTGCATGCTTGTGTGCTTCTCACTCACGCACTTGTGTTTCCACTTGCTCGTGGTCTTCATACCATCCTCACGTCTCCCCGGATTGACATTAAAGGAGGTGCTACTCATCGCTGAGCTACACCAAATTTTGGCGCCGTTGCCGGGGATCGAGCTTTGAGGACGAGCGTGTGATGGTAAGACGTAGAGAGGACGCGTTGGAATGGTAAGTAGTAGGTAAATTTCTGATTTTTCTCCATCTCCATCTTCATCTTCACCTCCTTCTCCATCTCCCCCTTCACCTCCTTCTCCACTACATATTCCCTCTTCCTCATCATTCCCTCATTTGTTGTGTGCGAGTTTGAGAGAGAGCGAGTGTGTGTGCTTGTCTTTGTGTGTTTTTTGCATGTTTCTTGCAGGTGGCAGCTCCATCATCATCTCCAGCAAGCTCAGCAGGTATAGAATTTGTCTGCACAGTCCCCGAGGCGTTGAGCTCGAGCTATCGCGACACTCCGAAAATTTCACCCAATCACGATTCTGAGTGCACCACGACACTGCGCAGGCCTAGAGCTCCCAGGATCACTAGACAGAACAGAAAAATTCACCATATCCTGAGCTATCGCGACACCTCACGACCTATCGCGACACCTCACGACCTATCGCGACACCTCACGAGCTATCGCAACACCTCACGAGCTATCGCGACACTTTGACCTATCGCGACACCTCACGACCTATCGCGACACCTCACGACCTATCGCGACACTTCGACCTATCGCGACACCTCACGACCTATCGCGACACCTCACGAGCTATCGCGACACTTCGACCTATCGCGACACCTCACGACCTATCGCGACACCTCACGAGCTATCGCGACACTTCGACCTGACCTATCGCGACACTTCGACCTATCGCGACACCTCACGAGCTATCGCGACACTTCGATCTATTGCGACACTTCACGACCTATCACGACACTTCGACCTATCGCGACACCTCGACCCGACCTATCGCGACACTTCGACCTATCGCGACACCTCACGAGCTATCACGACACCTCGACCCGACCTATCGCGATACACGGCCTTTAACGCATGAAAATTTAGGGTTATTTTTTGAGTGATTGGAAGGGTAGTTGAGCTTAATTTTAGGCACCTTGGTATAACTTTAGAACCTTGGAAGTGGGCAAAAGGCCTAGAAACCAGAGAGGGATCTCCTGAACCCTGAGAGCCTGTTTTGACCCTTTAGTGCCTGAATGGTCATAACTTGACCATACGGACTCCGATTGATGAGATTTTGGTCTCGTTGGAAAGCTCGTTGAGAATCCTACGTGGACCTCGACTGGTTTTTGTAAGAATCATACGCGGAGTTTTAGAACATGCATTTTTAAGTTGACCTTTAGGTGGAACTAAGTGGTTCTCAGATTCAGGGGGTGCAGTGAGTTACTCCAGGGGGACTGAAAATATTGAAGTGTGTCTTTCAATTACTTGTGGCAATAGAGCTATACTAACGGGTGAGCTTTTGCAGGAACTTTGTGTGCGCTCAAGGCAATCCAAAGCAAGCTAGCAAGGGTGAGTACCAAGCTTGGGAGAAGGCTTCCTGGGCTTGTGTAGCAGTCTGGTCAACCAGCTAATTGAGGTTGGAAGATCTCTCAACCCTCCTTTGTCAATTCCTAGCCTAGGCTAAGTACGACTTAGGTGTGGTAATTAGTTAGGGCAACGTTAGGCACGAATCAAGTCCAAGAGTATTAATCAACCAAGTGCAAGAAATAAATAGGTCTTAAGTGCGAAAACCCTAAGGGACAAAAGGTAAACGGGAATCGATCACTTATCAAGTGCGGAAATTCACTTAAGTACTCCTGACGACGCGATTTCAGACAAGACCATAAACATAATATTCAACTCAAAAGAACAAAGTGATTGGTGCAAATTAACTTGCAACGAGAGTGTGCTTGGGTCCAAGGGGGTAAATAAATCAGGCATATGAACCTTAGATCAGGCAGACACTTAGGCCGAGACAGACAAAGCCTCAGATCTTCTGAAGCTAGTGTCAATCACACTGCCAGGTCTTGGGCCCAACAGTTGAGTGATTACCCATACACTCCCGGATCAGAAACAAGTGATTCTGAGATGTCCTATCACATGGAGAGACCAGTAGGTAGTTCAGGGTTGGCTTATCTAGAAAAGCTAGAAGGACCATACAAGACTCAGCTGGAATACATCAGGACGAATCGTCTAGGTGCTCGCATCTACGAAGACGGACTGAGGAGATCGGTGGTCCAGATTAAGAACCCCGATCAACCCCATGGATTAGACCACCCGGTAGTCAAGTTTGAGAATGGAGCATACCTAGATAAAGAGGGGACTATATATGTAGTCACCACTCTTCCTGATAGAACTGATGAGTTTGGAAATGTGATTGCGGAGACCGACATGGGTGATATAGAGCAAGGGAACTTAGAGAGAGAGCCAAGAACTCCCCGTGGTAAATCTGTCTTGACCAGAATCATGACTCCAGAGTGGATTCCACAGGATAATAAAAGCATAGATCTGCTTTTAAACCGAGAAACCGATGAAGCTTTTTGGAGATATAAATCTTCTCAACCTCAGGAAGTGAGTGCCCTCACAATCTATGAGTTTAAAGACCCTGATTGCCCAGGCCAAGTAACCTACCTAGACAATGCATCAGAGAGAATCTTTGTGGTCACTGAGCATGGCAGACATGCCTACACATGGAAGGGTGAATTTGTTTTTCCCCAACCAAGGTCTAATGTGTCCTTTGGTCACCAAGGAGCTGGGACCTCCCAAGCTCATGGAACTCAAAGAGACAGAAGTAGAGAAAGACCAGAAGTAAGCTTTGCCAACCCAGTGGGCAGAGAGAGAACAAGGACGGAAACAAATAGAGTAGAACCTGAGATACTTAGAGCTCACAGGAATCAAAGAAACGCAGATGATTTCCCTCTACCACGACCTAGAGAGCACACAAGAGCCTTGAGACCGACTCAGCTAGTCAAGTCCATGAAGAACTACTTCGATGGCACTGGAGATCCATATGATCATGTGGCTGAGTTTAGGCAAGTCTTGAGAGCTGAACAAGTGGAGGATCTATTCACGCAATACAATGCCTTTGGTCTGACCCTTAGGAACACTGCCCTGACATGGTTTCAGCCACTAAATGAGAGGCAGTTCAGGAGCATAGACCAACTCCTAGAGGCTTTCATTATTGAATTCTCTAAGAGTGGCATAAGGCATAATACCTCCTCGCTGATTCACAGTTTCAAGCAAAACCCTCAAGAAACCGTGAGACTTGCAGGAAGAAGATTTAGGCAATACTTAGAAAGATGCCCTGTCTCGGAGCTACCCACACCAGCTAAACAAGTGGCTTTATTCCTGGATGGATTGCTAAGTACTAAATTGAGATCCTATGTGTATCTAAAGGACCCTAGGACTATAGAAGAGTGTGTACGCATGTGCATTGATATTGAAGATAACCTAGGGGAAGAACTAGAGCTTTCCAAAATCTACAAAGATTCAGATAGTGCATCTAGTCACCCTTCCACGCAATCCACATCAATTGAGGAACTCGCAGAGAAAGTAGCTCAGAAATTAGGCGTAACTAGCAAACAAATCCCGAGGTTTACCCCAGCGAAGAGGTGCTATACATGCGGTGGTGACCATATGGCAAACGTGTGTCCCATTATGGCTCAACCCCAGATCAATCCAAATAGCCAATATTGCACCATAGAACGAAGATACACCAATCACACCGCACAAGATTGCCCATACAACAAGCAGGCAGTTAGGCCACCCTACCCTCAGCCATACCCGCAGCAAGGAAGATACCAGAACCCGTACCCTCCTCAGCCATATGGCAGGCCACAGCCACCTTATCAGCAACCATATCAAGCCCAACAAAGGCCTCAACCTGTGTTAGCACAACAACCCCCTGCCCCAGCCAATGTGATTCCGGTAAAGTACACTGCTGCAGAAGAGAACCTGAACAGAGCTATAGTCCCGGTAACATCATTGCTTTCTGAAAATGATCCCAGTGACCATAGCTTTGATTTTACACATGTTGATAGTCCCCAGGCATACTACATGCAGTCTCTAGAACATGGTGAGTCTTACTATAGTGAAGAGCCAAATGAACCTAGTTGGGAGTCAGAGTACACAAATGTCATGTATGCAAACCCCAACCCTAGGCCTCAACCTAGGCAAGTAAGACCTCCATTCCCAAGAGGACCGTGTTACAGATGCCAAGGAGATCACCTCATTCGTGATTGCCCTTTACCCCCACCTACACAACCCCAGTCAGTGACGATCCAAGGCTTTTGCCAAGATTGTGGAAAAGAGCATCTCTTACGAGATTGCCCTAAAAATCCTAATAATATGCCAAAAATCACTCCCATTAATGTGATTGGGTTGGTTGTAGATTCCTCAGGAAGTGTCACTTCCACCGCACCAGTACAGGTAGTCACTAGAGCTCAGGCATTGCAGCAAAACCAAGAGGCAAGCCAGGAAAAGGTCCCAGAGGCTAGTGAAACTGAGAGCATAACCAAGAAAAGGACTAGAGCTTGGAAAGATAGTCGGGAAAGAATGAAAAGACAATGGGCTAAAAAGATGAGTGAACTTGAGGAAAGCATAAGAGAAACCAAAGCCAGGATAACTGAACTCACAACTCAAACTCCCTCTCACACGACTCCACCACCACCATTCCCATCTCCCTCCGACCAGCCACCTTCCAACCCGCCTCACCTAAACCCACCACCCCCTAGAGTAGGATCAGTCCTAGCAGATCCCACTCCCGAAGACCTTAATATGATGCTTAAAGCATATCAGGCCAGAATCCAAGAAGGGCCAACCATAACCGATCATGAAAAGTGCTACCCTAGAGCCGAGCTAGAGCTTGAACGAACTAAAATTTGTGCTAAGATGGTGGAATTGGCTCAAGCCATGTTCGAAGCTAGCCGCCTCTTTAATATCTCTAGCTCAGCAAAGACACAGTTGCACTTTGACGGACTGCTAGAAAGAATAGAGAGGCTAATTGCACAATCAGAAAAGGAACCAGCCCCTCAAAGAAAGGAAAGGGCAAGGGAACGGATAAGCCAGTCTCTTCAGGAAGCCCATGTGCCTCCTCAAGAAGCTTATCTTCCCCCCCAAAAGGCAGATGAGCCTCCCGCGAAAGCTTACGTACCTCCACAGGTTGCCTACAGTCCTTCTCAGGGAGCGCATGAGCCTGTTCGGAAAAGTAATAGAAAAGGTAATCCTCCCCAGGAAGCTTGTGCTCCAAACATCTATGAGAGCGAGGAAAGAGCCAACAATAGAATAAACCCTCCTTCCCAAGTTGCTTATGTGCCTAATTCTACGGAGCCTGACACTTCTTCTTCTATGAATCGGTTTGCACCAGACTTCCTACGAGAGATTCAAGAAGACAAATGGGATAACGAAAGTGAAGTCGCCCCTCCCTTTGAACTTGTGGATGATGCACACGACCAATTCCCACAAGACATCCCATCTATTTACGGGGAACATGAGAGTACTCAATCTCACGAGAGATTGGACTTTGAGTCTAATTCCATACAAGAGCTACCCCACTTCACAGGCCCATGGGAAGCAAAGTCAACGTGTATGAGAGCACCCACAGTCATGGTAAGGAACGACGACTCAGTCATACCTAGGAACTCGGAGGTAGTAGAGAACACCAAGGTGCAGCGCGATCTCACTTTGGAAGAACTGCCTAAGGATAGACCAAAAGCACGAAAATATGTAGCCAGTCAAGTAACTGAAGTTGCAAAGCCACGTTCTCGGGTAGGATCCCATAGGACAGTGCCAGAAATTCCCTTAGATAAGATAGGAGATATGTGTGAAGGCGAAGAAGGGAACACCTATCTTCCCATCACTTACCAGGACTACACCACAAGGCAATTATGGACTCAGGTGCTGGAGTTGCAATTGCCACTACTTCCCTTTGGAAGCGTTGGGGCAAGCCAGCACTCAGGCCAACGAGAATGAAATTGCAGATGGCCGATGGTCACATAGAGAGACCTCTAGGATTGTTAGAAGGAATAACTCTCACCACTTGTGGTGTCGAGTTTGAGCATACATTTGCCATATGTGACTTTAGCAAAAATCATGCCTATGAGATGATTTTGGGAAGACCCTTCATGCGACAATTGCAAGTGGTCCAGGATTGGGGAACCAATTCGTTGTACCTGCAACACTTAGGTGTTACAACCAAAGTAAATCTCAAAGATTACTCTCATAGAGATGTCCCTCCTATCCAGTGGAATCCCATCCATAGAGCCAAAGATGATACAAAATCAGTGCATTCCATAGGGTCAGGATCCTCATGGATGCATGAAGACACTCACTTATGGATGTGCAAGGTAGCAGTAGAAGAAGAGAAGAGAGAGAAAGCCAGAGAGGTAGGTGCAAAAGAAACACATAGATCAATTCAAGACCCAGCCTATGCACCTGTAGTTTTTCTTGATGAGGAATTTGAACCCCATGGCTGGGCAGAAATTTTAGCAACAATGGACGTAGCCATCAATGAAGAACAATGGACACCTCACTGTGATGAGGATGGCTATGACATTTCAGTCTTCTCCATAGAGCCAATCATGGGAGAGGCAGTTCTAGAAGAATGCGAACCTAGCCCTGATGCATTTGAGGATGCAAGTGACTCCGATCTAGAGTCTATCATTATGGACCCACCATTTGCATCAGATGAAGAATACTTCCATGAAATAGAATTTCAACCCCAGAGGCATGGAGAGATTATAAATGATGTAAGATTAACAACACACGTGACTCCAAAGGAAGAAGGAAAGAAACGAACGAAGAGAGAAGTCTCACCAGAAGAGGTAGAATCTTTGTTTGAGGCCCCAGAAAATTTCAAGAAGTACGAGGTAGAATCTTTGTTTGAGGCCCCAGAAGAGTCATGATAAGAATGCCTAAACGAGAGGCACAATCAGGAGAGGCCTATGATAACAAAGAAACTACCAAGAAAATCGTAGTGGCCCTAGAAGAAGGAGAGGAGAGATGTACGTACATAGGTCATGACCTAACAGAGGAAGAAGAGCATGCGTTAATTGCCTTGCTAAGAGAATACAGAGATGTATTTGCTTGGAGTTACAAGGATTTGAAAGGTGTTGACCCTGACATATGCTCACACACCATCCCCATGACCTCAGATGCTAAACCCTCTAAACAAAAACCCTACACATATAACGATAATTACGCTGCTAAGATCAAAGAAGAGATAGATAGACTGGTTGAAGCTGGATTTATCTATGAAATTGAGCACACTGAATGGGTATCCCCCATCGTAGTGGTGCCCAAGAAGAATGGCAAGCTGCGTGTGTGTATTAACTTGAAAAAGGTTAATGCAGCCACAATTCGAGATAACTATCCGCTTCCCATCACAGAACATCTCTTAGAAAGAGTGGCAGGCAAGGAAGTGTACAGCTTCCTTGATGGATTTTCGGGCTACAATCAAGTAGCCATAGCTCCAGAGGATCAGCATAAGACAGCCTTTGCCACAGAATGGGGCATTTTTGCTTTTAGAGTAATGCCATTTGGGCTTACCAATGCACCAGCTACCTTTCAGAGGCTGATGTGCCATGTGTTTAAGGAGTTCCTGAGGAAAAACTTAGAAGTCTATGTTGATGATCTTTGTGCTCATTCCAACATTAGACAAACCCATATCCCTGAACTCAGACAAATCTTTGACAAATGTAGAGAATATCAAGTCTGCCTGAACCCAGAAAAGTGCGTTTTTATGGTCAGGCAAGGCAAGATTCTAGGACACATAGTGTCAAAGAATGGCATATCCACTGATGAAGAGAAAGTGAGAGCCATAGCAGAGCTACCTAGGCCAAGGAATGTCAAGGAAGTACAAGATTTCATGGGGCATTGTGGTTATTACCGACGATTTATACACATGTATGCTGTCATTGCAAAGCCCATGTACGGACTTCTGACTAACTTTGAGTGGACGGATGAATGTGAGAATTCCTTCTAGGAGCTTAAACGAAGATTATGTTCAGCACCAATCTTGACCACACCAGATGGGAATAAGCCATTCCATGTTCATGTGGATGCATCCAATTATGCCATTGGATGTGTGCTTGCACAACCTACTGGTGAAGGTAATATGGATCTTCCAATTGCCTATGCCAGTCGCCAATTGAATGCGGCTGAACGGAATTACACCACTACAGAGCGAGAAGGTTTAGGCATGGTATATGCAGTTAAGAAATTTAGACACTATTTGCTTGCAAATAAGTTTAAATTTTTTACGGATCATCAAGCATTGCTATACCTCGTAAACAAGCCTTGCAATACAGGAAGATTAGTGAGATGGTTTCTCTTGCTAATGGAATATGATTTTGAGGTTGTGGTAAGGAAAGGGAGGACTCACTTGAGAGCAGATCACCTCTCTAGGCTCACATCGGGAGAAGCCCCACAAGGAGTGTCAGATGACCTTCCTGATGCTTACTTGTTTAATTTGGAAGTTGTACCGCAGTGGGCTAAGCCATTGGTACCAGTATTGACATACGGGCCTAATCATCCAGTGGTAAACACACGGAATAGAGAAGTTGTAAAAGCCCAAAAGTACCACATCATGGCAGGAAGTATGTACAAGCACACAGATCAAGGGATTTTGGCTTGTTGTGTGGAAGAAGACGAGTACAATAAATGGTTGCAATTAGCACATGTAGGTGCGTTAGAGCAACACTACTCAAAGCAACGAACTTTACAGACCCTAAAGAGACTCGGAGTGCATTGGCCGACTATGGAAGCGGATGTCCAAAAGTTGTGCAAGGAATGCCCAATCTGTTGCACTAAACCACCAGTGGAACACGCCACTCTTTATCAAGTCTCCATTGTGCCAGATTGGAGTGAACCACTAGTATCCTTTCTGAGGACGAAAACATTCCCGTCAGACATGACTCTGGCTAGGAAAAGGAGTTTAGAACAAGAAGCCCAGGATTACGCACTCATTGGTGATAATCTATACAAGCGTGGTAAAGATGGTTACCTGAGGCTATGTGTCCATGAAAGTGAATATCTTAAGATCTTAGAAACTGCTCACCAAGGTGTAGCAGGAGGACACTTTGGACCGGATCGGGTGATCAAGGCAATACTATTTGCGGGCTTCTGGTGGCCTACCCTTCACATGGATGCACATACCTATGTGAAACGGTGTGATGTCTGTCAGAGGACTCAGTATCCTATGCGCAAAGATGAGATGCCACTGAAACCTATGATGGGTGGACGTGCGTTTTCTAAGTGGGGAATAGACTTCGTAGGTCCTATTAATCCCCCAGCTAAGGGTTCTCATGCGGAATACATCATTGTTGCAACAGATTATCTAACTAAGTGGGTAGAGGTAAAAGCTACGACAAAGAACGATGCCCAAACGACTGCTAAATTCTTGTTTGAGAATGTGTTCACAAGGTATGGGCTACCTATAGAGCTGGTAAGTGATAGAGGCACACACTTCCTGAACGAAGTGATTGAAAATCTACTCCAAGTATTCTTGGTAATACACAAGAAGTCTGCCCCTTATCACCCTCAGGCTAATGGACAAGCTGAGAGCACTAATAAGATCCTATGTAATGTACTGACAAAATTAGTGAACACTAAATGCTCTGATTGGGACAAACAGCTGCACCATGCTGTTTGGGCATACCGAGTCGCCTACAAAACGGTACTCCAAGCCACCCCCTTTCAGATGGTATTTGGCCAAAATGCTGTGCTACCCTTGGACTTCTTGATTCCTACATTGAGAGTAGCACAAGAGCACGAATGGACAAGTCATGAACTCTCCTCTAGGATCTTTGACCTTGAACGATTAGGAGAAACAAGACTGAGAGCAGCTGCAGGAATATATGCAGCTAAGAAGAGACAGAAGGCATACTTTGATGCCCATGTGAAGGATAAAGGCTTGAAAGCAGGAGATCTAGTCTTAGTCTATACACTGAAACAACACGCGAGGAAGCTAGAAAAGAGAGGCTACGGACCTATGATCATCAATAGGATCTCCACGAGTGGAGCAATACAATTAGCCACGTTAGAGGGTGATATTCTCCCAAACTATATTAGCGGTTGCAGAGTCAAGTTGTATCAGGAACCCCTCACGGAGGAAATGCTCAGCCGACTCAACACTGCTAAGAAACGCAAAGAGGAAGAAAAGCGAATTCGAGAAGAGGCTCAAGCAGAAGCTTTAGAACGCATCAGAAGGATGAAGTTACGAAGGCAAGGTAGAGATCAGCCTAGAACGAATGACTATGCAGATCAAGGATATCCTATGGCCATGTGTGAAGTCGCAGGAACAAGCTCGCATAGGATAATTGATCGACGTCCTTTCATAACCCTAGATATAGGACAAGGAAAGAATGCAAGGACCGTAAGAGCCTTGATTGACTCAGGTGCAGCCACTAGTGCTGTTAAATTGTCTTACTGTCAAGAGTTGCACTTAACTATCAATCCTGTGGAAGCATATCTCATAGGATTGGGAGGCGTGGAAACCCCTTGCATGGGCGAGGTGGAACTTCCCCTCTACATTCATGATGAGGCAATGACAGTTAAAGTACTAGTGTGTCAAGATGAGGATCTCACTGAACCTCTTGTCTTGGGTCAAGACTGGATCTATGACCATGCAGTTAACTTAAACCTTAGAAGTCAAATTCTTCAAGTTTGGGTACATGAACAATGCATTACAATGGAATTAGAGAACTGCATGCTCCTAAATCATGGCACCACACACTCTCTTAGTTATTCCAAGACTAATCATATGAAAGAAGATGTTGTATGTGTCAAAAGCTCTATGATGCAGAAGGAGTCAATCGTGGAAGACCAGGTTCGAAGGCGGGTGGATCTTTCTTACTCTTCAATGAATCAAGTAGCCACTGTTGTGAGCCCACCACACAAGCAAACACAACCGTTCACGACAACTGCTACATCAAATAGAAAGACACCATTCGATAAAAAAGTGGTTCCGGGCATGAAGCAGATCTGGGTACGCAAAGGGGAGCAACCACCAGCCTTGCCCCCACAAATCCCATCCATGCACACTAACCAGGCCAGAAGACGAAGGAAGCAGCTCAGACAAGCTCAATCACAAGGTATCCAACAAGTTTGGGTGCCTAAGAAGTTAGCTGCAACTCAACAAGGGCAATTACAGATGTGGGTACCTAAGAAGCTCCTACATCCACAACAACCTTTGTTCCCCCACGTGCAAAAGGTTTCAACAAAGGAGCCAAAAAGAGAAAAGGGTAAGAACCACGTACAGAGACCAAAGGAAGATCAAATCAGCTCTTCAACATTAGTAGGAAGACATGCAAAAAAGATATGGGTTTGGAAGCCAAAAGTGCAAGTAGCCTCCACCGAACCAAAGCGTCAACCACACTGGATACCACAGTTCAGAAAGCATCCAAAGAGAAAGACGCCTGATGTGACCTCTACAGTGCCAAATGATGTTCTAAAATGGACTCCAATAAGGAGGATCACATCAGTTCGAGACTCAATGGATACCTCCACCAAGGTCGGCATCAATCTCCGCAAATAACATCGAAAGCCTCGAACGAGCAACAACCATGTGCTCCTTGCACAACCCTGTCGTTTGCACCATTCAGGTCATGCATTTCCAAGTATGCATTAATATAGGGCCACATTACACTGCCGTGCATAGACACTTGAAAATCCCATGCACAAGCGCACAGTGACATATGTCAAACATTTCTATTGATACTAACTTTTGTGTTCTTGTTTTGTGATATCCTTTTTCTCTCAAAAAAAAAAAAAAAAAAGTGGGCGAGAGCTTGTTCCCAGGTTTGGCTTATGAAACATAAATGAGTCATGCTTAGTGAAGGTGGAACTGTTGATTACTAGGCATCTATCAATTTGGACAGAAGTGTGTCTCGGCCAGCAGTGAGATTATTGCTGCCTTATCTGGTAGATGACAAGCATTTGGCATGAACATGGCATCTACAACTATGATTCTCTCTTACCATGGTAGGAATGAAGAGCTTGAAGGTCCGCAACTTGAGGGATGCTTAACTGCTTCATGTACCAGAGCATCCAAGGAGATATCTGCAAAAAGTAGTTCTGGAGGAGAAGACTCCTGCATATGGTGAGCTAAAGAGAATATGTGAAACTCAGCTTGGTGTAGTTACCCGATTATGCTTGCCAAGAAAGCAATTCAATTCTCAGTATTTCCTGAACCAGTATGGAACAGTAGCACTGGTGAATGGTCTATGTCAATCAGCATGGTAATCTCTTAGAAACCCGCACGTGTCCAATATTCCTCTGAGTGTCAATATAGGGAAGTGAACGTGCATGAGCCCAAGCTCAGAAATGCACATTGTTAGTGACAGATGTTGCTTCGAAAAGAGGAGAGGGGATCCACCACTCAAAAGATCTCATCAATGGACAATCAACATGGACATTCATCAACAATGTTCCATCCCAAAGGCCGAGTGTACAACACGAAGAGACAAACATCCATCAACCTTCTCCATGGTAAGTATCTTTACTCTGGAAACACCATAACCATGATAGTTTAGGAAACCTCTTCGTCAGCATACCCTTGAGCACTTAGCTCAAGACCCGCAATTTTTGCACCATACTTCTTCCAATGCATTTTCCAAGTAAGCATGCGTAGGGCTACATTACCAGGCCTTGCACAAGGCACATACTTTTTTCAACCCAGGCACGAACACACTTACCCATCATTCATTATGGGTTATGAGTAGTTGGCATGACTGCTCTCAACATCATCTTTGGAAGAGTTAGCGGACGTCATGGGAACAACATCCATATCTCGGAAGCAAATTGAAGCCAGTAGTTGCTCCAAATCACTCTTGACAACCTCTTTTGAGCAACTTGCAGTTTTGAAAGCTCACAAAGACACATTCTTGCTGGAATCCAAGGAACCAGCTCATACAACGGATGGACACCACCTCTCAAAGCACTACATAGAACAGCCCTTCCAACAAGGGTCTGTCAGGGACGACAGACTCGAGAGGGGGGGGAGTGTCGAAGCTCAAAGTCAAGGACAAAGCATGGAAGCACATCAAAAGGTGGACACACAAGGAAAGGGAGCAAGTAGGGAGCTCCAAGAAGTGTATGTTGAAGCTCAAAGTCAAGGACAAAGCATGGAAGCACATCAAAAGGTGGACACACAAGGAAAGGGAGCAAGTAGGGAGCTCCAAGAAGTGTATGTCAAATTTTCAGAAGAATCCCCTACAAAAATAGTGATTTTCATCACTAAAAACCATCGTAAATACCATTATCTATTTTTAGTAACTCCATTTTGTTCAAGCTGAGGAGTCCTCGAGCTTGAGGAGTATTAGAAGTACCATCGTACCAATTTTCATATTTTTTAGATCTCGTTTGAGCCCTCAAATAAGCCCTGGAACCTAATTTTTAACTAGGCCGGACACTAGGTCTGGACAGGGCCAAAGCTAGTCAAAAACTATAAATAGAGCTAGAGAGCTCATTTTTGGGGCTAGCTTCTTGTAGTTTGAGCTTGTATAAGAACTTTCTTGCAATAGACGTGATTACATTGTCTACTCTCTTTGTTCTTACTGTGTGTGCACGTGTGTGTGTATGTGTGTGCATGCTTGTGTGCTTCTCACTCACGCACTTGTGCTTCCACTTGCTCGTGGTCTTCATACCATCCTCATGTCTTCCCGGATTGACATTAAAGGAGGTGCTACTCATCACTGAGCTACACCAAATTTTGGCGCCGTTGCCGGGGAGAGCGCATTAAGCGCATGAAGCTAAGAAGACAAGGACTAGGGAGAGAACATTATAACCATCAGGAAACTTCACCCAGATATTCCATGGCCATGTGTCAAGTAAAGTCAACCACTCATCCTAGCATAGTGGACAGGAGACCATTCATTACAGTTAGGCTAGAACACGGCAACCCTTGCGAAGAACTCAGGGCTTTAATTGACTCAGGTGCTGCGACTAGTGCGATTAGATGGTCCCACTATAAGGATTCAGGAATAGAAATGCGGCCAGTTGAGGCATACCTCATAGGGCTAGGAGGCATGGAAACCCCTTGCATGGGTGAGGTGGACCTTCCTATCCTCATTAAGAATATGACCATGACGGCGAAGCTACTAGTGTGCCATGATGACGACCTGATAGAACCCCTAATCCTTGGCCAAGATTGGCTATACGATCACTCAGTGGACCTAAATCTTAGACAAGGCTCCTTACAGATTGGAACCTTAGAGCAGAAGCGAGTGATACCGCTTGACTTCCCTAACGGCATTCCGCCTGACGGTTGTGACCCTAGACCCTATGAAACACATGCGACGGAAGACCGGAAGATCTTTGATCAGCTCAATCACGCTACGTCTACACCAACCCGCTTGGCCTTGGCTATAGACAGTTGTCAATCAGAAAGACGACAGGAGACCTTCCCTGGGACTTCCTGCAAACTAGAAGGGGCAGCTACCCATCCGCGAGGGCAGATGGACACAATCAGCGGGCAGATGGACACAATCAGCGGTCAGGTGGGTTGCATCAGCAGCCAAATGAGCACGACACCCTGCGGTGCTCATCCTTCCAAACTTGTTGCGGACAGGCCTAGATTAAAGTTAAAGAACGAATCATTTCCTAGTGGGCAGGATACGCAAGTGTTGGAACTCCCTTCTTTTCCAAAGCAGAGCGTCCACCCGACCTCTCAACCTCAACCACAGCAGAGTCAACCACGAAGAAGGAACCCAGACCGACGGCAGTATCATAAGACGCAGCAAGGAAAGCAGTTTAGGCCAACCAAGGGAAGCGGCACCAGACAAATATGGGTGCCAAAAGGACGAAAAACACCGAAGAACTCCAACAAAGCCGAGATCGACAAGCAAAAGGCAGGGCAGAAACAGAATCAGTATCCACCATCCCCTCGACCTTCTTCTACAAGTCCGAGCATTCGACAAATTTGGATCGCCAAGAAATACCTTACCCATAGACCCACACCCACACAGATTTGGGTACCCAAAAGATCTCAAATACATCACACACCCATCCAGAAACCTTTACCCATCTTTAGCTCTAAGAGCTACAACCCCTCTATCCAAGCATGGAGAATTAAACTGTGTACTAAACCCCCTGACCCAATTCTGTAAATCCACCCACACTAACAACAGGAGCATTCCGAGCCCATTGCATACCCAAAACATGCATCTAGGATGACACTGACCTTTAATCACCACTCACACTATCACAAACACTTCACCACTAACCACTGACCTCCGGGATTGTCATGTTAGTATTGTGAAGGGAACACCATTACATCTTGTTTCCTATACAACACTAATGTGCCTTTCGTCTTCCAGCAGATAAGCAACCTACTCTCATGGCAACAACGGCAGGCACAAGCTCTCAGGCAGGATTTGGTGCTCCTATCAATTGGGATGCCATGCCAGTGGAAGCTCCACCAACAGCTCGACCTGAAGAATTCTTGAATGTGCGAAGGATTCCCATTCCAGATCCCCCCAGTGGACTAACCGAAAGAGTAAAAGGGCACTCCCATTGGTTCAATGAAATGCCAGGGGATTTGGGAGACGCAGATCACATCTGGGAGTCCAAGATGGAGTGTGGAGGGGTTTGGTGGACCTTCCAATTCTTTTCAAGAGAATTTGAGACCTTACAGAATGCAGCTCTACTTCAGGATATCTGGCAAAAGGCAGGACTACAAGCTTACTTCAGTGCAGCTCTACCTAAACCCGACTTCCTCAGGTGCTACTACTTGATTGCTACGCTAAAACCTACCGGGGATAAAGATCATTCCGGCACATTCTGGGTGCCCTCCTTATCCAATCTGGAGGAGATGAGGAAGTTTGAATTAAATGTAACGTTAATCAGGGAAGCCCTTCAGATGTATGGCACGCATGTACCTTCTGACCGCGACCCCTTGATACCAGAATCGATGAAAAGCAATAGAATCAAGAAACTAAAAGAAATGTGCGCCCTCACCCCCAACATCGCCATACCCCTGCGGATGTGCCTCCAGCACTTCGCATTTCCCGCTCAGGACCGTTTCACGCAGCCTCACAAGAAGATATGGTACGGGCTATATTTAGCAGAGACCGGAAGCTTGCCCATTAAGATGCCGGTATGGATCTTAGATCAAGTGTATGAGGCAGGCAAGCGGGGAGTGAGGAAGCCCACTTTACATGGTTGTTGTGCGCTGACAAGAATCATCTACAGATGTCTTGCATATGACGTGCCAGTTGCCCGAGCCCTAAAGTATGCACACTTGGAGCTGTTCAAAGGGCGGAAGTCAGGGAGTCAGCCCGCAAAAAGAATGCGTGGATCCCTTTCACAGGTCCTGATCCCTCCAGAAGCCACCGCCGAAGCCTCCACTAGAGAGGAAGCCCAAGTGGCACCTTTCACAATCCATCTCCAAGAGTCTCAACCAAGAGAGGTGGTACAACCCACTCCTTCTGCCCCTCCACTACCTACCGATGCAGAATTTGCAGCTATGGCCACCTTCACCGAGGACCCAAACTTTGATTTTGAAACATTCCTGCAGACGGCCCATCTATCAGACAGTGAAGGTTGCCCTGACAATGTCGATCCGGGGACATCAGCCCAAAGAGAACACGCACGAGGCGAGACAAGCAGTGTACAGGAGATAGGAGTGGCACAACTTCCTCAGAGACTAAGCACACGAGCTCAGGAGAAGTCACCAAGAGATGACCCAGAAGAGAGTGAAGACGAAGCCCCTGCATATACGGCACAGCTCAAACGACTATACCGAACAATCAAGCAGGTGCAACGATGCCATAAAATGTCAGAAGAAGCAAATAGGGCCCTAGTAAACCAGATGCTGCAGTCGGAGAATATCGACCCCCATTTTGTAGAATCGCTAAATCTTTTGGCGGACACCTGTGGCATCAGTGAAGCAATGAGAACCTTGGTCTATCGAGAGAACCCTACTTATGATCAAAGAAGAATTGATACACGGCCTCGGCAAGGAAAGATGATTCAGATGGAAGTATCTACCGCGCTAGCTACGTCCACGTCAGAAGATGTTCTCATGATTAGCCCTAGGCCCAATGATGAACCGGAGGCAATTACGCATGCACCCTCCCCCCCATCATCTCCTATCCCACCCTCAGAACCTCTCTCCACGTGTCTTTCTACACAACCAATATCCTCCTATAGTGAGACCATTGTACACAACCCCGTTTCCACTTTCCTTTCTTCGCCCTCATCCATCTCTGTCACCCAACTTTTTGAACCCCAACTAGGTCACCCTTCCTTCCTCCCTGCCTTGGACAACCATCTGCCACTAGTCAGACTTTTTCCCTTCCTTTACCCTCCACCCCTCCATTTCCTCCCTCCCAAACTCTACCTACCCCGTCCCTTGTAACTGCCTCGGGCACCACACTAATCACCCAACCCTCCTTCTGGACCCAACTTGTAAACATTCTTCAACAGGTTGATAAACATAATAACAAGTCCCTTCCCCAAATCCACTCCCCCACATTCACGGCCACCACTATCACACCACCCACCATCCCGGTGTTCACATTTCACGACTCACACTCTCTCATGTCCGACCCCATGGACATCTCACCCTCCGCTAGATCACCCACCACCACTGTTCTCACAACACCATCACAACTTATTACACTCACATCACCACTTCCACACACGGTAGGCACAACATCCACTTTTCCCATTCCCACTTCCCAACCCCCTGCATCTCCCATCCTTACCCCTACATCCACCTCATTTAGTCTTGCACTCGACACCATGCTCGAAGCTGCCACTCAGCTTAAGCAGGAATATAAATTATTGGAAGAAAATAACAAGGAGCTTTGCACCCTCTCAGCAACACTCCAAGAGCGTGTCAATGCTTTGGAGTCCAATCATACGGAGTCACAAAGCAAAATATCCGCCCTCGAACATGCAAATGCGCAACTCGAAGCGAGGCATATGGAAGAGAGCAAAGCCATGGAGGAACAGCTGCGAGATCAAATGGGCCGCAATGCAAGGCTTCAACGAAACATGGCCTTGCTGCGACGACATCTGGCGGCAGCTCAAGAAGAGAACAGACGGCTTCAACAACAAAACCAAGAGAACCTCGAGGCTGCCACGGAGAACACCCCGGGAGCACCCATAGACCCGGCTAAATTTCAAGCTGTTCCCTTAGAAAGCATACAACAGATCTTGGAAACTTATGCCAATCTTTTAGAAGCACATGATCAGCTTGCCGACCAACTGAAGGACCTACAGAGACCCCAAGAGTCTACACCACACCAACGGGAACCTAAAGAGATGACCGACGCTGCTACTTCACCTGGACCTGAACATTCAACGACCAATGACGTACTGGAGTTACGGCAACAGGTTGCAGAATTAAAATTGAAGTTGATGCAGTACGAGCGACCTCCTTCCCCACCTGAGCAACCCATGGAAGAGGAAGAAGTTATTATTCCAGTGGAGGAAGCATATGAAGAGAACTATGAGCCTCAACCTTTTCCAGGAGGCACAACCACTGAGGAGGGACAGGACACTTATGAGGAACCCCCATCGGCATGGATGAAACAAGTAGAAGAAATGGGGCAGACTCATGAAGAACGTATCACCTACCAGATGTTGGCCATGAAGACCATTGAAGAAACCATACTTCAATCAGAATACTTCAGACAGCTGGCTCCTAGAAGACTAATCACCAGCTCAGAATTACAATATAAGCCATACTTTGTACTGTTGGCAGACTACAACGCCGAGATCAAACGTAAGACCAACAAGTACCCAACGTTCGCAACGCAATTTGAACCGGAGGACATCCCAGAGGAGGCACGCAAAGGGAGAATACATCAACCCATCTGGAGGCAAAAGCTATTGGAGACCTATCCAGAGAT
The DNA here is from genome assembly GCA_020310875.1 of Ceratopteris richardii. Taxonomy (NCBI): domain Eukaryota; kingdom Viridiplantae; phylum Streptophyta; class Polypodiopsida; order Polypodiales; family Pteridaceae; genus Ceratopteris; species Ceratopteris richardii. Next base: position 144,543,180 of record CM035410.1, read on the forward strand.
GCTACGAACATGGGACCACGCACCCATGCATTTAAAGTATAACAATTGCTATGGACCAGTACAACGGAGAAGGACATGGAAGTCATTTGCAATCAAAGTCAAGAACAATGCCAATTGCAAAGAATGGCTCAATTACCCCGCCATCGCTCCCCCAACCGGTACTCCCACGGTGTCATACATGATGGCAATCATCAGACATTGGATACCACGTCTCCACCCCATGCCAGATGTCGCTGCCCAGATGATGCTCAAGATCTTTGATATGATGCAGGTCGTACTCAAAACTTTTCGCAATGTATGCCGTATTCAACCTCCTATTCCCGGGTTTATTAATGGTAACTACGACCTGCTATATGATATGAGCACAACCCCGAGCATACGAGTGGCTTACGCATGGCACGCACGCATCAGATATCTCCCTGCCTGCTACAAGCAAACGTTCGATGAAATGTTCACCACGGGGTTCTGGGAAGCACACTCAGAGGTGTTCGCGCCACGGCCCACCCATTTGTTACACCTCTTTGCATGCGAACAAACGATGCACTCAGAACTCTACACAACGCCACAGACGGACATACCGGGCCCAGTCAATTGGGATACCTTGCAGAGAGACCTGATCCGAGGGCTGCGAATCAAAGAACATGAGGTGGGAGCTGACATTCTCCAGAACTATATTGATCAACCCGCAGAGCAAAGGTCTGTCAGAGGCGACAGACCCTAGGGGGGGGAGAGTGTTGACAGTATACGGGAAGAAGCAAGTACGGACACACATGCAGATCTAGCACTGAGGCAACCCTTCATTTTTTTCAAAACCCTCACATCATTTTAAAGTGATTCTCATCACTACAAACCCTTGTAAATATCATTTCACCTTTTTGTAGCTCCATTTTGTACAAGCCGAGGAGTCCTCGAGCTTGGGGAGCCTTAGAAGTAGTTGCCTGTCAATTTTCATAATTTTTAGATCTCGTTTGGGCCCTCAAATAAGCCCTGGAACCTAATTTTTAACTAGGCCAGACACTAGGTCTGGACAGGGCCAAAGCTAGTCAAAAACTATAAATAGAGCTAGAGAGCTCATTTTTGGGGTTAGCTTCTTGTAGTTTGAGCTTGTATGAGAACTTTGTTGCAATAGAAGTGGCTCCATTGTCTTACTCTCTTTGTTCTTGCCGTGTGTGCGCATGTGTGTGTATGTGTGTGCATGCTTGTGTGCTTCTCACTCACGCACTTGTGTTTCCACTTGCTCGTGGTCTTCATACCATCCTCACGTCTCCCCGGATTGACATTAAAGGAGGTGCTACTCATCGCTGAGCTACACTAACATACTCAAAATTTTATTAGTCATCTTGATAGCTAAATTAGGTATAGTTACATATTGAGCGATCCAAAATTCAATGGTTTTGATCATGTAATCTTCAGTTGGTAGATAATCACAAGGTGGACTTGGTAGTAGTGGATAGTTGAGCCACTAAGTATTGATGCTTCCCTCGCATTGTCCTTCCCAAAATTGTGTCTAGGAGCATCTTCTAGGCACTAGGCAAAAAGATGGATTTACTTGGAGTGTGTATGGTAGATAGATAGATAGATAGATAGATAGATAGATAGATAGATAGATAGATAGATAGATAGATAGATAGATAGATAGATAGATAGATAGATAGATAGATAGATAGATAGATAGATACATATATATATATAGCTGCTTCCCATTGTACCCGTAGCATAGGGTTCTTCTCCAAAAATTTCCTCCTCCATATAGGATCAGCTTTGTCAAATTCCTCTTGTGTGGAGGTGAATGTTTGCATGCTAAACTGGAGGTTGCTATCTAGCTCTTTATTTGTTGCGTTCTTTATATATTGCCGTGTTTTCTCTTTAAGTAATTCATACGGTACATTGAATGGTCTCATTACCTGTTCTAGATTTTTGCTTTCAATCTTCGTTTCCTTCATGACCTGGACTACTTGATCTTCAAAATCTGCAGTAAGCTGGGACACCAGTAGTGCTCGCTCGTGCCGGCTTAGTTTTGCAATATCCCGATGATGTCTTTCAGTGTGGATCTTTGTTTCCTCCCTTGTCGGTGAATGACGTAAGGGGGGAGAAAGAGGACATACCTCAGACTCCTCAGTAGCCGCTGTGGAGTGTGAAACTATTAGTGTCCCCTCTTTTACCTTCTATGCGAGTTGATCTTGCAATTGCTTTATTAACTCGTCCTTTTCTTTCATTGTTGCGGTTGCTCTTGTAACTTCTTCTTTATTCCTGAGGAGCTCTTCTCCTATTGCCGCAAGCTGGTTTGCATCTTCCTTGCATTGTTCAAAAAACCGATTTTCTGCCAATTTCCACTTCTTCCTGAGTGCATTAGTGTCGTCCATGTATCTTTTCTCCCATTCTGCGATGATAGCTTGCTCTTTCTTCAGCTTATCTTCATATTCTGCTATCTTTTCTTCCAATGCTTTTGTGTCCTTTTCTATCACTTCAGGAGCTTCTATTGGTTGACTGCATAAAAGTGCTATCATCAACTCCTTGTTCTTGTTTCACAAGTTATCTGCTTCGTCCATGTATACTTTTATTTGCGATTCAAGGATTTTTCTTCTAGCGTTCATCCGTGTTTTGTCAGGGTTCGCTAGCCTCATATTTACTTTGTAAATCCTTTAATTGTTCTTTTAGTTTATGATTTTCTGTTTCTAGTGTGTTGCATTACTACTTCGCCTCTTGGGCTGCTGTTTCTTTTTCTACTATGCTCTTTTGTGCTTGAATCAGTTGGGCAGAGAGATTCTCACCTATCTCTTGGAATTGATATTTTTCCCACATTACCCTCTCATAGTCGGTATCAGCTTCAAGCATTAGCTGTTGAGTATCCATGGCAGTTTGTATCATGTGTTGCACCACTGGCTTGAGCTGAGCGACATCCACATTTAACCATGTTTTTGGGATGCTTGGAGCTTCCCCTATTCGTACATCTTTTCCTTGCTCCACATGTATGGTCTCGTTATAGGGTTGTTTGATTTGGAGTTGTACTTCGTGTTCTTTTCTTCCTTCTTCCTTATCAACAATTTTTGTGGCACTCCCTTGAAACGTGACATTCATGGGAGATGGTTCTTCCACTGCCCATATTGGTGTAAAGGGTTTGGATTCTTCAACTATATTTCCCACTTTTTCTTCCTTGGGACTCTTGAATAAGAACTCTCCCGCAAGCAGAGTCTCTTGGATTTGGATATTAGAAGCTTCATTCAATTTAATAACATGTACCCATTCTTGGGAAGCTTCCTTCCTCATCGTGTCTTGGCTGGAGTTTATGTGCATTTGATCTACCTTCCTTCCACTTCTACAACCTCATTCACTTTATTTAACTCCTCCCATTGTCCATCATCCTTGGAATCACTTTGAATGTCTACATTCAACATGGAGGTGTCTGGTTCTTGTTGTGCATCTGATGATGAGCTTGAGTTTCTTAAACCCAATTCCGTGTATCTGTGGACCTTGGTCAACCTCTTCCTTTGTTCCGAGTCTTGGTGTGCTTGTTGGTAGTGGTGCCCTTGCACTAAAAGATTGATCTATCCTTTGGTATACTGATGGGTAGCTTCCATCACTCTTGTCAATTCTTCTTCCGTGATTGGTCGACTGTCTTTAAGTCTCGTCCTTGGAAGTACGTGTGCCCTTTTGGTAGCTGGAACTTCTACTTCTGCTTGCATCATTTCCCTTAGCCTCTTTGTACCTCTCATTCTAGGCTGGGAACTTGTTTCTGCTTCCTCTATGATTCTTACTCCTTTCGTTTTCCTAGGGACTGTCACAATCTTTGCATATTCGGCCATGGCTTCAGATGACGGTAGTGGAATCAATATGGTTAAGGCAACACTGCCATTCAAAAACTTCTTGTGATTCCACTGCTTCTTTGCCTCGAATAGACGTTCTTGAATATAGGGAGTCATGTGACTTGATTTCCAATTTGTTTTATAGCATGCGACAACATTTGCACAATGATCTTTTGTGGAGAAGTGTATCTGTGCATATTTGGAAAACAAAAGTGCTGATGGATGAGTCGCACTTCCTCTTCAATATCAATGTGATTAATGTCATTGAATGTTTGGGTCTTTGCTCCTCGGCTTTCTTCTTTCAATATCGTATTCCCATCCTTCTCCCATCCAAAAGCTTCCTTAATTAGGTCATGTGTAAATTGGATAATGACCCATTCGCCGACTGCATCCAAGACTCTAGCCTCTGGTACCAATGGATCATGCAAGGCAAATTGCAAAGTGTTCATAACTTGCGTACATCATTGAAAATCAGGTTTGTATATCGGCAATTAAAAATACTTGTGAATGCCTACCTTCTTCATAATGTCCATGGTTGATGGGAGTTCATGCACTACCTTGAAGTCTTTGGACATCACAGGGAATTGGTCATCTGTATCCATTATTTTGATGGTCACTAAGAACAAACAATTCCGTGCTCGTTGATCTTCTCTACACCAATGACCTTTTGCTTTAGTCACACTTTGGAGAGGGAATTACAACACTTCCTCCTGAATGGTAGCTTCTGAATCTTTGGAAGCCATCTGCACTCGTAATGAAAAGAGCATTAGCTTCTATAGAAGACATGTCTAGTGATGTGTGTTGTAGTGACATTTCACTCATTGCGTCACTCCATTCCCCTTGCTTGCACAAGTAAGATCTCTTACCTCATATATTTTTTTCATTTTTTACTCCTCAAAGAAAACAAGAATTAGGATAGCCAAAGCATATTTATTTACATAGTAGGTCCATTCCTATGGAAGTAGAATCTATGTCCTATTCCCAAGAGGGGAATGTGCACCACTAATTTTGTTACACGCATCATGTGCCAAATGCATGGCCTTGTAATGTGGCCCTATCATGCATACTTTAGGTGCATTTAATGCTTCATGTGTGCAATTGGAATCTTTTAGGTCATGATGTTCCGGTTTTTCTGCTTCTTTGGTTTCCATATCCATTTTGTAGTTGAAATGTGAGGCCTCATCTTCTCCATGTTTTTTCGTGCTCCATGTGTTTCCTCTTTCTGTTTTGAAATATGAGTTGTCGGGGTCCTTCTTTTTCGATATCTTTGATGAGTCTCGTTTGGCTTTATGGTCCTGTTGTGTTGATATAATGTTTCTTCCTGCTTGTCTATCTCTTGAGTGGCCACTTGTGTGACCTTCTTTGGAATCCATATTTGTTGCCATGTTTTCTGAGCAGCTACTAATGACTTTGGGAGCCATATTCTCAAAAGTCGCTATGGTCCCCACTGTCATGAAGATGATCATCTGTTCTCCCTTGTCTTTTTATGATGAGTGACCGGTATTGGCGTTGACTTCTTTGATTCCCTCACTTGATCCTTGCGTACCCATTTTAGGTTAGCATTTCCTGATTGCAAGAAGCTGACAGTGGGTTTCCATGCTGATGATCTCTTTTTTTCATAGAAAGCTTTAGGAGCATTGTCCTCCTTGGTTCCCTTCTGTTCACCATTCAAGTAGGATGAATCTACTTTCTCCTTGGATGCATTGGGATTTAAAATCCTTTCTTCCATCGGAGCTTCTTCTGGTTGGCTTGTGATGGAATCATTTGCTATGTACTCTTCTCTGAATTGTTTAGCACTCTTGATGATATCCTATCTATGAGAGGGTTTCTCTTCTAATAGACTAAAGATTTCCTTGTGCCCTATTTTGGCTGAGATGTAACCTTGAGCTAGATGAATGCTTACCTCATTCTCAATGATCCTGTCTTGTCCTATGATCAAGTTCTCTATTAGATCCTCGTCTCTGCACACTAGAACTCGTTGTTCCATAGTTGAATTTCCTAGGTGGAGGGATACTGTAGCTTCTCCAATGCATTCTATGGCTTGACCTCCAACACCTATCATGTGTGTTTTAGTAGGTGTGGTAGTCGTTCAAAGATGCATGATGACTATACTTCGTATGCAACTGAATGCTGCTCCTGAATCTATCAAGGCATTTATTATCTGGTACTCTGTCGTTCCAATTCCTAGGTTTAAGTATGGATAGGATATGTTGATATTGTTCATGTTGGATTTATGAAATGTTGGGGATGTAAGGTTCATGTGACCTTACCCCCATATTCATATATATACATCATATATAGAGCATTGCTTCACGAGAGTTCATTATGTGGGTTTCGAGGCTCCCACGCATGTCCGCGCGTCTCTCCTCTCTTCTCTCTCCCTCCACGTCCTCCTTCCTCCTCTTGTTCTGCACACCAAAGCCCTTCATTGGTATCAGAGCATGCTGAAGGCTTATGTGCAAAAAGCTTCAATGGAAGCTTAGGTCAGAAGGAGTAGAAGTGCAGGTCGGCATCTCTCAACAGCAGTTCAGTATTTCAGCCATAATTCAAGCTAGGAAGGTCGGATTGATGCATTTTAAAGTTCTGTGCGTAGCTAGCACAGAGAACTACAACTTCACAAAAGAGTGCAGAACCTGATTTGGACTTTTAGAGTGCCGAAAATTCAAAAAACGCAGATTGTTGTACAAAGCAAATCTACATTCAATAGGACAATAGGTCAGTTTTTGGATCATAACTTGATTTCTACAGCTCCGAATTTGATGATTCAACTTGATGTATGTAGTTTGGAAAAATAGCTACAACTTTGTAGAAGAACACACATCCAGATTTTGAATTTTAGGTTGCCGAAATTGCAGAATACAGAGCAGTACTGTTGCAAGTGAAAGTGAAATTGATAGTAGGTGATTGTTTTGTGCATATCTTGAGCTACGCATCCCGATTGAGGTGTTCTTTATCTCGTTACGTAGACAAGAATTAGATCTTGAAGTTTGCTGAAGATTAAAAGTTCAGATTCAAAGATTATCATCTTTGAAACAGCAAAACACAGAGTAGCACATTTTTTCCCAAACAACCCTAATTGCACCTAGAGGTTGAATTTGCTTTGGAACTCCTTCGAGAGAGGAATTTTGGTGTGCAAGCTCTTATTCTTAGAGCTTGAAGGCATTGTACATGTATGATCATTGTGGTAGCTCCTCCATATGAGAGTAGAGCATGATCTTGTCACGTGTTTGGCATGTAAGATGACATTGTGGTATACTCTTTTTTGAGGTTTATGTCATTATGAGTTTGATCATGGATGTATAGTGGCATTGTGGTATATATCTTGCTTATGCCACTTGGTTATGGATTTAGTTACCGGTTGCACACAATTATGTGAGAGTTGATTATGGATCTTGGTTGGTACTTGTATTTTTTGTTTTCTTTGCAGGTATATGATCCAGAGGAGCCTCAGTTGCACACTTGTTTGTCACCATGATTTGCTATTCTATTAGCAAATGTTCATTGATTTGATGTTGTGGATGGTGATTCCTACATGGTTATTTTGGTTCTAGAGTCCATTTTACATAGGAGATGCTGTCGAAATTTCATCGGCTTTTATGCTAGAAAGGAGCTCTAGTGGATCTTGAAGCTTGTGCGATAGCTTTGGATCATTGATTATCTCCATTCACTTGGACTTGGTCACACATTGTTCGTGACAGGTTGGACCATCTTGTAGGATTTATTCTTCAGTGGGAGTTGTATTGCCATTGTATTGGCATGTATTGGTATCAGTTTTTTGGCATATGTAGTTGCCATTATCTTTGGTTGGATCAGTGACAGGTGGTGACAGATTACTCATTGTTCTTTTGTTATTGGTTATCTTGTTTGTCTGCTCAGTTTACAGGGGATACTCTGTCGAAATTTTCCCATGATTCTTTCACATCTATTTGGTCACTTTGGAGACTTGGTGAGCAGGTTTATGCTCATGGTTTTATGTGCATGCTAGATGCATCGTTATGTGACAGGTGGTTCACATGGTTTTCTTCTCCACAGAGACATATGTGATGTGAGTTATGCATATGGATATGCATCTGTGATCCTATTGAGGATAGAGTATTGTTCGAGTCTCTTGTTACATTGCTAGTCTTGGATTGCCAGCATGGTGTCTTCTCGATTCGATGGGATTGACTTTCCGAGATGGAAAGCTCAGATGTGGCATACATTGGTTCGTGCAGGGTTACACATGTATGTGCATAGAGATGCACAGAGGCCTCGTGACATGCCCGACCACGTATGGATGGATATGGATGCATTGGCCAGCTCCACTATCCGATTACAACTTGTGGATTCTATATATGAGTCTGTTATGTATGAGGAGACGAGTAGTGCATTATGGCAGATACTACATGATATGTATGCGAGTCCATTGAATCATGTGAGACATAGATCACATCGACGACTTCGATGTTGGAATTGTGGTCGTGAGGGCCATATTCGACGACATTGCTTCACGCGGATGCGACGACGACATCAGAGACATGCACGTGATGTAGATCAGGTAGTGGTTTCAGGAGAGTCTATGGCAGTTGATTATGCCAGTGATGGTGATATCACTTTCTCCTATGGTTCATCTCATGATTCGTCTTGCTCATTAGATAGCACACATATGGCTTGGTTGCTTGATGCATTAGCCAGTTTTCATGTTACTCCACATCGTGAGTGGTTTTGTCCATTCTCAGGTGAGAGTCGTGGATGTGTGCACATGTCTGATGGTACCGCATATGACATTGAGGATGCAGGAGATATATGCCTTATGCTACCTAGTGGAGCATCACTTATTCTTAGACATGTACGCTATGTGCCTTCATTTCCTATGAGCTTGATTTCAGTTAGCCAGTTACAGGAGAGCAGATGTTATGCATTCCTTGGTGAGCATCATTTTTAGTTGCAGTTGGGACAGCTTATGCTTGTCAGAGGTGCCAGGATTGGGCACAGATATCCACTATAGGTACTTCATGTTAGAGACAGTCTCGTCTCAGTGGGAGTTCAGCCTTATGTGTGATGTGAGACTCGTCATGTCTCATTTTGTCTACCTACACATAGGTCTATTGACATTCATGATGCATATGTATGGCAGGATTCAGATGCTCAGATGGATGCAGATATAGAGCATGTTTTGGATGCTCATGTTGCTTATGTAGAGCATGGTTTGATTGATCATGTGGATGCTCATTTGGAGCATACTTTGGATGATCAATTGGATGCTTTAGAGCATGATGTGGATGCTCATGTAGAGCATTGTGATGATACTCAGTTAGAGTTTGATCATCAGTTTGATCTTGGTGTTGATGTTGTGTAGTTAGCTCTCAGGATGCACAGCTAGATACATCCTTAGTTGATGGGATGGCTGATTTGGATGTTGAGCAGTTAGCAGTTATGCAGTCATTCTTGGATTGGCTCATGCTAGATGTTGACACAGATATGTCAGGACAGGTTGGTCTTGATGATGGTGCTTTGGATGCCTTGGATACAGGCATGGTTGACATACTTAGGTTAGCTAGGATAACACATGTTTCATCAGCATTCGGGAGTCTGATGTATGAGTTGTTATGCTCGAGACCAGACATTGCAGTTGCTATTGGAGCATTTACACTTGGAGTTGTCAGTCATTCGATGATTGACACAGGCATAGAGCGAGTAGGAGCTTTGCAGGAACTTCATGAGTTCTTGCATCAGTCATATGTGAGCTCGACTCTTTTCGATATGAGTTTAGAGCAGTTTGAGGTGCATGGATACACCTTGTTTGAGGCAGTTGGTGTAGGCTGATCTGTATGGGTTGAGATCCAGACTCTTCCTGTACATTAGTGTATAGTCCTACATCATTCTTTGTATGTGTTACCACTTATGGTCACATTGACCCTTAAGTGGGAGATTGTTGGGGATGTAAGGGTCATGTGACCTTACCCCCATATTCATATATATACATCATATATAGAGCATTGCCTCATGAGAGTTCATTATGTGGGTTTCGAGGCTCCCACGCATGTCCACGCGTCTCTCCTCTCTTCTCTCTCCCTCCATCTCCTCCTTCCTCCTCTTGTTCTGCACACCAAAGCCCTTCATGAACCTGATAGTTAGCCATGGGAATAGGCTCTTCTCCTTGTAGATACCGTTCATCCCATTGTCTTATTCACTCTTTCTGCTTCTTGGTACGATCTAAGGCATCTTGCCTTGCCTCCTCTCTAATCCTCTCTTCCTCTCTCTTTCTATTATGAGCACCTACAATATCTAAGCAAACCAAGATCTGAAATTTTAAATTCCTTTCCCAAATGACCTTTTATCTCTTCAATTGCTTTTGCATCATTCCCTCTAATCAACAAGTCATCCTTATAAATGCATACATAGACACCCATGTCATCTATGCATACCATAAGAGAAATAGTTTGTATGATTTGGGTTTACCTTGAATGTAAACAATCTACCTTGTTTTTGTCCCCTAGCAATTAACCTCCTTTGCTTTGGATCCTTAATGAAGCAACTTACATGATTAAATCTTATTTGCAAAACTTTTTCTACCATTTGACCAACTGACATCAAATTCTTAGTTATCCTTGGCACATAAAGTACATCCTTCAAGCAATTTGTCTTGCTCTTATCCTGCATAACAACATCTCCAACCTGCATAATCTTATGTGTTGTATCATCTCCTGTTTCAACATGACCTTTACATGAAGGATTATGCATATTTGAAAACCATGAAGCATCATGTGACATATGGTTAGAGCAACCACTATCTACATACCATACATCACTATTGCAATTCATCTTAGTTTCTACATTCATCATAAGAAGAGAATCATAATCATCACTTTTACCTTTAACTGCATAATCTCCTTATTGTTTACCTCTTCTTGAATAACCTCCTCTTTGATTACCACCTTGATTATTTTCATTTTGATAGCAATCTTTGGCATAGTGTCCATACCTTCCAGATATATAGCAATTGTTGTTATCTTCACTCCTTTTTTTTTTTTTGTAGTTCTAGTAGCCTCTCATACCTCTAGCGCTTGATCTTCCTCTTCCTCTTGTGATGAAGAAGCCACTTGAATTCTTCCTCGACCTCTATTTGCACCTCTTCTACCTTTGTTTCCACCTCTTGATGATCCTACATAAAGAGCTTGTCCTTGAGATCCTTTTTTATTTGAAGTAGATCCATTTAGATTCATTTCCTCCGTGACCATAAGAGAAACAAGCTTATCAAAGTCTGATAATTCTCCTCTAAAATAAACTAAAGTAATGAATGGTTTCCATCTCTCATCATCCTTGAGTCCGTTGAGAGTATGTGCAACCAAGTCGTCGTCCTCCACATGAGCTTGAATTGATCCTAGTTGACCTGCAATCTCTTTAACCTTGAACAAGTAATCATTGATCGATGTCCTTGTATCTTTCTTTATGTTATTCAACTCTTTTTTTAGTTGAATCTTCCTTATTCTTGTACCTGTAGCATACAACCTTTCCAATGCAAGTGAAACATCTCTACTTGTGTCTAGATCTTGTATGTGTCCTACCATTGAATCTTGAATATTTTGTGATAAAATGAATAAAACCCTTTTGTCTCTTTCATTCCAAAGTCTAAAATCCCTCAATTGTTGTTGATTTGGATCCCCTTGTAATATAGGTTTGATATCTGTTCCATCAATCAAACCATACAAGCCTCTACCTTGCAAGTATGTTGTGATTCTAAATCGCCATGCTTGATAGTTGTTCTTATCAAGCTTCTCTATTTGTGCATGTTGATTGCCCATTGTATAAGTACTAAACTTCCTCCTTTAACCCTCCTTTTGGATATGTGTGATAATAATAAGTATGAGATTTACCTTTGTAATAAATTTTATGCAGCTTTCTTTGCTTGGATGTTGCTTGAGATGCTTCCTTGTTATCTCCTTCTACCTTTGTGTAGTGTCGATGATGAACCTCTGCTCCAATAGCTTCAAATTCTTCATCAAGGTATTATAACCTTCTCCAAGATTCAATTCCTTGATCTGATACCAATGTTGGAGTTTATTGACCTCCAAAATATAGCTAGAAGTAGGTGGAACCCCCTAGGAACAAGTTGACCTTCTCACAAACTTCATCATAGAAAACTAGTCATGCTTGCAGAGCTTACTGTTCTCTACTCACTTAGAATTTCTTAAAACTATTTTAACCACATATACTAGAGACCAAGATCTTTCCAATGAGCCAAATAAAACTCAATTTGGATAAATACACAAGGAGATATGACCTCTGCAAGTTTAAGGTTTAATGGAGACCTTCAGCAGGGGTGAAACTTGAGAACACACACTACTTGCAGGGAGTACTGCTCTCAGATCACAAATCCAATGATTATGAAAATTGACAATATCCAAGTAGAAAGTACGAGCTTTCAAATGAGCTATTAAACATGTAATGTGGATATATAATGAGGGAGATACAAGCTCTCCAATATCTGCATAGAAAACTATAGTAGCGTAGAGATACACATATGACTCTCTTGGACTTCCCAACAAGATCACAAATTCTCTCCTCTTTCTATAGCATTGGAAACTAATCTAAAACCTTTTTAATACATCTAAATTTGTCGTAGACACTTTGGTGGAGGTATTACATGACTCAACTGCTCAAATACGCAAAGTATTGATGTACTTTGAGAACTAGCCACATCGACCTTCCACTAGGACACCACTGTAGCTCCCTTGTGACTCACTAATTTGACTCACCGTGTTCTAGAACTCATGTGGTATTTTGGCTATATTTTATGAATAATATGAGCCTTTTTAAAGTATTTGAAGACCTCCCAAAGGTATTTACATAATTTGAAACTTGTACCCTACATAAAACAAATGTTCGCAACACTTTGGTCCATAGACATTGTCATACCCTTCATATCCATAGTATTCCGGGTCATAAGCTTGCTTGTAACCATCAAGCTGGTGTCATAGGGATAGTAATCTCTTTGGTTTTGCTCATATCCTAGGTTCGTGGATTTTGCACTGGCTATTGGCGATGATGGCACTATGGCTCTTTTTAAGTTTTCCTCTGGTTGAGCATATTTGACAGGCACCACGTGTTGAGGAAGTGATGGTTGTCGTCCTAACACTAGCTGAGGTTGTGTATATTGCCCTTGCTCGTATGGCCTAGGTGCTCCTAGTGGTCATAGATAGGGATTATACCTTGCAATCTCCCTGCCTAGCTCTCTAGGTGGGTATCCATATGGCCGATACTGAGGTGGGTTTAAATGTCATGTCTGCCTATTGAATGGGCAATTCTCCGTGGTGTGATTGGTGTATTTCTATTTTATGTGGAAATACAAGGTGGTTCCTTGATGTGGCTGCCTATTATAAGGGTAAGCTTGAGGCACACTTGTTCCTCCCCGTGCACACATGTGAGTGGGGTGATCTCCTCCACATAGGTTGCATCTTCGTAACATGGGCATTCTCATTGGTGGATGCGGGCAGTTCCTCTATCCATGGACTCCTAACTTCTTGGCTACCAGCTCGGCTAACTCTTCTACATTGCTTGAGTTAGAGGTTACTGTGCTTCGGGTGTCTTCCGATTTAGTAGGACTGGTAGCACTCTTGAGATCATCTCCTAGGTTGTCCTCTAGGTCAATACACTCTTGAAGAGATTCACTCAACGTCTATAGCCTCTTTACATAGACTAAAGTTCTTAGGGTTCCATTCATTATTCCGTCCAAAAATAATGATATCATTTTTTGTTGCGTAGATCTTTCTGCCAGTGGACATCTATCGACATATTGATTGAATCTTCGGGCATCTATTTTCACAGTCTCATTTGGGTTCTGTTTAAAGCTATGGATTAAAGATGAAGAGTTGTGTTTAATCCCTCTCTTGGTGAATTCTCCTATGAATTCTTGAAAGAATTGTTCAATATCTCCAAATTGATTGGGGTCTAGTGGCTGGAACCAGGTCAAAGCCATTCCTGTGAGAGTGAGTCCAAAGGACTCATACTGCACAAAGAAATCATCCACTTGTTCAACTCTTAAAACTTGTTTAAATTCAGCTATGTGGTCATAAGGCTCTCCCATCCCATCATAATGATTTCTCATACACTTGGCCACCTGAATCGGTCTTAATCTTCTCATGGGCTCTGGCTGTCTAGGCATTATAGGGATTGCTGGTCTGATTGGAGGTATTCCAGGTTGCACTCCTAGTGGTGGTCTTGGTCTCACTAGTGGCCGGTATTGGTTTCCTAATCCTGGGTGCGTTTGATTATGTGCTTGCATACCTGGCATTGTGAATTGCACATGGGTTTGGTTTGGAACACTTCGATGGCTCGTTTGCCTTGACATTGTATGCTCTGACTCCTGTTGTGTCCCGAAGGGGTTCTAAGAGGTAGTTGCCTACTCTCGTTGAGGGAATACAAGCAACCCCATATACTTCAGTCGAGCCCTATCTATGGCATCAACAAGCCAATACCTTCTCTGGTTCTTGTCTAGGTATGTGACTCTAGACTCGTCTTCACGATCCTTTAACTCATAGAAAGTTGTCGGGATTTCTTCCTGTCCTTGTGTAGGTGAGTCAATTTGGAGTAATAAATCTGATCCATGGATCAAGTAGACCTCTAGTAAGTAATCATCTTGAGGTATCAAATCCCCTCTCAAGACTCGAGTTACTATTGATTTGCCCCTGGGAGTGGTTACCAATTTAGGGTCTGGTCTTCCTGAATGTTCTTGCCCTTCTAATCCTCCTCTTTCATTGATCAGATCTGGGTGTTCTGTCACGACGTAGATGTGACCCAACTTATCCATGTATGCTCCTCCTTCATACTTGACAGCTAGTCTGGGCACAATTGTGAAATTGGTGGAGGTTACCATCCTGGCCACTGATCTATTTAAACCATCCAGGAAATTTCGTGGGAATTAGTGGACACATATTGTAGAGAGGTACGATATTCCCCCTCTGTCGTGGACATGAAGTTTCTCCTAGGAATAGGACCTTGGATGTCTTCTGAATCCATGAGTATCTCCTCCTCTGACTTGCTAGAGGTGTCCAAATAGGTAGAGTGGTGACTGACCTAAGCTATACTTCCTAGCGTTGATATAACACTTCTCCGGCTACTTAACACCCTTCCTGACCTCAAGTTCATCCACCCTCCTGGGGCTATTTTGGGCTCTAATTTCTCTCCCTAATTGGCTCCTCAAAAACCTCAATTTTGCCCTTAAAAATGCTTAGAGTGTTCTGGATGATACCACTCTGGCGATACTCCACTAGGTGATACCAGTTTGTCAACGATACGATACCACTTCAGCTGATGATATGATACTCGGGCACTCGATGATACGATACTAGAGAACTGATTGATATGATATTGCTTTTCACACGATACGATACCACTACTCGATACGATATCGTTGCTCTAGATGATACGATACTATGTGCTCAGGTGATACGATAGCACCTGAATGCAGGATATGATACTGCTGTAATGCACGATACAATACTAGAATTTGAGCGATAGGATACTGAGATTAGACACGATACGATACTAGGTATCCTTACGATACGATACCGGTGCACGATCGCGATACGATACCACAACAATGCATGATACTTGAGTTTTGCATGATACGATACTCCTGTTCCACATGATATGATAGTAAAGTTCAGTTACGATACGATACCAGAGAGTCAACAATACGATATTGGCTTTACATGTGATATGATACCGCTCGGTCGACGATACGATACCATGACCGGGACGATATGATACCAAGTGGGTCGCGATACGATACCACTGGTAGATTGTGATCGCGATGCCAACTTGATGATACGATACCAAAAAGTGGTATCACGATACCTCAAGTGGTATGCGACGATACGATACTTCGGCGAGTAATCGTGATACTAAGGAATTTTGGTATCACGATACCAAAACTCAATCGATCATGATACTATAACCAAAATCGTTTCAAACACAAAGATTTTTGCACCCTCTAGTTCCTCTCTCAATCCTCTTCACTCACCCTTTGCTTCACTAAAAAAATCTCTTAAATCTCTCTGTCCCACCCCGCGATACCGAATGCGTCTTTAATCACGTATAAATGCATTTTTATAGTGTTTTTGATATTAAAGTCTTGATGTAGCTCACCTTGGGGATATCTTTCTTAGGTCTTGAGCTCACTAGGTAGCTTTGAGGACATGTACTGCGCAATACCACTCAGGTGATACCGATCGCTGTCTGCAGGCGATACCACTTATGAGCAAGTGTCAAATGAACTAATTTCTTTGGTTTTTGTAGTTTCTGATGACTGAAGCCTATCCTACACTAACTTGACAATTTTTTGGAATTTTCTTGATGATTTTAACTCACTCCTACTCCACTTCCCTCCTTGACCTAACCCTAACTCCTTGTTCTCTCCTTCACTCCTAACCCTAAACCTAAAAACTTATTACAAACACCTTCGCGATGTGAAGTAACAAGTGCTGAAGTGTCTGACTACTTGCCACTGAACAAATTCACTCCTACAAACACAATTCCTTCACTCTAGAGCTATAACCATCATGAAGGCACTTTGGTTGAGTGTGTTCCCCAGCAATGGTGCCAAAAATGTGTGTACCTAAGTCACAAGGTCTTAGAGACTTGTGCCAAAGAGACTAAACCTCATTTGCCACACAAGTACATATAGTGGTGGATTGACACACACTTAATTATCAATCCAAGGAATTGACCTAACCAAGTGTATGATGACATGTGCTCACGTGATGAAGAATGAAGTGGTTTAGCTAGAATGCAAGAGAAAAGACTAAACTACCTCTCCAACTCACTTAATCTTTGAAAGTGTCTACCACGATACCACTTACACTAGTAAACACAAATTCGAATGTTTCTCCCAGCTCTGAACTCCAAATATAGCCAATAGCAGATTCATTTCAAAGCTCTCAATGAGACGCATCTATTGGTGGTATTTTCACTCAAATCTGACAACCAATCTTCAAGTTATGGCCAAAACAGTGAATGGCGGGAAACACCTTCACTCACTCCACAACTCGTGCTTTCTCTCACACACACTATAGTAGTTCAAAAGTGATGGGGAGAGGTAGACAATAGTCCTACACAAAAGTTCCAAGCTTCATACACACACAAAAGATCATATAGAAGATGAAAATCTTCACGAAAGAAGCAAATTCGAAATTTTGGAGCTCTCCTTTTTCACAATGGAAAAAGCCTTTACAAAGAGTCATAAAGTGACTTATATACATGTGCCCTAAAAATGGTCCTTTCACACGTGACCGGCACTTTATTGGCTAATATCTAATTTCCTCTTATTTTACAAGAAATATATTACAATGATTTGGGATTATGCATCTAGAGGACTCCTATAGTGCATTTACATAGCTTTGAGGGAATTTCCTAAGATTTTGAAGAAGAGAAAGATGCCCATTAATTTGAAAAATTTGGGGCTCCTCTTTTGTGCCTCTTTTCTCTGCAACATCCACACACACTCAATAGTTGCTATGAAACTTGCGCTATACTGAACCTCATAACTAGAAGTGGCCATAGTAGGCTACTTCTTGCTCAACCAAGATATGCATGAGTTACCAAGAATGAACTAGGAACCATTGGTGGACACACGAGTGTCATAGCAACCAAACCAGTTATAGTAAAAAAAAAACATGTAAATCTGGCGGTAGTGATCCCCCTTGGGATAAAACAATCCAACTAGCTAGGTACCACTCAAATAGAGAAAGATGCACTTAACCACTTGCCAATGCTTGACACTTGGGCAATGCATAAATCTGTTCATCTGTGAGATGGTGTTAGTAGCAGCCAAGGCACCCAAGGACCCACAAGACAAGGAAGCCAAAGAAGGGAGTCGGAGCAAGGATCAAGCAGGCAAAGTAGTCAACGAAGATCTGGCAAATAGGCCCTTAAATTTTTCCATGAAACAATACTTCCCAAATAGTGATTTTAGTCACTCCACACCATTGTAAATACCATTCCACCTTTTTGTAGCTCCATTTTGTGCAAGCCAAGGAGTCCTTGAGCTTGAGGAGCATTAGGAGTACCTACCTATGAATTTTCATATTTTTCTGAGCTCGTTTGGGCCTCCAAATTAGCTTAGGAACCTAATTTTTAACTAGGTCAGACACTAGGTCTGTATAGGACCAAAGCTAGTCAAAAACTATAAAAAGATCTAGAGAGCTCATTTTTGAGGGTAGCTTGTTGTAGAATTGATCTTATAAGAGCACTTTTGAGTAATCTAAAGAACTCCATTGTTCCTCTCTCTTTGTTCTTGCCTTGCATGCGTGTGTGTGTATGTGTGTGCATGCTAGTGTGCTTCTCACTCACACACTTGTGCCATCACTTGTTCGAGGTCTTCATACCATCTTCACATCTTCCCGGATTGACATTAAAGGAGGTGCTACTCATCACTCAGCTACACCAAATTTTGGCACCGTTGCCGGGGATCAAGCTTTGAGGACGAGCATGTGTTGGTAAGAGGTAGAGTTGAGGCATTGGAGTCATAGGTATTTTCTTAACTTTTATCTATTTTCTTTTGTTTTCTTCACCATCTTCATCACCATCATTATCACCACCATCTCCCACCTCCATCTCCAGCATCGCAAAAATTTCAGTTTTTGGTCATATCACCATACCCATACCATTCCCCTCATTTCACTTGTGAGAGAGAGCAAGAGAGTGTTTGCATGCTTGTGCTTTTCTGTGTTTTTTGAGATTTTTTGCAGGAATCAGCATCCCTAGTAGCTGCACCAGCTTCAGTAGGTAAAATGTGCAGGTCCCGAGGCACTTTGTCAATCGCGACCGACAGAAACAGTGATCTTTTTGCTAAAAGAAGTGCATAAATGTGATATGTAGGCCTAGAGCATCTTGAGTATGTGTTTGAAATTTTAAAATTCCTCAGTTTTCTATCAATCGCGATCGAAACGTCAATCGCGATCGACAAACGACGACGGACACTTGCCGACGAACCTGTCAATCACGACCGATACGTCGATCACGATCGACAGAGGCAACGACCGACTGACCACAATCAACAAAGCCTACATGTGCCACGTGTCAATTGCGATCGACCCATCAATCGTGATCGACCCATCAATCGTGATCGACCCATCAATCGCGATTGACAGCCCCGAAAGACCTGTCAATCGCGATTGAACCAGTCAACGACTGTTTAACCATGACTAATAGACCTCTTGCGTGCCATGTGTCAATCGCGACCAACAGAGTCAATGATCCTTTGACCATGATTGACAAAATTTTCAGGCCACATGTCAATTGCGATTGACCCATCAATTGTGACAAATAGCCACGACGGACCTGTCAATCGTGATCGACACGTCCATCGCGATTGATAGAACACTCGATCGCGATTGACGGCCAAATTCGGCCATTTTTTAGGGCAAAGACATTGGGTCTATTTTTTGCTAATATTTGGGACACACTAAGGGTCATTAGAGCATTGCAAGGCTGCCACACAAGTAATTCAAGAAATCCAGTCTGCATGTTAGCCTGTTTTAATCCTGTTTTAGCACCAGAAACCTGAACTGGCATAACTTTCTCATACGAAATTCCTTTGTGGTGATTTTGAGTTTGTTGGAAAGCTCATGGGGAGTACTACCAAATCTTCTACTGGTTACGGTAAAATTGATACTAGGATTATGAGATATAGTATTTTTAAGTTGACCATACCTAGGGGGAAGAAAACTGAGGGATCTCTAAGATTATTTTCCATAAAGGTAATGGGCAATTTGGCCATGGAATTGCATGAATGAACATGGTCTATTGTGTCAATTGAATTTAAATCTTGAGCTAACTTTGGGACTATTGCAAGTCCATTGAGAGCATCAAAAGGCATTCTAAGCAAGAGTAAGTGCAAGCTTGGGAACATGCTTCCTGGGCACACAAGGGAAACCAAGGAGAGAAACTAAATGTTGGAAATTCTCAACACCCTCTGTCAATTCCTAGCTTAGGCTAAGTATGGATATATGTTTTGATCAATTAGGGTTACGTTAAGCACTACAAGTCCAAGAACTCTAATCACTCAAGTGCAAGTACAAAGAAATTACTTTTGCGAAACAACCTAAGGGAAAGGAATTTAAATCAAACGACCAAACTCAAGTATGATAAAACCTAAGTGTTCCTCACACCAAAGATTGATTGGACAAGAAGTGACATCCTAAGAGAAATTAAAAAGAACAAGTGATTAATACAAAAGAACTCAGCAACGAGGTTGTACTTGGGAAATTTGGGGTTATTCAATTATGATATGAACCTTAGATCAAGACGACACCTAGGGAGAGATAGACAGAGTCTTAGGTCTTCAGAGGCTAGTGTCAATCATACTGTTAGGTCTTGGGCCTAGTAGTTGAGCCATTATTCGCACTACCCTAGCTCTGAACCTAGCGAGTCCGAGATGTCTCAGGGTATGGAGAGACCCATAGGAAGTTCAAGCGTGCCATACTTACAAAGGGTCGAAGGTCCTTGCAAGACGCAACTCGAATACCTTAGGACCAACCGATTAGGTGCTTGCATCTTTGAGGACGGCCTAGGAAGATCTGTGGTCTAGATCAAAAACCCCGACCAACCCATTAGACTTGAACATCTAGCTGTCAAGTTTGAAAATGGAGCATATCTGGACAATGAAGGAACCATATACGTAGTCACCAGCCACCCTGATAGGACAGATGAATTTGGTAATGTGATCCCAGAAACGGACATAGGTGACCTAGAGCAAGGGAACATAGGGGGAGAGCCTAAAACACCTCGAGGCAAATCAGTTCTTACTAGAACTATCATGCCAGAGTGGGTTCCCCAAGACAATAAGAGCATAGATCTGCTCTTGAACCAAGAGACCAATGAAGCCTTTTGGAGGTATAAGCCTAATCAACCAAACAAGGTAGGAACAATCACAATCTATGAGTTCAAAGATCCTGATAGCCTAGGCAAAGTGACCTATTTAGGCAATACTTTGGAGAGGATCTTTGTGGTCTCAAAACCTGGTAGACATGCTTATACTTGGAAGGGTGAATTTATTTTTCCACAACCAAGATCTAATGTCTCGTATGGCCACCAAGGAGCTAGAGCGTCCCAAGCTCATGGAGCTCAAAGGGACAGAAGTAGAGATAGACCAGAAGTAAGCTTTGTCAACCCCTTGGGAAGAGAAAGGATGAGAACAAAAATAGATAGAGAAGAACCTGAGAGACATAGAGCCCCAAGAAACCAAAGAAATGCTGATGATTTTCCTTTGCCAAGGCCTAGGGAACACACTAGGAGCTTGAGGCCAACTCAGCTAGTTAAATCTATGAAAAATTACTTCTATGGCACGGGAGACCCATATGATGATGTGGCCGAGTTTAGAAAAGTCTTGAGAGTTGAACAAGTTGAGGACCTATTCATGCAATACAATGCTTTTGGTCTAAGTCTTAGGAACACAACCCTTACATGGTTTCAACCATTGAATGAGAGACATTTTAGGAGCATAGACCAACTTCTAGAGGATTTCATCACTGAATTCTCTAAGAGTGGTATAAGGCATAATACTTCCTCATTGATACATAGCTTCAAGCAGACCCCTCAAAAGGTTTAGGAAATACCTAGAGAGATGCCCTGTTCCAGAGTTACCCACACCAGCGAAACAAGTGGCTTTATTCTTAGATGGATTGTTGAGCACCAAGTTGAGATCATACGTGTACCTGAAGGACCCTAGGACCATAGAAGAATGCGTACACATGTGCATAGACATTGAGGATAATCTAAGAGAGGAGTTGGAGCTTTCAAAAATCTACAAAGATTTAGATAGCCCTTGTAGCCTCTCTTCCAGACAATCTTCGTCGATTGAGGAACTAGCAGAGAAAGTAGCTCAGAAACTAGGTGTCTCGAGCAATCAGATACCCTGATTTACCCGAGTGAGACGATGCTATACTTGTGGAGGTGACCATTTGGTGAGTGTATGCCCCATTATGGCTCAGCCCCAAGTGAATCCTAGCAGCCAGTATTGCACGATAGAGTGAAGATACACCAACCACAGTGCACAAGACTGCCCCTATAACAAACAAACTGTGAGACAAAATTACCCTCAACCATATCCTCAACAGGGCATGTACCAGAACCAGTATCCACCACAGCAGTACGCTAGGCCCCAGCAACCCTATCAGCCACCCTATCAAAGACAACAGAGACCTCAACCAGTTCTAGCACATCAACTCCCTACTCCAGCTAATGTGATTCCAGTAAAGTATGTAGTTGCAGAAGAAAATCTAAATAGAGCCATAGTCCCAGCCACTCCATTGCTTTCAGAAGGTGACCCTAGTGATCAGAGTTTCGATTCTACACATATTGATAGCCCCCAAGCCTACTACATGCAATCACCTGAGCATAGTGAGTCCTACTATTGTGAAGAACCAAGTGAACCTAGTTGGGAGCCAGAATATGCAAATGTTATGTATGCCATTAGGGAAAAAAGTGAACCCTGCATGGGCCTTGTAAGGATTCCTAATTTTTTTGGATTAAAATGGCTAATCAAGTGGATTAAGAGGTTAGGAAATACCACTAGTGGTATTGTCAATTGAAATAAAGAATAAAAAAGACATATGCTCAGAGAGAGAAATCGTGTGTATTTCTAGCCATTGGATTTTTGGATTGTATGGTCATGATTAAATGGAAAAGAATGGGAACTAGAAGACAACACAAGCACACAGTTTTTGGCAATAAACGACAAAAAAACTGTAGCCCCGTGAAAAGAGAGAGTAAATTTCGTGAATTTTGCCTAATCTCTACCGTTAGATCATAGTTCCAATTGATGCTTGAGATTGAAACCCAACCCATTGTCACTAGAAGACAAAATAGGTGCATAGTCTGTCACTAAACGACAAAAATCTGAACATTTGTGGGTATGAGAGAGAAGGACGTTCACGATTCACATAGCTTTTCATCCATTGGATCTTGTGGAGAATGGGTGGTATGGATTGAGTAGGAAGTGATCCATATAAGGATCGAATCTCATCCATTGATTTGTTTCAAGATCAAATGGCCCAAATTGAAGACGCCTTTTTTTCTTATGGGAGCAACCACATCCATTAGATGTAAGTAACATCTAAGGGCTATAATTTAAAGTGACCCATTTTTTTTAAACTAATCATAGCCATTGAATCTTGAAGGCATCCAAGGGTTGAGTTTGGATCCCATGTATTTCAAAAACCACCTAAAGAACAAAACCACAAATTTTAGGATGTTTGTGTGGTTTTGACTGGCCCAAACCAAGGGAAGCCTATGCCTAGCCTATGTGATTAAGGTACTAGATGTTGGGATAGATGGATGGATGCTCCAAGAGACTGAGTAGGTACTGCTAAACCTGCTTTGTACCAGCCCTCTTTTGCTTCAGAGTTGATAAGTAGACCTTCTTAGCTTTCCAATAACACCAAAAAAATGGCCTATGTGCTTTGGAAGTGATGTGTGTAATGATTGAACCAAAACAGATAACTTTGAAGTTCACAAACTCAAGAAAACCTTCTATTTTAGTCTTGACATCTGCTGACTGATTTGCTTAGTGTGACCAGTACAGTAGAAATTGATAAAATTCCTTCTAGGGGTATTTAGTTAGCTTAGTAAGCTACCATTTGCAAGTGGAATGATGTAAAAGGATAAACTATGCTAAGAGAAATCAATTTAGCAAGTTTAGCTATACCCCCGACTTTTTAGGACTGTAGCGGAAATTGACGAGAGTTCACCTCGACGCAGATTTTTCTGAAATGGCTGACTAGAATTACTTCAAACTTTGATTACATGTAGATGACTTTGATATGAATCCAACAAGCTTTGAATCACTCAATTTGGTGGAGAATTGATTGAGATATGACCTTGACAAGTTGATAGACTTTTGAGTAGACTAACAGAGAACTCAGAGATTAATGATGTAAATGTATCTATTAATTAACACTTGTATAGAATCCCATTGGCATGAATAACATCGCCTAATGGTGTAGAGACGTGTAGGCTATGGTATAGTCCTCACACACACTCAAACTCAGTAGAATGAGACTCGAGAATGATCTCTCTAACCGCGACTTTTCAAGTTCACTTTTTTATATGAAGTGAGTGAAGATTTGAATTCAAATTCAAATTTTGGCTCCCTATGATCAAGCTCCTAAAATCTTGGAGATATTCCTTCAATCAAATGAGCTACTTTTCCATGACTCACTTTGGTAGGTGATTACAAAAGATTCTAAGTCAAATTGACTTTCACAATGAGGTAAAGTGGTAATTAACCACTAGCATATGTTCCTATGCTTCTTCATGTATGTGTAGACTTTAATGCATCCTTTGAGCCAAATGTGTGAGCTTGCAAATTACACCAACAGCTCCCCCTCAAGCCAAACATTTTGGCTTAAGTCTTCATCTTCAATCTTCAAGTATATCCTGCAATCCAATCATGGATTTGAACCTGCAAAGTTTTGTTCCATCCAAAGGTTTAGTCAAAAAATCTGCACATTGCATGTTGGTTGATACATAGGTAAGTTGAATCTCCTTGCTTATCAACTTTTCTCTCACATAATGGTAATGAACCTCTATGTGTTTGGTTCTAGCATGATAGATAGGATTAGCTGCAAGGTGAAGAGAACTTGTATTATCCCCAAAGATAATTGGTGACCTAGTATATAAGCCCAATTCTGCATACAAAAGCTTAATCCAAATTGCTTCTTGTGTGGCATTAGCTAGTCCTCTATACTCTGCTTCTGTGGGAGACAAAGCAACAGTAGGTTGCTTCTTTGAAGACCATGAAATTGGTTTGTCACCTGCAAAAGAAATATATCCAGAAGTGCTTCTTCTATCATCCTTGCATCCTGCCCAATCTGCATCTGAATAAATTTTGATATGAATATCTGAAGTGTAAGGGAAATACAAACCATGGTTCTGTGCACCCTTGAGATACTTCAAGATTCTCTTGGCAGCCTCTAAGTGAGGTATCCTTGGCTTGTGCATAAATTGACTTAGCACACTAACTCCATATGCAATATCAATTCTTGTAAGAGTAGCATAGTTCAAGCTACCCACCATACTTTGATAACCTGAAATGTCTTTGACTTCATCACCTTCATGGGCACTTAGCTTTAGGTTTACCTCCATTGGAGTGCTTGCTGCTTTAGCATCCTATAAGTGAAACTTCTTCAACATATCCTGAACATAACTTTTCTGAGTAATGTATATCCCTGAATTAGTGTAAACTAATTCAAGCCCTAGAAAATACTTCAATAAACCAAGATCATTGATCTTGAATTCCTTCATCATCTAGCTTTTGATATACCTGATTCCATTGACATCATTACTTGTAATGATGATGTCATCAACATAAACACAGAGATATATTACCTCTGAATTACTTCTCTTAATGAACAGAGAAGTGTCAGCCTTGCTCATGACAAAACCTTGGTCTTGGAGGTATGTAGTTAACCTGTAATTCCATGCCCTAGGTGCCTACTTCAATCCATATAAAGCCTTCTTTAATTTGCAAACATAAGTTACCTTCTTAGGGTCCTCATAGCCAGGAGGTTGTGACATATAAACTTCTTCTGAAATCCATCCATTCAAGAAAGCATTCTTGACATCCAATTGGTACATGTTCCAATTCTTTGATGCAGCCACGCTTACCAACACTCTGATTGTTGGCATCTTGGCCACAGGAGAAAATGTCTCTTCATAGTCAATGCCTTGGGTTTGTGCAAAACCCTTGGCTACCAATCTGGCTTTGTACCTATTAATTGTTCCATCAGAATTTCTTTTCAACTTATAGATCCATCTAGATCCTATTACCTTCATAGAATCCTTCTTGGGTACTAACTCCCATGTGTCACTCTCCTTGAGTGCTTCAAACTCCTCATCCATAGCTTCTTTCCATTGTGATTTGGTTATTGCTTCTTCATATGAACCTGGTTCTTCATTTGACAAATCTTTGGCAAGATAAACTGAATGTTTAGTAACAAGAGATGTATCATACCCATATCTGATAGGTTTTTTGCTTTCTCTTTGAGATCTTCTGATTGATTGAGTTGATGATTCAGGTATGTCTTCAAGCTTCTTCATCTTCATTTTGCCCTTGGACTTCCATGCTTTGAATTCTTCAAGGTTGATAGTGTCTTCATCATCTGAACTTGAATCTTCATTCTGAGTAGGTTCCTCCTTTGCAAGTTTTGGAAATTCCTCTTCCAAATCATAGGGTAGTTTGACCTTCCTGCATTCATTCTCATACCAAGAGTCATTTTCATCAAAGATCACATCTCTGCTTACCATAAATCCCTTATTGGTAGGATTATAAAACCTGTAACCTTTTTTATTTAAATCATACCCAATGAAAATGCATTTTTCAGCCTTTGGGTCTAGCTTACCTCTTATCTGAGAAGGAATGTGCACATATGATACACATCCAAATATTTTGCAGTGATCCAATGATGGTCTCTTACCATGCCATGCTTCATAGGGTTCCACACCATCAAGTGACTTAGATGGTAACCTGTTTATGAGGTAAGTGGCAGTAGAAACACTCGCTGCCCATAGATAGTTAGGTAATTTCTTCTCATTAAGCATAGATCTAGCTGTCTCAACAATTAACCTATTTCTTCTCTCAGCTACCCCATTCTGTTCAGGAGAATACCTTGTGGTTATCTCTCTTTTGATGCCTCTGTCCTACAAGAAGTCTTCAAATTCATTGGAGAAATACTCACCTCATCCATCTGACCTTAGCCTCTTCAAATTCCTTCCTGTCTGGTTTTCAACTAATGCAAGATATTTCTTAAAAAAATTAAATACCTCATCCTTGTGCTTCATGAAGTATAATATAGTCCATCTGCTATAATCATTAATGAAAGACACATAGTACCTTGATCCTAAGACTGAGGGGTCTTTGTTAGGTCCCCAAACATCTGTGTGTACAAGCTCTAGATAGTCTTCATGCATATATCCTTTCTTGGAGAAGGGTAACCTGTGAGACTTACCAAATTGACAAGCACCACACTTGTAAATCATATGTTGCTTGGATACATTAGGTATCCCAAGCACACATTGGTCCCTGCACATTTGTTTCAAGGTTCTTTCTCCTATGTGCCCTAACCTTTTGTGCCAAATCTCAAGCTCTGAAAGTGTTTGATCTTTATAACTGTATAGTGCAATATTCTTTGTATCTTCCAACTCAAAAGTGAAAAGTCTACCTGATTTTTCTCCTTTAGCAATCCTCTTGAACCCATGTCTTGGGTCCTCCATATATGCTCCATATTGAGTGAATCTGACCTGCAAACCTTTCTCCACAATCTTACCAACACTCATCAAATGTTTGGTAATGGTTGGTACATAAAGTACCCTGCTCAACAAATTCTGATTACCATCACAAGTTTTAACATTTCCAACTTTAACTACTGAATGCTTTGTATCATCACCTATTTGGACTTGATGTTTACCTTTTGGTTCCTGAAGATCAGAGAGTAGTGCCACATTGCCAGCCACATGATTTGAGCACCCTGAATCAATGTCGAATAGGTGGTCATCATTTGTACCTGACTTTGAAGTCATATTCATGATCAGATGAGAGTCATCCTGCTCCTCTGTGTAGTTATTGTAGTCCTTTCTGGCTTTGAATCCTCCTTGGTAGTTGCCATTGTAATTGTTGTTGTAATTGTTGTTGTGGCCTTGGTGATGGTTGAACCTTCCTCTTGACTGTAAGTATCCACCTCTTTGGTAGCCTCTTCCTCTCTGATTTTTGTAATTCCTGAAACACTCATCTGTAGTATGATTTGATAAACCACAAATGTTACATGGTGATGAGTTATAGGGTCTCCCCCTACCTTGCTTACCTCCTCTGCCCCTTCCTCTTGAAGATCCACCTCTCCCTGCATAGTTGGCTTGGGAGGTAGAGCCTTCATCTTCCATCTTCTTGCTCTTGCCTTTATCCTTAGATTTCTTATCAGTGTATAGGGCAGAAGAGTTATTACCTTTGGATGTATCTCCATTCTTTGTGAGCTTTGCTTCATGTGTAAATAGTTGTCCCATGAGAGTTGTAAGATCTGGAGTGTGCATGTCCATGTAGAGATCCATTGCAGTGGTGAAGCTTTCCCATTTGTCATTAGCCTTGATTCCATTAATCACTTGTCTTACAATTTGTTCTTCTTCAATCTCTTCTCCTATGCTTGCTAGCTGATCTGCAACATCTTTGATCTTGGTCACAAATTCTGAAACAGCTTGCTTAGGTTGCTTCCTTAGTGTTGTGAATTCAATCCACAACTGATTTTTCCTAGCCCTTGTATTGGAGGAAAAATATGATGACAAGGTTTCCCAAGTTTCTTAGGATGTCTTACAATTTCTGATATGTGGCAAAAGAAAGTCAGAGATAAAGTTGAGTAAATAAGACCTTGCCAATGCATCCTTAGCACACCATGTGTTGAGCTTTTCTTGTTCTTCCTTGGTTGGTAATCCTCTTGCTTTGAATGAGGGCAATTCCTCATCTCCTGAGATGTATCCATAGAGACTCCTTCCTTGTAAGTAGATCTTCATCCCTAGAGACCAAGCTTGATAGTTGTTCCTATCCAATTTATCAATAAATGAAGGAAAACCATCTCCCATTTTACCTCTATTGCTCTAATACCACTGTTCGGATAGATGGATGGATGCTCCAAGAGACTGAGTAGGTACTGCTAAACCTCCTTTGTACCAGCCCTCTTTTGCTTCAGAGTTGATAAGTAGACCTTCTTAGCTTTCCAATAACACCAAAAAAATGGCCTATGTGCTTTGGAAGTGATGTGTGTAATGATTGAACCAAAACAGATAACTTTGAAGTTCACAAACTCAAGAAAACCTTCTATTTTAGTCTTGACACCTGCTGACTGTTTTGCTCAGTGTGACCAGTACAGTAGAAATTGATAAAATTCCTTCTAGGAGTATTTAATTAGCTTAGTAAGCTACCATTTGCAAGTGGAATGATGTAAAAGGATAAACTATGCTAAGAGAAATCAATTTAGCAAGTTTAGCTATACCCCCGACTTTTTAGGACTGTAGCTGAAATTGACCAGAGTTCACCTCGACGCAGATTTCTCTGAAATGGCTGACTAAAATTACTTCAAACTTTGATAGCATGTAGATGACTTTGAGTTGAATCCAAAAAACTTTGAATCACTCGATTTGGTGGAGAATTGACTGAGATATGCCCTTGACAAGTTGACAGACTTTTGAGTAGACTAACAGAGAACTCAAAGATTAATGATGTAAATGTATCTATTAATTAACACTTGTATACAATCCCATTGGCATGAATGACATTGCCTAATGGTGTAGGGAGGTGTAGGCTATGGTATAGTCCTCACACACACTCAAACTCAGTAGAATAAGACTCAGGAATGATCTCTCTAACCGCGACTTTTCAACTTCACTTTTTTATATGAAGTGAGTGAAGATTTGAATTCAAATTCGAATTTTGGCTCCCTATGATCAAGCTCCTAAAAGCTTGGAGATATTCCTTCAATGAAATGAGCTACTTTTCCACGACTCAGTTTGGTAGGTGATTACAAAAGATTCTAAGTCAAATTGACTTTTACAATGAGGTAAAGTGGTAATACCACTAGCATATGTTCCCATGCTTCTTCATGTATGTGTAGACTTTAATGGATCCTTTGAGCCAAATGTGTAGGCTTGCAAATTACACCAACACTAGAATGTGTCCACCACCCCCTTCTCATTGGTCCATCACTAATCACTCCTTAAGCCAAAAGGCCCATGCAGGGTTCATTTTTTTCCCTAATGCAAACCCCAATGCTAGACCTCAACGTAGCCAGGTAAGACCCCCTCTTCCTAGAGGACCATGCTTTAGATGTCAAGGAGATCACCTCATTTGTGATTGCCCAATACCTGCCCCTACACAACCCTAGTGAGTAATAATCCAGGACTTTTGTCAAGATTGTGGGAAAGAGCATCTCTTACAAGATTGTCCAAAGAATCCCATTAACATGCCAAAAGCCACTCCTATCAATGTTATTGGGTTAGTAGTTGACTCTACAGGAAGTGTCACTTCCACTGCACGAGTGCAAGTGCTCACCAGAGCTCAAACTTTGTAGCAAAACCAAGGTTTAAGCCAAGAAAAGAGCGCCGAGGTTAGTGAAACTGAGAGCATAACCAAGAAAAGGACTAAAGCCTGGAAAGATAGCCGAGAAAGGATGAAAAGACAATGGGCTGAGAAGATGAGCGACTTAGAAGAAAGCATAAGAGAAACAAAAGCCAAGATTGTTGAACTCACCTCTCAAACACACTCTCACATATCACCACCACCACCATCATCCCTATCACCATCTAATCCACCATCTTTCAACCCACCTCAGACAATTCCACCACCCCCTAGAGTAGGATCAGTGTTAGCCGACCCCACTCCTGAGGACATAGACATGATGCTTAAGGCATATCAGGCCAGAATCCAAGAAGGGCCAAATGTGATAGATCATGACAAGTGCTACCCTAGAGCTGACCTAGAGATAGAAAGAACCAAGATTTGCGTGAAAATGGTAGCATTGGCTCATACCATGTTTGAAGCCAGTCGCCTCTTCAACTACTCTTGCTCAGCTAAGGCACAATTGCACTTGGATGGACTATTAGAAAAGTTAGAGAGCATAATTGCGAGATCTGCCAAGGAAGGAAATTCCCAAGGAAGAGAGGAGGTAAGTAAAAAAATAAGCATTCCCCCCAGGAAGCTTATGTGCCCAACTCCATAGAGCCAGACACATCTTCTTCTATGAATCGGTACTCACCTGAATTCCTGTGAGAGATTCAAGAAGAGAAATGGGTTGAAGAGAGTGAAGTCCCTCCTCCCATTGAACTTGTGGATGACACACATAATCAATTTCCACAAGACATTCCTTCCATTTATGAGGAGCAGGAGAGTGCCCAATCTCATGAGAGATTAGACTTAGAGTCTAACTCCTTACAAGAACTACCCCATTTCATAGGCCCATGGGAAGCAAAGTCTACTTGCATGAGAGCACCAATGGTCATGGTAAGAAACGAAGACTCAGTCATACCTAGGAACACGGAGGTGGTCACAGATGCCAAACCATCCAAGCAGAAGCCATACATCTATAACGATAACTACGCTGCTAAGATCAAGGAGGAGATAGATAGGTTGGTAGAAGCTGGATTCATCTATGAGATTGAGCACACTGAGTGGGTATCCCCCATTGTAGTGGTGCCCAAGAAGAATGGAAAGTTACGTGTGTGCATTAACTTGAAGAAAGTTAACGCAGCCACCATTCGAGACAACTATCCGCTTCCTATCACGGAACATCTCTTAGAAAGAGTAGCAGGCAAGGAAGTGTACAACTTCCTTGATGGGTTTTCTGGCTACAATCAAGTGGCTATAGCTCTAAAAGATCAGCATAAGACCGCTTTTGCCATAGAGTGGGGCATATTTGCCTTTTGAGTAATGCCATTTGGTCTCACCAATGCACCCGCTACCTTTCAAAGACTGATGTGTCATGTATTTAAAGAGTTCTTGAGGAAGAATTTAGCGGTCTATGTTGAAGATCTTTGTGTTCATTCCAACATTAGATAGACACATATACCTAAACTCAGGCAAATCTTTGACAAATGTAGAGAATATCAAGTTTGCCTGAACCCAAAGAAGTGTGTTTTTATGGTCAAGCAAGGCAAGATTCTAGGACACATAGTGTCAAAGAATGGCATCTCTACAGACGAGGAAAAAGTTAGAGCCATTGCAGAGCTACCTAGGCCAAATAATGTCAAGGAAGTGCAAGATTTCATGGGGCATTGTGGTTATTATCGACATTTCATACACATGTATGCCATCATTGCAAAGCCTTTGTACGGACTTTTGACTAACTTTTAGTGGACTGAAGAATGCAAGAACTCCTTCAACGCGCTTAAAGGGCGATTATGTTCCACACCAATCTTGACCACACCACATTGGAACAAGCCTTTTCATGTTCATGTGGATGCATCCAATTATGGTATTGGATGTGTGCTTGCACAACCTACAAGTGAAGGTAATATGGATCTTCCAATTGCCTATGCCAACAGATAGTTGAATGCAGTTGAACGAAATTATACTACCACTGAACGAGAAGGATTAGGCATGGTGTATGTAGTTCAAAAGTTTAGACACTATTTGCTTGCAAATAAGTTTAAGTTTTTTACCGATCATCAAGCAATGTTATCTTTGGTAAACAAGCCATGCAATACATGTAGATTAGTAAGATGGTTTCTCTTACTAATGGAATATGCCTTTGAGGTAGTGGTAAGGAAAGACAAGACTCATTTGAGAGCTGACCATCTCTCTAGGATCACATCTGGAGAGGCACCGCAAGGAGTATCAGATGATCTTCCTGATGCTTACTTGTTTAATTTGGAAGTGATACCTTAGTGGGCTAAGCCATTAGTGCCAGTATTGACCTAGAGGCCTAACCACCCAGTAATAAACACATAGGATAGGGAAATAGTAAAAGCCCAAAAGTACCATATAATGGCAGGGAGTATGTACAAGCATACCGATCAAGGAATATTAGCCTGTTGTGTGCAAGAGGATGAATATGCTAAATGGTTGCAATTAGCACATGTAGGTGCATTAGAGCAATACTACTCAAAGCAATGAACCCTACAGACACTAAGGAGACTCGGAGTGCATTGGTCGACTATGGAAGCAGATGTCCATAAGATGTGTAAGGAATGCCCAGTCTGTAGTGTTAAACCACCAGTAGAGCATGCTATTCTATACCAAGTGTCACTAGTACTAGAATGGAGTGAATCACTACTAGCCTTACCGAGGACGAAAATGTTGGTGCAACTTACAAGCCTACACTTTTTGCTTGAAGGTTACAAAGAAATGAGGTTCCATGTGAACCATAACTAGAGGATTCTTATCTCTTTACCTCTTTGTAAAAGTTAAATCTTCATTGATTTGAGAGAATATGTGTAACCACCTACCCAAGGGAGTCATGGACTTTATTAGTTGTAAAGCATCAATCAATTAGAGAGAATATCTCCTAGGATATAGGAGCATGATTATAGAGAGCCAAAGCTTGAATTCAAATTCAAACTTTGGACTCAACCTCTATAAAAGATCAACTCAAAAATTCACGGGTGTAAGTCACTTTTTGAGCTCCTCATCTTCATCTCTGAGTGTGTGTGATACACTCTAGCCCACACCTCTCTACACCATTAGAAAATGATCTTCATGCCTATGGCATTGTACAACATTGTTCATTAATACATTACATCTACATTGTTCATTTCTGAGTTCTCCGTCATAGTCTCTATCAGTCAGTCAACTTGTGCAGCTCATATCTCACTCATTTATTGACCAAATTCAAAGATCTATAGCTTCATGGAACCAGCTCAAAGTCTTTAACATGCTGAAAAAATTGGAAGGATTTCTATTCAGCCATTTTAGAGAAAATTTCATTGAAGTGATCACTGGTGGAAGTCTGCAATAGTCCTAAAAAATCGAGGGTAAAGGTTTACTTTCGAAATTAATTTCTCTGAGCATAGTTAATTTTTTAAGTGATTTCACTTGAAATAATTAGCTTACTAAGCTAATTAGATACCTTTAAAACGAATTTTTTCAATTCCTACTCTGTTGGTCATACTGAGCAAAAGATGCAGCAGGTGTATTGTCAAAAATAGAAGGTTTTCTTGAAGACTTATAGTCCAAAGTAATCTGTTTTGATTCAATCATTTCATACATCATTTCCAAAGTACATAGGCACTTTTATGGTGTCATTGGAAAGCTAAGAAGGTCTACTTTTCAACTCTCAAGCATCAAAGGGTTGGTACAAAGGAGGATTTGGTAGTACCTACTTATCTTCCTGAAGTATTCATCCATCTTCCCAACAATGGTATTAGAGCAAAGTTAAGGTAAAATGGGAGATGGTTTTCCTTCATTTATTGATAAATTGGACAAGAACAACTATCAGGCATGGTCTCTAAGGATGAAGACATACCTACAAGGAAGGAGTCTTTATCGATACATCTCAGGAGATGAGGAATTGCCCTCATTCAAAACCAGAGAACTACCAACAAAGGAAGAACATGAGAAGCTCAACACATGGTGTGCCAAGGATGCATTAGCAAGGTCTTACTTACTCAACTCCATCTCTGATTTTCTTTTGCCACATATTAGAAACTGTAAGACATCCCAAGTGACTTGGGAAACCTTGTCATCCTATTTCTCTTCCAACACAAGGGCCAAAAAAAACCTTGGATTGAATTCACCACACTAAGGAAACAACCTAAGCAGGCTATTTCAAAGTATGTGACTAAGATTAAAGATGTAGCAAATTAGTTAGCAAGCATAGGAGAGGAGTTTGAAGAAGAGCAGATAGTAAGGCAAGTGATCAATGGGATTAAAGCTGATGACAAATGGGAAAGCTTCACCATTGCCATGGACCTATACATGGACATGCAAATTCTAGATCTTCCCACTCTCATGGGGCAATTGTTCACTCATGAAGCGAAGCTCAATAAAAATGGAGACTCATCCAAAGGTAATAGCTCTTCTGCCCTATATGCTGATAAAAATAAGTCTAAAGATAAAGGCAAGAACAAGAAAGGAGAGGATGAAGGCACTACCTACCAAACCAACTATGCAGCGAGAGGTAGATCATCAAGAGGAAGGGGCAGAGGAGGTAAGAAAGGTAGGGGGAGACCTTATAACTCCTCACCATGTAACATTTGTGGTTTATCAAATCATACTACAGATGAGTGTTTCAGGAACTACAAGAATCAGAGAGGTAGAGGATATCAAAGAGGTGGATACTCACAGTCAAGAGGCAGATTCAACCATCATCAAGGGTACAACAACAACTACAACAACAACTACAATGGAAACTACCAAGGAGGATACAATTCCAAAAAGGATTACAACAACTACACAGAATAACAAGATGATTCTCTTCTGATAATGAACATGACTTCAAAACTAGGTACAAATGATGACCATCTCTTCTACATTGACTCAGGTTGCTCAAATCATGTGACAGGCAATGTAGCTCTTCTCTCTGACCTTGAAGAACCAAGAGGAAAGCATCAAGTACAAACATGTGATGACACCAAGCACTCAGTAGTTAAAGTTGGAAATGTTAAGACTTCTGATGGGAATCAAAACTTGTTGAGTAGGGTAATATATGTACCAACCATTACCAAACATTTGATAAGTGTTGGACAGATTGTGGAAAAAGGTTTGTAGGTCAGGTTCAATCAATATGGATCATTTGTGGAGGATCCCAAGCATGGGTTCAAGATAATAGCTAAAGGAGAAAAATCAGGTAGACTTTTCACTTTGAGCTAGAAGATACAAAGAATATTGCACTCTATAATTACAAAGATCAAACACTTTCAGAGCTTGAGATTTGGCATAAAAGATTAGGGCATGTAGGTGAAAGAACCTTGAAGCAAATATGTAGGGACCAATGTGTGCTTGGAATACCTAATGTATCCAAGCAACATATGATCTACAAGTGTGGTGCTTATCAATTTGGAAAGTCTCACAGGTTGCCATTCTCAAGGAAAGGCTACATGCATGAGGACTACCTAGAGCTTGTCCATACAGATGTATGGGGACTAAGCAAAGACCCCTCAATCTCAGGATCAAGGTACTATGTATCTTTTATTGATGATTATAGCAGGTGGACTGTATTATACTTTATGAAGCACAAAGATGAAGTGTTCAATTGTTTAAAAAAATATATTGCATTTGTTGAGAATCAGACAGGAAGAAACCTAAAGAGGCTAAGGTTAGATGGAGGAGGTGAGTACTTCTCCAATGAGTTTGAAGCATTCTTGTAGGATAGAGGAATCAAGAGAGAAATCACCACAAGGTATACTCTGAATAGAATGGGGTAGCTGAGAGAAGAAATAGATTGATTGTTGAAACAACTAGGTCAATGTTGAATGAAAAGAAATTACATAACTACTTATGGGCAGAGAGTGTATCTACTGCCATTTACCTCATAAATAGGTTGCCATCTAAATCTCTTGATGGGATGACCCCTTATGAAGCATGGCATGGTAAGAGACCCTCACTTGATCATTGCAGGATATTTTGAGGTGTAGCATATATACACATTCCATCTCAGATAAGAGGTAAGCTAGACCCTAAGGCTAAGAAGTGTATCTTTATTGGATATGACTAAATCAGAAGGGGTACAGGTTCTACAACCCTTCAAATAAGGGATTCATGGTTAGTAGAGATGTTGTCTTTGATGAAAATGACTCTTGGTATGAGAATGAATGCAAGAAGGTTAAACTACCCTATGACTTGGAGGAGGAGTTTCCAAGTCTTACTAAGGAGGAACCTACTCAGAATGAAGACACCATTTCAGATGATGAAGACATTATCAATCTTGAAGAATTCAAGGCATGGAAGTCCAAAGGCAAATTCAAGATGAAGAAACTAGAAGACATACCTGAATCTTCAACTCAAGCAATCAGAAGATCACAAAGGGAGAGAAAAAAACCTATCAGATATGGGTATGACACCTCTTTTATCACTAAACATTCTATTTATCTTGCCAAAGACTTGTGAATTGAAGAACCAGGATCATATGAAGAAGCCATGACCAAGACAGAATGGAAGGAAGCTATGGATGAGGAGATTGAAGCACTGAAGGAAAGTGACACATGGGAACTAGTACCAAAGAAAGAGGCTATGAAGGTAATTGGATCTAGATGGATCTATAAAATCAAAAGAAATTATGATGGGTCAATTAGCAGATACAAAGCTAGACTTGTGACTAAGGGTTTTTCACAAACCCAAGGCATTGACTATGAAGAAACATTCTCACCTGTGGCTAAGATGCAAACCATCAGGGTATTGGTAAGTGTGGTTGCATCTAAGAATTGGAACATGTATCAGCTAGATGTAAATTATGCTTTTTTGAATGGATGGATTTCAGAGGAGGTATACATGTCACAACCTCCTGGTTATGAGGATCCTAATAAGGTAACACATGTATGCAAGTTAAAAAAGGCTTTTTATGGATTGAAGTAGGCACCTACGGCATGGAACCACAGGTTGACTACATATCATACTTACAGGTAATGATTTCAATGGAATCAGACAAATCAAGAACCAGATGATGAAGGAGTTCAAGATCAGTGATCTTGGTTTACTAAAGTACTTTCTTGGACTTGAGTTAGTTTATACTAACTCTAGAATCTACATTACTCAAAGAAAGTACATACATGATATGTTGAAGAAGTTTCATTTGCAGGATGCCAAAGTTGCAAGTATTCCAATGGAGGTAAATCTAAAACTAAGTGCTCATGAAGGAGATGTACTTGATGACATTACAGGTTATCAAAGCATAATAGGTAGCTTGAATTATGCTACCTTGACAAGGATAGATATTGCTTATGGAGTTAGTGTGCTAAGTCAGTTTATGCACAAGCCTAGGGCACCTCACTTGGAGGCTGCCAAAAGGATATAAAATACCTCAAGGGTACTCAACATCATGGTTTGTATTTCCCTTACACTTCAGACTTGGATATCAAGATTTATTCAGATGCAAATTCGGCACGATGCAAGGATCATAGGAGGAGCACTTCAGGATACATTTCATTTGCAGGTGATAAACCAATATCATGGTCTTCAAAGAAGCAACCTACTGTTGCTTTATCTTCTATAGAGGCAGAGTATAGAGGATTGGCCAATGCTACTCAAGAAGCCATATGGATCAAGTTATTGTATACAGAATTGGGTTTGTATACTACCTCACCATTGATCTTTGGAGATAATACAAGCTCACTTCACCTTGCAGCTAATCCTATATATCATGCTAGGACCAAGCATATAGAGGTCCATTACCATTATGTGAGAGAGAAGCTATTAAGAAAGGACATTCAACTAACATATGTATCAACCAACATGCAGAGTGCAGATTTGTTAACTAAAGCATTGGATGGAACCAAGCTTTGCAGGTTCAAAACAATGATTGGATTGCAAGATATACATGAAGACTGAAGAATGAAGACCAAGCCAAAATGTTTGGCTTGAGGGGGAGCTATTGGTGAAACTTACAAGCCTACACTTTTGGCTTGAAGGTTACAAAGAAATGAGGTTCCATTTGAACCATCGCTAGAGGATTGTTATCTCTTTACCTCTTTGTAAAAGTTAAATCTTCATTGATTTGAGAGAATATGTGTAACCACCTACCCAAGGGAGTCGTGGACTTTATTGGTTGTAAAGCATCAATCAATTAGAGAGAATATCTCCTAGGATATAGTATCATGATTATAGATAGCCAAAGTTTGAATTCAAATTCAAACTTTGGACTCAACCTCTATAAAAGATCAACTCAAAAATTCGCGGGTGTAAGTCACTTTCCGAGCTCCTCATGTCCATCTCTGAGTGTGTGTGAGGCCTACACTCTAGGCCACACCTCTCTACATGATTAGGCAATGATGTTCTTGCCTATGGCATTGTACAACATTGTTCATTAATACATTAGATTTACATTGTTCATTTCTGAGTCCTCCATCATAGTCTCTATCAGTCAGTCAACTTGTGTAGCTCATATCTCACTCATTTCTCCACAAAATTCAAAAATCTATAGCTTGATGGAACCCTCTCAAAGTATTCTACATGCTACCAAAATTTTAAGGATTTCTATTTAGCCATTTCAGAGAAAAGTGTGTGGAAGTGATCACTAGTTGAAGTGATCACTAGTCGAAGTCTGCAACAGTCCCATAAAATCGGGGGTAAAGGTTTACTTGCTAAATTTATTTCTCTGAGCATAGTTAATCTTTTTAAGTGATTTCACTTGAAATCATTAGCTTACTGAGTTAGTTAGATACCCCTAAAGGGAATTTTTTCAATTCCTAGTGTGCTGGTCATAGTGAGCAAACGATGCAACAGGTGTATTGTCAAAAATAGAAGGTTTTCTTGAAGACTTGAAGTTCAAAGTAATCTATTTTGATTTGATCATTTCATACATCATTTCCAAAGTACATAGGCACTTTTATGGTGTTATTGGAAGGCTAAGAAGGTCTAATTATCAACTCTGAAGCATCAAAGGGTTGGTACAAAGCAGGATTTGGCAGTACCTACTTATCTTCGTAAAGTATTCATCCATCTTCCCAACAGAAAACATTCCCCCAAGGCATGACCTTGGCTAGGCAGAGAAGTTTAGAACAAGAAGCCCTAGACTACTCACTCATTGGTGATAATCTATAGAAGCGTGGAAAAGATGGTTACCTCAGATTATGTGTTCATGAGAGCGAATACCTCAAGATATTGGAAATTGCTCACCAACGTATAGTAGGAGGACATTTTGGACCAGATCGAGTGATCAAGGCTATACTATTCGCAGGTCTTTGGTGGCCAACCCTTCATATGGATGCACATACCTACGTGAAGAGATGTGATGTTTGTCAGCGAACTCAATATCCTATATGCAAAGATGAGATGCCATTGAAACCTATGATGGGTGGATGTGATCCTATTAATCCGACATCTAAGAGTTCCCATGTTGAGTATATCATTGTGGCCACAGATTATATAACCAAGTGGGTAGAGGTAAAAACTACAACCAAGAACGATACCCAGACGATAGCTAAGTTCTTATTTGAGAATGTGTTTACAAGATACGGGCTGCCAATAGAGCTAGTAAGTGATAGAGACACTCACTTTGTGAATGTAGTTATTGCAAATCTTCTCCAAGAGTTCTTGGTGGTACACAAGAAGTCTGCCCCCTATCACCCACAAGCTAATGGCCAAGCCGAAAGCACAAATGAGATTATATGCAATGTGTTGACAAAACTGGTTAATAATAAACGCTCTGATTGGGACAAACAGTTACACCATGCTGTTTGGGCATATAGAGTTGCCTACAAAACGGTACTCCAAACCACACCCTTTCAGATCATATTTGGCCAAAACGCAGTGCTTCCATTAGACTTCTTGATACCTACACTAAGGGTAGCATAGGAGCAAGAGTGGACGGGTCATGAACTCCCTTCGAGGATTTTTATCTTGAACACTAGGTGAAACAAGACTAAGAGTAGCAACAGCAATATATGCAGCTAAGAAAAGATAGAAGGTGTACTTTGATGCCCATTTGAAGGATAAGGGTTGAAAGAAGGAGACCTAGTCCTAGTCTACACTTTGAAGCAACATGCGAGAAAATTAGAGAAGCGTAGCTATGGACCTATGATCATAAATAGGATCTCAACTAGAGGAGCAATTCAACTAGCCACTCTAGAAGGCGACATCCTACCAAATTACATCAGTGGATGCACATTCAAGTTATATCAGGAACCTCTCATGGAGGAAATGTTAAATCGACTCAATACTGCAAAGAGACGTAAAGAAAAGGAAAAGTGAATTCGAGAAGAAGCACGGGTAGAAGCATTGGAACGCATATGAAGAATGAAATACAGAAGACAGGGTAGAGATCAACCTAGGATAGATGCCTATGCAGACCCAGGATATCATATGGCTATGTGTGAAGTCTCAGGTGTAAGTTCCTATAAAATAATTGATCGGCGTCCTTTTGTAACCTAAGAGATTGGACAAGGAATTAGTGCAAGAACTCTGCTAGCATTGATTGACTCAGGTGCAACCACTAGTGCAGTGAGACTCTCTTACTGTCAAGAATTGAAATTAAAAGTCAATCCCATAGAAGCATATCTCATAGGATTGGGAGGTGTGGAAACCCCTTGCATGGGCGAGGTGGAACTTTCGCTATACATTCAAGATGTTTTTATGACAATTAAAGTGCTAGTGTGCGAAGATGAGGACCTCACTGAGCCTCTTGTCTTGGATCAAGACTAGATCTATGATCACGCAATCAACCTAAACCTAAGAAGTGGACTTCTTCAGGTCTGGGTAAATCAGAGCCGAATTACAATTGAGTT
Organism: Ceratopteris richardii; assembly: GCA_020310875.1. Lineage (NCBI taxonomy): Eukaryota > Viridiplantae > Streptophyta > Polypodiopsida > Polypodiales > Pteridaceae > Ceratopteris > Ceratopteris richardii. The sequence continues at coordinate 144,583,874 of CM035410.1, forward strand.
AGAAAATGAAGCACTCAAAGAACTAGTGAAGGCACACAGTCCTGGTCCTTCCAGGAGTACACATGAAGATGCCGATTCTATTCTTGTCCAAAACTATGTGATGCAGAAGGATGATTGTCTCAACAATGAAGCCAATGATACGATGAAACTCCCTTCCTTTCCAAAGGCCATAAGGATATGACAACCAAAGGTGGATCAAATGCAGAAGAAGCAGATGACCTATACTCGAAGCCAAAAGAAATTATGAAGCACGATGTCTCAGCCACCAAAACAAGTGTGGGTGCAGAAAGGTGACCAACCTGTTGTGGTCCAGTCACCACCACCAGCTAAACTTCATATTAGTGATCAATGACAGGACACTACTAAGAAGTCTTTCAAACAGTCTTCTACTAAAGTGAAGTCTATCTGGGTACCCAAGAATTCGATGAAGGCTGACCCACAATCACGACAAATTTGGGTGCCTAAGGCTTGCATGCGGGCTCAAATGGCCACAGAGAGACCACACCATGTACAACACGGTTCACTCACTCGAACAGCTGATCCCCATTCTTATGGGACACGCACGATCACCTATTTGTCCATGAGCACAAACAAAATCAATTGTAAATGGGTCCCTAGAAAGCCTCATTCCCGAACAGATACTCTCATAAAGCCCTCCAGAGTCTCCATAAAACCAAAATCGAAGGTCACTCACTGTGTTTGGCAACCCAAAGCTTGTAATACACCCCCCGACCCCTTCTTTTAAATTCATCTCCACCTACTAACTGCATTATCCTCTCACTGCATCTTTCCATTTAGCTCATAGAACTATTCATTCACTAACTACACACACAATCACTGAGCACTCACTGACCTACTAACCTATCACTGACCTCATGTTAATGTTGTCATGGGGACAAAAATTGTTTCTACCTTGTCCAGTACAATGTTAACACCTGCTTCTATATTCTCACAGAACTAGCAAACAACAAGTAGCATGGCAGAACCAGGAGGTACCAGTTCCCAGCCAGGGTCTAGCGGCTAGATAGTGGACATTGAAACCCTCCTCCTCGAACCACAACTTACAGAGAGGCCTCAAGAACTTAGAGCAGTGCATGTACTTCCCATTCAGGACCCTCCATAGGGACACACTTCTCAAGTAGGCTAACATGCACATTGGTTCAACGATGTTGCAGGTCCCCTTCGAGAAGGCATCTACTTTTGGGAGGTAGAAATTGAATTTAATGGAAAATGGGGAAGATACCATTTCTTCACCCGTGAATTTGAGAAGTATCAGAATGCAGAAGTAATGTGATCTGTATGGACCAAAGCAGGCTTGGATAGCTATTTCCGGGCACTTCTATCTAAGCCGAACTTCCTGTGTTGCTCCTATTTGATCAGTACCTGATGGAGATTGTTAATCTCCAAAAGAACAACCTACTCTTGAATTTAGAACACCTCTATATCAAGAGTAAGTCAAAACCTTCACCAATTTAAGAGATCAATGACCAAATATCAATTTCTTGACTAAACTGTGAAGAAGGAAATTACTCAGAAAGTCTGCTGCATATATCTTGCTCATTGACTGAGTAAATGTGTAAAGTTTTCTATGAAACTTTGCACAAGGTGTTGCCTAAAGATTGCGCACCTTCTCCAAGTCAAATCACTCCAAAAGATTCTGTAGATCTTGAGAAATCTACTTCACAAGTTACCTATGTCTAAATCTGCACTTCTGAGAAGTTGATTTGGACACCCCTAACTTCTTAGCTTTAATTCTCTCAGTATAAAACCCGTTTAAGCAAATGCTTTTAGCCACGAGTAGCTTACCTTCCAACTTAAAGATTAAGTGCTTACTTGCACAAAACTTTAAACTGTGGAGTGAGAAATGATCAAATCATTAAGATCGAAATTTGCGCCTGTTTCAGGAACCAGTGAATACTTTCTCACATGTAAATGTTCCTACACACAATTCTCTTAGCCTCATCACAATTAGATTCTCAAACTCTAGCCATAGATTGATTAACTATGGACTTAGACATCTCCAAAAGGAATTCACAAAAGATCTGCTACACGAAGAGAAAACACAAAAACATCGGGAGCAAAAATTCTGTCATTTCTAAAGAAGACTACAACTAGATGAGAGAGAGACTTCAACTAACTTTTCATGTGTCCAATGACACTTACAACCACTCATTTCTCTATTCCTATGCTCTTACTAGTCTCTCCTTGTCTTCTCTCTATATCTTGACATTTTTCCATAGTATTTATAGGCAAATATGTACAGACTTATGACTAAACATAAGTATAAGTAACCTATATCTTAACTAATGTACATATGTGTACATTTCTTTCAACCTGTGAATGTAACCATCTTCTAAGCTTCAAGAATTGATCTTGTCTCCATCCTTTTTCCTTCAAATCTTCAATTGGTGATTGGTCTGCACCAACAGTACCATCACCCCTATCAGAGCCAAGGGAGGCGATAGCACCTTTGTGCTTCCTTCATTAATGCCTGGTCATGAACTAAAGAGAATCAAGCTTACACTCAACTTAGTAAGGGAGGCCCTAGATATGAAAGGTATGCATATCCCCACAGAGAATGAAACAAGGATTCCCGGAAGAATGAAGCAAAAAGATCTCAACAAACTAAAGGACATGGTAGCAATCACACCAACCATCACTCTCCACCTACGAACGATCATGCAACACTTTGCCTTTCTTGCCCAAGAATGCTTCACTATGCCACCAAAAAGAATTTGGTTTAGCTTGTACTTGGCAGAAACAGAAAACTTGACAATCAATCTACCCCACTGAATCATAGATCAAATCCACCTAGCACATCAACGCTAGAATAAGAAACATAAGAATGTGCTTCATGGATGTTGTGTGTTGACAAGGATAATTTACAGGTGCTTAGCCTACGACGTGCCTATTCAAAGAGCACTAGTGTGGTCCCAAGCCCAGGAATTCCAGCGACGGCTATCAACAACAGGGCCACCTTTGAAGAAAATGAGGGGTTCAGTTCAAATACCCTGTGCACAAGCAAGGGGTGCCACCCTCACACTAGAGGTGACACCACCTCAAACCAGATGTGTCTCACCATTTACTATTCGCTTACCCAGACAAAGTGTAGAAGGACCCAATTTGGTTTTTCGTCCGATTCCATTAGACTTGGAGTTCCCATAGGGCTACACCCTGGATGATTTAATAGATGAAGAAATAGCCAGGATGATTAACGAAGCTAATCTTGAGACAGAGGAATATCATAACCGAGGACCACAACCAACCACCACGAGTTCAGCTCCTACCCAACCTGAAGTAGTGGAAGTAGACAAAGATGAAGAAGAGTCTGAAGAGGAAGCAGACAAGGAACATGACCAAGAGTATGAAGAAACCTCAGAACTAGCGAGTGCCCCAGTTTATAATGTGCAAATAAAAAGACTGTATGAAACCATGAAGAGGGTTCAGGAACATCACAAGCTATCACTGGAAACAGGGAAGATGCTAATAAGTCAGATGTTAGGAGAAGAAGGGTTGACGAACATTTCATTGAGTCTTTGAACCTTCATGCGGATGCGCTGGGCCTAGATGAAGCTATTCATTCAGCTCTTGCTTATATTCCTCACTTTGAGAAACAAGTGCTGACTCGTCCCATGTGCTTTGGCAAGCAAATTCACATAGATGTATTGGCACTAGGAGATACCACATAGATAGAAGAACATCAGTTGGCACCACCATCACCAAACTCCTCACCTCTCACTGCACAATTCACTTCACCCCATGATACCACCACCCCAATGTCCACGATCACCACATATGTCATGGGAATCTCCAGGCATCCAATTCGGAGGGGTTACCATGCCCGCATTCACAACACTATTCACGAACATCACTACCACCCCACCCACTGTCCCCATCTACACAGTCACACACACTTTTGACACAATGGAGACATCACTAGCCAGAGCACCACTCCCTCCCCACACACAACCATAATCTCCCATACCCCCTCCACCCACATCACCACCTGATTCCACCTCATTCACGATTCCCTATCCCTTCCCCATTCCCCCTGCATCCTCTCCTTTCCCACCATTCTTAAATGTAAATAGTATGTTTTCTACTTTACATCAATGTGTATATCAACTACAGAATGAATATCAGACTCTCAAAGATTGCCATCGACCATTAACTACGGACCACCAGCAACTATAGAGGAGGCTTGCGACTATAGAAGAAGAGAACGCGGACCTGAATCAATGATATACTATGCTCACACACGCCCACCAAACCATATTGGAAGCTCCCCAGCAATCCGAGTCTTTTGAAGTTAAGAAATTAACAGATTTATTGGAACTCTATCAGTCAGAGAATGTCAAAGTCCAACGCAACTTGATGTTATTATGGAAGCACATGGCCACGACACTTGAAGAGAACAAGCGATTGCAAAGGCAAAACGAAGAAAACCTAGAAGTTGCGATGGAAGGTCCCCCCCATGAGATCGACCTAGAATAGTTCAAAGCAGTCCCTTTAGATACGATGAAAACAATTCTGGAAAGCTATGGTGATCTGTTGGAAGCACATGATGATATGGAAAAAGAACGAGATACACTGCACTGCCAGCTTCGGGAACAAGAAGAACAACCCAAGATCATAGAGTCAGCATCGACTTCAGAGGAGGTAAAGGTGTTAAAAGAGAAGGTTGAAGAATTGCAAAAGAAGCTAATTGAGTATGAAAGACAACCGTCTCCAGTTATCGAACTAGAGCCACATGAATTGGTGCCCATCGAAGTGGATGAGTCGTATGAGGAACCATATGTTCCTATGTCGATGTTGGGCGGCCAGCAAACCTCGGAAGGAATGGACACCCTGGAAGTTGAAGCACCCAAATGGCTTTAGAAACTCGAAAAGACAACCAAAACCCATGAAGATCAAGTAGTAGTCCAAATCCAATCGATGGCTAAACTGGAGGACACTATCATAAACTCCGAGTACTTCCGGAACATGTCACATCACCGCTGGATAGGCACTAACGATGATCAATACGTGCCATACTATGTGCTCTTGGTTGATTACAATGCGGAGATTCAACAAAGGTGTGGCAAAACCCCAACTTTCACCACTCAATTTGGTCCCGATGATCTACCTGAACGTGCTAAACAAGGGTCAACCTTTCAACCCACCTAGAGGATTCATCTTCTCGAGACCTATCCAGAAATGGTTCGTACCTGGAAGAACATGCCACTATTTATCAAATATAATCCATGTTACGTTCCAATCCTCCGAAAATGCACCTGGCCCAAGTTTACCGTTACTATCAAGAACGTCAAAGGCTGTGCAAAGTGGTTGAATTATGTCTATCTAGCACCTCCACAAGGACAGCCCTCGGTTTCTTATATGATTTCTATCATCCGTCACTGGGGCCTTAGACTATGGAACACCACTGACGTGATGGCACAAATGTGCATGAAAATCTTTGAATTAATGCTCATCACATTCAGAACATTCAAAAACATCAAATACCCACATTTCTCAGGAGTCGGCTTCACTACAAGAAACCTATACCTAGTATATGACATGAGCACCACCCCCTCAATCAAGGTAATATATGCTTCGCACGCAAGAATAAAATACCCCCCAGCTTGCTTCAAATAGACTTTCAAGGAGATGTTCATCATAGGGTTATGGGAATATCACTTGAAAATATTCGTACCAAGGACCTCACATCTCCTCCAATTGTTCGTTGTGGAAAGGACCTTACACTCAGATCAATTGCAGCTGCCACATTTGTACATTCCAGGGCCAGTGGATTGGGATGCATTATTAACACAAGTAGCATGGGGGCTGCGACTGGAAGAACATCACCTAGCTTCAGATGTGCTGCAGTCCTATGTCACACGCTCAACCAAACAAGGGTCCGTCAAAGATGACAAATGCGAGAGAGGGGGGTGTTAGCAGCAGCCAAGGCACCCAAGGACCCACAAGACAAGGAAGCCAAAGAAGGGAGTCGGAGCAAGGATCAAGCAAGCAAAGTAGTCAACGTAGATCTGGCAACTAGGCCCTTAAATGTTTCCATGAAATAATACTTCCCAAATAGTGATTTTAGTCACTCCACACCATTGTAAATACCATTCCACCTTTTTGTAGCTCCATTTTGTGCAAGCCAAGGAGTCCTTGAGCTTGAGGAGCATTAGGAGTACCTTACCTATCAATTTTCATATTTTTTTGAGCTTGTTTGAGCCTCCAAATTAACCTAGGAACCTAGTTTTTAACTAGGCTGGACACAATGTCTGGACAGGACCAAAGCTAGTTAAAAACTATAAAAAGAGCTAGAGATCTCATTTTTGAGGGTAGCTTCTTGTAGAATTGAACTTGTAAGAGCACTTTTGAGTAATCTAAAGAACTCCTTTTTTCCTCTCTCTTTGTTCTTGCCTTGCATGCGCATGTGTGTGTATGTGTGTGCATGCTAGTGTGCTTCTCACTCACACACTTGTGCCATCACTTGTTCGAGGTCTTCATACCATCCTCACATCTTCCCGAATTGACATTAAAGGAAGTGCAACTCATCACTGAGCTACAGATGGCAAACTAAATATCAGGCCCAATTATGCATAAGTAAATCAAGCATTTAATAGCTTGCCGATAGAGAACAACATCAAATGCACCTCTAGCATCATGATGACTCAAGCCTAAATGTGTTTCTGTAGGACTGGCAATAGATTTACAATATTCAAGGCCAAACTGAAGTAATAATGTGTAAATATATTTCATTTTACACAAAGTTATTCCCCCATCAACTTGCATAAATGGAATGCCCAAATAATGATGCAATGCCTCAACTTTGACATCTTAAAAGAGGCATGCAAATCAGCTTTAAATTCAGCAATATGCTTCTCATTAGTACCAATGAGGAAATGTCATCAACATACACAACAATTATTAGAAGTGAATCATTGACATGCTTAGCATATAAGGTCCTCTTAGTTGGACTATAATCCAAACCATGTGGAACCCAGTAGGCATGTATCTTTTCATAAGCACATGGTGATTTCTTGAAACCATATAAGGCCTTTTTCAACCTACACACTTTGGTTTCATGCCCTTTTTTCACAAAACTATGGGTTTGAAATCCATACGCTTTTTCATGTAAGTCACCATTCACGAATGTAGTTTTAATGTCCAAGTGATGTACATTCCAACCATGATGAGTTGCAAGTGCACAAATGCTATGATGTGTATTCATTCGTCGTGTGAGTGCAAAGATATCATCAAAATCAATGCCTCTTTCTTGAGCATAAACTTTTGCAACAAGACTATCCTTATACCTGTTAATGCTTCCATCAAGCATACACTTTAGCTTGTATATGCATTTCATGTCTATGGCCTTTTTTCCACGAGGAAAGTCACATAAAGAACAAATATCATTCTTCATAATAGCATCATATTTTCACTACATAGCAGCCATCCAATTTTTAGAATTTTGTGTTGTTGGAGTTTGAGCTATGCGGATGCATGCAATTAATATAAGGAGGAAGAAGAAGCTTGGAGCACAACACAAAATATTGAATTTATTACCAAGAGTGTTGGAACATCAAGCTTACACTATGCTTGAGGTGGATTTGATCTACATCAAAGGCTATCACGTCGAAAGAATATCCGTTGGAGAGTTCTTTTTCTTATGCTCATTTATTGTATTTTTTGAGAGATTTTTGATGGCTCATTTACCATTGTAAAAGCCTTGAGATTTACACATGTAAAGGTATAAATATATAGCCCAAATCCCACGAATTTGTGGTGGTTGAAGTTGCATTCAATCAAGCAATCAATCACCTAAAAGTAGATCAAAGTAGATCTTCACTTTTCCTAGATTGTAGGAAAGTGAATTGATTCCCTCCAACAACCATTCCCACCTTCATTTGAATTCAAATTCAACTTGTAAAAGTCCTGGAACACTCTTAGAGGCTATATAAGGACTTGAAATCACTTGTACATTACATGGAAGCAACATACATACACTTGTGACCATCATTGTCTTGCTCCTTCAATTCTCTGCATCATCTTCTTCACCAACAGTAATCTTGTAAAGGCTGTTGCTCTCTTTCCAGAGCTCCAAATTGAGTGCAAGATGACTCATTGGAAATGTATAAGTGTCTAGTGTATGCCTATAAATTGAAAGAATTTGGTTCAGTAGATTGGGAGAAATCTGAGTTTTTCTGTCTCGGGGTCAATCTCTACGTATTCCTGAAAATAAGGAAGTACCACCGGTGAATGTCGCATTCATTCCTATAGCATATTTTTCATATTCCTTATACTTTTGTGCATTCCATACACTCAACCCTATGTGTATCACTCCCATAAAATGATTTTTTTCTAATTGTAATCACGCTAGTCGCTATGGGCATTTGAAGTTCATTGTCTCTTCCATAGATAGTAAGTTTTTTGAGCTAGTCGACCCACGAACCTATCTGTTTTGTATCGCCTCATTCTCCTTGATGCTCCAAAGTACATAGTGTGTTTCTTTGCACTTATTGCATGCCTATAAGGTCTATTTGAGTCTCCATAATCTCAAGGGCTGGTATTGTGCCGGTTGGCTAGACCAAACTTCGTCGCCTCGAAACACACTTTTCTACCTTCGACAAGCTTCTCCAAGTTCTTTTAGTGGTATCAGAACTAGATCAAGATGGGTGACGGCTTTCCCTCAATGATCGAGAAGCTTGATGGACACAACTACGTGGCTTGGAGAATTAGGATGGAGGCCTATTTGCAAGGTAGAAATCTTTATGGAATTGTAGCAGGTGATGAAGCTATGCATATTCCAAGATCCAAAGGAGGACCTACACAAGAGGAGACAGATAAGCTCACACTTTGGTGCGCAAGGGATGCTCAAGCAAGGTCGTACATACTAAACTCTATCTCTGACTTTCTATTACCACATATTAGAGGATGCAAGACATCTCAAGAGACTTGGGATGCCCTCGAGACTTTCTTTTCTGCTAGTACCAAAGCAAGAAAGAATCATCTTTGGAACGAGTTCAACCAAATGAAGAAGACACCTAAACAAGCCATCACAGAGTTTGTTACCAAGGTCAAGGAGGTTGCGGATCAGTTAGCATCCATTGGAGAGCTGATTGAAGAAGAGGTCATCATGAGGCAAATTCTCAACGACATTCGAATTGAGAAGCAATGGCAATCCTTCACGATGACTTATGATCTCATCATGGATGTGCAAACTCCAGACTTCAACATCTTTCTTGGACAACTCTTCAATCAAGAAGCCAATAATAGCATAAAGGAAGGTAAATCCTATCATGGTAATTCAACTAGTGCTCTATATGCAGATAAGAAGGATAAGAAGCAGAATGGCAAGAAGAAGGAAGAAGATGAAGAAGAGACTTCTCAAGCCAACTTTGCAAACAAGAGCAAGTGGAAAGGGAAGAAGAAAGGACCAAAGCGAGACAAAGCCAAAGGTCAGAATGTTCAACCTTGTTCGATATGCGATAAGACCAACCACACCACTCAGAATTGCTAGTTCAATGGGAAGACCCAGAAAGGAAGTGGAAGAGGTGGATATGGCAGCAATAGAGGTAGAGGTGAACACAACTTCAACAACAATAACAGAAGCTATAATAGAAGGGAATACAACAATTATTCAGAAGATCAACCACATGAAGACTCATTGCTTCTTATGAATCTAAGCCAAAAAGAAGGTAAAGAAGATGACCATTTGTTCTACATAGATTCAGGATGTTCGAATCATGTTTCAGGCAACATTGCTCTTCTATCTGATTTGGAAAGTCCAAATCATAAACATGAAGTGCAAATAGGGGATGACACAAAGCACAATGTGGGGAAGATTGGTAATGTCAAAGCTTCCAATGGCAGGACAAACATTCTGAGTAAGGTTCTCTATGTACCCACTATCACTAAAAACCTAATAAGTGTAGGCCGAATAGTTAAAAAAGGCTTGCAAGTTAGGTTCACCCAACATGGAGCTTTTGTGGAAGATCCATGTCAAGGCTTCAAGAAGATAGCCCGAGGTGAGAAGCATGGTATGCTCTTTACTTTTGAAGTAGGAGAAACCACGAACATAGCTCTATTCAACTTTGGGTCTCAAACCCTAAGTGAGCTTGAAGTGTGGCATAAGAGACTTGCTCATGTGAATGAAAGAACCTTGAAGGATATATGCAGGGATCAAAGTGTTCTAGGACTGCCGAACATATCAAAGCAACACATGATCAACAGGTGTGATGCATGTCAGATTGGGAAGGCACAAAGACAACCATTCAACCACAAAGGCTACATCCACAACAACTTATTGGACTTAGTACATACAGATGTTTGGGGACCAAGTCAAGAACCTTCATTGGGAGGATCAAGGTATTATGTCTCATTTATTGATGACCATAGTAGATGTACTATTCTATACTTTATCAAGAGTAAGAATGAAGTGTTTGATTGCTTCAAGAAGTATCTTGCACATGTAGAGAATCATACAGGTAGATCACCAAAGAAGCTCAGATCTGATGGAGGGGGAGAATACTTCTCCAAAGAGTTTGATGAGTTCTTGCAGGAAAAAGTTATCAAAAGGGAAGTGACTACTAGGTACTCTCCTCAACTAAATGGAATTGGAGAGAGGAGAAACAAGATATTGGTTGGATCAGCCTGAACAATGCTTGAAGAGAAGAAGTTTCCACACTATCTATGTGCAGAAGCTATTTCAACTGCAGTGTACCTTGTCAATAGACTACCATCCAAATCACTTCAAGGTATGACTCCTTACGAAGCATGGCATGGAAGAAAACCTAGTCTTGTACATTGCAAGGTTTTTGGTTGTTTAGCTTATGTTCATGTACCATCACAAATAAGAGGTAAGCTAGATGAAAGGGCAACAAAGGTAGTGTTTATTGGATATGATTCAACTCAGATGAGTTACAGGTTCTTCAATCCTTCAACTAAGTAATTCACTACAAGTAGAGATGTTGTGTTTGAAGAACACAGGTCTTGGTATGATGAAGACAAACAAAAGGTAACACTACCATATGATCTTGATTCTGACTCTCATCAATTAGGAAGCAAGCATGATACACAAGTCCAGGATCCAAGAAGCGATACAGATGATGACCAAGATGAAAGAGAAAAGGATTACAAGCTATGGAAGTCAAGAGGCAAAGCAAAGATGCAAGAGGTTGGAGAATGCTCCAAACAAGCACCTAGGAGATCAACAAGAGAGAAGAAACAACCAAAAAGGTATGGATATGATTCCACGTTTGTTACGAAGCATTCAATATACTTGGCAAAAGACTCTATTTCAGAGGAACCCTCAACCTATGAAGAGGCAAAGGGAAACCCTAATTGGGAAAAGTCCATGAACGAAGAGATAGATGCATTGAAGGAGATGGACACTTGGGATTTGGTTCCAATGTCACCGAATCAAAAGGTAATTGGTTGCAGACGGGTATATAAAGTTAAAAGAAATTCAGATGGATCAGTCTGCAGGTACAAGGCAAGATTAGTTGCCAAAGGATGCTCATAAACTCATGGTATAGACTATGAGGAAACATTCTCACTAGTTGCAAAGATGACTACAATCAGGACATTGATAAGTGTAGCTGCTGCAAGGAATTGGAGACTCCTCCAACTTGATGTGAAAAATGCATTCTTAAATGGTTGGATAAGTGAAGAGGTATACATGTCACAACCACTAGGTTTTGAAAACCCTAATCATCCATCTTATGTTTGCAGACTTAAGAAAGCATTGTATGGATTGAAACAAGCTCCTAGAGCTTGGAATTACAGGTTGGTTACATATCTTCAAGATCAAGGGTTCAAAGCTAGCAGCTCAGATCCTTCTCTATTCATCAAAAGGGATCACAATGAGGTTATCTATCTAAGTGTATATGTAGATGATATTATTGTGACGGGTGATGATCTAAATGGCATTCAAAGGATCAAGAGACACATGCAAGAGGAGTTCAAAATCAGTGACCTAGGTGAGCTCACATATTTCCTAGGTACACAGGTGATATATATAGATGAAGGAATGTATTTGACTCAAAGAAGATACATTCAGGATCTTCTTCTCAAGTTCAAAATGGAGAACACTAAACTTGCAGGTACACCTTTGGAGATGAATCATAAACTTAGTGTTTATGAAGGTGAGAAAAGTGAAGCCATTAAAGAGTATCAAAGCTTGATAGGTAGCTTGATATATGCTACTCATACAAGGGCAGACATCTCATATAGGGTGGGAGTGCTTAGTCAGTTCATGCACTCACCAAGAAGACCACACATGGATGCGGCTAAGAGAGTACTTAATAATCTCAAAGGTACAATCAACAAAGGTATATTCTATCCTTACTCTTCAGATTTGGATATCAAAATCTACTCAGATGCAGATTGGGCAGGAGCTAAGGATGATAGAAAAAGTACATCTGGTTACTTAGCATTTGCAGGTTCGAAGCTAGTGTCATGGAGTTCCAAGAAGCAACCAACAATTGATTTATCTTCAATTGAAGCAGAGTAGAGAGGCTTGACCATAGCAACTCAAGAGGCAATATGGTTAAAAGCATTGCATACAGATTTGAGACTTGTGAGTTCCAAACCTCACATATTTGGAGATAATGTAAGTTCCATGATTCTAGCGGAAAATCCTATTTTTCATGAGAGAACCAAGCACATAGAAGTCCATTACCACTTCATCAGGGAGAAGCTCATGGCAAAGGAGATTGACATTTCTTTTGTTCCAACTGAAAAGCAAGTAGCAAATATGATGACGAAGGCACTTGATGGAATAAAGCTTTGTAGATTCAAAGCTATGGCAGGTATTCAACCTATCAAAGAATGAAGACTCAAGCATAATTTAGCTTGAGGGGGAGCTGTTGGAGCATCAAGCTTACACTATGCTTGAGGTGGATTTGATCTACATCAAAGGCTATCACGTCGAAAGAATATCCGTTGGAGAGTTCTTTTTCTTATGCTCATTTATTGTATTTTTTTTGAGAGATTTTTGATGGCTCATTTACCGTTGTAAAAGCTTTGAGCTTTACACATGTAAAGCTATAAATATAGAGCCCAAATCCCACGAATTTATGGTGGTTGAAGTTGCATTCATTCAAGCAATCAATCACCTAAGAGTAGATCAAAGTAGATCTTCACTTTTCCTAGATTGTAGGAAAGTGAATTGATTCCCTCCAACAACCATTCCCACTTTCATTTGAATTCAAATTCAACTTGTAAAAGTCCTGAAGCACTCCTAGAGGCTATATAAGGACTTGAAATCACTTGTACAATACATGGAAACAATATACATACACTTGTGACCATCATTGTCTTGCTCCTTCAATTCTCTGCATCATCTTCTTCACCAACAGTAATCATGCAGAGACTGCTGCTCTCTCGAGAGAGAGAGAGCTTCCAATTGAGTGCAAGATGACTCATTGGAAAGGTATAAGTGTCTAGTTCATGCCTATAAATTTTGAAAGCAGTTGGTTGAGTAGAGTGGGAGAAATCTGAGTTTTTTTGTCTCGGGGTCAATCTCTACGTATTCCTGAAAAATAGGAAGTACCACCGGTGAACGTTGCATTCATTCCTATAGCATATTTTGCTTATTCCTTATACTTTTTTGCATTCCATACACTCAACCCTATGTGTATCACTCCCATAAAAGTATTTTTTCTAATTGTAATCACGCTGGTCGCTATGGGCATTTGAAGTTCATTGTCTCTTCCATAGATAGTAAGTTTTTTGAGCTAGTCGACCCGCGAACCTATCTGTTTTGTATCGGCTCATTCTCCTTGATACTCCAAAGTACATAGTGTGTTTCTTTGCACTTATTGCATGCCTATAAGGTCTATTTGAGTCTCCATAAGCTCAAGAGCTAGTCTTGTGCCGGTTGGCTAGAACAAACTTCATCGCCTCGAAACACACTTTTCTACCTTCGACAAGCTTCTCCAAGTTTTTTCAAAGAGAATGTACAAAGATATGTGACATCTAAGGGGTTTAGGCATATATACAAGCCAAGAGGAAAAAACCTCCTAAAGAGGGAAAAAAGTGCACCGACAATCCTAGTATGTTCACACACATCACTACCTAAATATATCAATAAATCCCCCTTGGAAGTGATGTGATGAACAAGGAGTTGGCACTCATGTATAAAGAAGGGCCAAGCTATGTGCTATCAATCCACAAGAGGAAGTAAGTCCAAAGCATTGCAGAAAGCTTCAAACATCTCACCAGGCAAAGGCTTTGTAAAAGGTTTGCAATGTTCTCCTTTGTGGGCACATATGCCAAACTAATATATCCAATAGAGAACCTCTCCTAGACATAATGTTAGTGCACCCCAATGTGCTTAGTGTGAACATGGAACACAGGTTCCCTTGCAACTGCCAATGTGCTATGACTCTTAGTGAAGATAGTGGTGGTAGAAGACTGAGCAACACCCAAATCAGCCATAAGGTGTCTGAGCCATACACACTCAATAGTCATTGTGAAAGATGCCCTATACTCAACCTCACAATTAGAAGTGGCCACAATAGGCTGCTTCTTATTCAACCAAGATATGCATGAGGTACCAAGCATGAAGCAAAAACCAATTGTGGATACACGATTATCATTGCAACCACCCAATCAGAGTCAGAAAAATCATGTAAATCTAGCATTAGTGATCCCCCTTGGGATAAAAATAATAATCCAAGTAGTTGGGTACCACTGAGGTAACAAAAGATTCACTTAATCACTTGCCGATGCTTGACACCTAGACAATGCATAAACCTACTCATCTGTGAGATAGCAAACTCAATATCTAGCCAAGTGATGCATAAGTAAATCAAGCATCCAATAGTCTGTTGATAGAGAACAACATCAAATGCATATCCAACATCATGAAGACTCAACCATAAACTTGTCTCCATAGGAGTGGTGGCAATATGTTTGAAGTTTTCAAGGCCAAAATGTTGCAATAATGTGTCAATATATTTTGTTTCACACAAAGGTAGTCTACCATAAACTTGCATAAATTGAATGCTCAACTAATGATGCAAATGCACCAAATCTGACATCTCAAATGAGGCATGCAAATCGGCTTTAAAATCAGCAATATGCTTCTCATTAGAACTAGTGAGCATGTCATCAACATTGACAAACAGTGATCAAAAGCACATCATTTTCACGCTTGATGTATAAGCTGATCTCATTTGGAGTATGCTCAAAGCCATGTGCAATCAAGTAGGCATGTATCTTTTCATACCAAGCATGTGATGCTTGTTTCAGACCATATAGTGTCTTTTTCAACCTGTACACTTTGTCTTCATGGCCTTTTTGCACAAAACCATGGGGCTGAAAAACATACACTTCTTCATGCATCTCACCATTAAAATGAAGTATTTCGATGGTGATGCACCATAGTGCGCTCTCCTTCTTGCAACCTCCACGATGATATCCTCAGAGTAGAAAACCAAGCTCCTAAGGCTGCACACGTTACTCTGCATAGAGACTGCAGAATACACAAAAAACATAGTAAACAGGGAGAACGAACACAGACTTTTTAGGTCTTACAAATGCAGTCGAACGTGTTGGAATTTTGGGCCCCAGGATCGTTCCAATACTAAAACCTTTTGAGCATACACACTTAATTAATTAAGATGATAAGTGAGAGATAGAAAGAAAGACCTTGAGACAATGATAGAGAACGTGAGCTAGATGCTTACTCACTAAATAATAGATGTCCAAATTACAATATGGGAGTAGTACTCAACCATATAAAGTGGTGCACTCACTAATGGAAGAATATTCAAGAAGATGATGATACATAATGTAGATTATGTTGAAATAATCTAAATGTGTGTGAAGTGAACGAGCAACAAAGCTAACCTTATTCTCACAAAATAGTGTAACAAAATTGTAAATCAACCAACCCTAATTTTTGAGATTAGGGTAGAGAAACCCTAAAAACAAAATATAAGGTTAACTCATAAAAGGTAGTTACCACCACATTGTAGAAGTCTTCTTGCTCCAAAAGAGTAGTCTCTCCTTCACCAAATCTTCACCTCCAAAGCTTCAGAACCTTCAAAATCTAGCTTGAGATCTTTTAGTGATGATAAAGTGTGTGCCCACTGTGCTCCTTTTATAGGTTAAGCCTTCCATAATAAATCAATAGCGATAGTTCTTCAAATAAACCACAATCATAGCACATGACCAATAAAGCAAAAACGTACGCATAATTAAAAGCTTCCATCATTTTTGCTACAATGGCTTTTGCTTAAAAATTGTGAATTGGCTAAAAATAGACATTGATGTCTAAATATAGAAGGATTGTTTGCTTTTTATGTTTTACTCATAAAAAACCATCGCGAATATATTTGAATCACTATTTACCCAAGCTTATGGACTAACTTTTGAACATGACTTAGCTTTTCTTCACTTTGAGCAAAATTAGGGTTTGACCTTTCTTCCAACTCTGACCTCTGATGGAAAAATGAAGCATACCACTAGATAGCTCTTGCCAAGGTCTATCTATCTAGCCTCAAAAAGGTTTTCCCAAATTGTTCAAAAAATGCTAAGTCCCAAAATGTGATTTGCCAAAAATGTACCAAATGTTCATTGACTTCCAACAATCCCTCCTTCAATATCATATTGGTACAAGCTTCAGCAACTTGCAAATCTTCTCATGACTATATCTATTCAATGCGTTGGTAAATATATCTGCAATATTCTCACTAGAAGAAACATAAACTAGCTCAATGTGCTTCTTAGCTATCTGCTCTCGAATATAGTGGTAGTGTACCTCTATATGCTTTGTCCTTGCATGATGCACCGGATTCTTTGCTATAGCTATCGCACTTTGGCTATCTAAAAATATCTCAATGGGTTCATGTACTCTCACATCAAGATAACTCAAAATCTTTTGCAACCAAACTGACTCTAGAAATGCTGCATGATATTCAGCTTCACACAATGAAGTGGCAATAGTGGGTTGCCTCTTCAAAAGCCATAAGATAAGACAATCTCCAAGATAAAAAAAAAATCCACGTGTACTTCTTCTTGTGTCTCTATCACCTGCCCAATCAGAATCTGAAACTCCTTTTTGTAACAAATGTGTAGATTTCAAAAATACCATAGCATAATTTGAAGTTCCCTTCAACTATCCAAAGACCAATAAAGCAAAAACATACGCATGATTAAAAGCTTCCACCGTTTTTGCTACAATGGCTTTTGCTTAAAAATTGTGAATTGGCTAAAAATAGACATTGATGTCTAAATATAGAAGGATTGTTTGCTTTTTATGTTTTACTCATAAAAAACCATCATAAATATATTTGAATCGCTATTTACCCAAGATTTTGGACTAGCTTTTGAACATGACTTAGCTTTCCTTCACTTTGAGCAAAATTAGGGTTTGACTTTTCTTCCAACTTTGACCTCTCATGGAAAAATAAAGCATACCACTAGATAGCTCTTGCCAAGCTCTATCTATCTAGCCTCAGAAAATTTTTCCCAAATTGTTCAAAAAGTGCTAAGTCCCAAAATGTGATTTGCCAGAAATGTACCAAATGTTCATTGACTTCCAACATAGAGTTTGTCACTGACCATGCCACTATATGTTTTATTAAAGACCATATACAAAGAAGTGTCCAATGGGACTTTCACATGGACACTAATGGTAACAATCTCCCACTAAAGGCCAATATGGCCAAAGTAACTATGGGAGAAAAATAAAGAATGACCCGCGTGCAAATATACAAACTATACCTCTCACCTGATGGGCATGTTACACAGTATACAAGTGACTGTCTAAGATCATGGATCAAGTAATCCCCATCAAGTGGCAACACTATCGAAAGCTATCCTGTGGTAGAGCTTTAGTCAAAGCATCTGTAGCATTATCCGAGTGTGAACATTCTCAAGAATAATGCGCTTAGTGGCTAAGCAATCTCGAATGAAGTGATGCATCACCTCAATGTGCTTGGCCTTTGCATGATAGACCGAATTCTTAGCCAAAGCAATGGCACTTTGACTATCACTGGGCAAATGAGGTACATGCTAAGGTAAACCCATATCACAAGCAAGAAGAGAAAGCCAGAATGATGTACCCTGATGAGATATCACCTTCAACAAAATGAAAAATGTACCTTGATGTAGGCTTACAATCTTCTACACAACCAGCATAGTCAAAATCTGTGTAACCAATAATGGATGCTTTCCCTCTACCTAAGCATAGGCACTTGTCCTTAGTGCCACTCAGATATCTTAAAATCATCTTGAATGCTTCCCAATGTTTCTTCCCAGGATCAGACATATATTTGCTCACAACTCCCACTACAGATGCAATGTCTAGTCTCGTAGCTACCATAGCATACATGAGACTACCAACAGCTGATTGATAGGGAATTTTGGTCATGAATTCCTTTTCCTCATCTGATTTGGGGCATTCATCCTTGCTCAATTTCACATATGTGGGTAAAGTTGTACTCAATGCCTTTCCACCCTCTATATTGAACTTGTGAAGTACTTTGGATATGTACTCACTTTGAGACAAGTATATGCATCTTTTGCTCTTATCACAAGTAATGCACATGCCAAGAATATGTTTGGCATCCCCCAAATCCTTCATATCAAATGTCTGACTCAACTTCTTCTTGAGAATTGACAAATCATAAGAGGACTTCCCATCAATCAGCATATCATTGACATAAAGTATCAAGCATATCAAGCTGCCATCTCAGCATCTCTTTGTGTAGAGACAATGATCCTCATTGCTTCGAGAATAGCCTTGAGACTTCATAAAAGCATGAAACTTTTGGTACCATTGTCTAGGGGATTGTTTAAGTCCATACAAGCTCTTCTTAAGCTTACAAACTAGACTTTCCTTGCGAGGAAGTACATAACCCTCTAGTTGTTCCATATAGATCTCATCTGTAAGATCTCCATGCAAGAAAGAAGTTTTCACATCCATTTGGACTAGCTCTAAGTCCTCCATTGCAACAAATCCAAGAAACATGCACAGGGTAGTCATCTTAACCACTAGAGAGAAGATTTCCTCGAAATCAACACCATGTTGTTGCTTAAAACCCTTTGCAACAAGTCATGCTTTATAATTTGGAGAAGCACCATCTGACGTGATCTTGAGCTTATATACCCATTTACATGGTAAAGCTTTCTTGCCCTTTGGCAAAGGTACCAAATCCCAAGTACCATTCTTGTTAATAGAATCCAACTCACTCTTCATGGCACGCTCCCACTTGACATGATCCTCTACCTGCATAGCCTCTTTGTAGCAAGAGGGCTCACTGGCATCTGTTAGCATAACAAAATCTAAACCTGGAACATATCTATCAAGTGGATGTCAGACACGTGTAGAACGTCTCAATGGTTGCTGAACAGGAATATGTGCAGACTGATCTGAATGGACATTCTCTTGAACATCCCTATGTGCAACATTTTTATGCATGCTAACTGGAGGACTAGTATCCTCAAACACCACTCTTCTGACTTCAACCTCCTTAATGGGTTGTTGATGCATCTTAGACTCATTGAACATGACATCACTACTTTTGATCAGTGAACGTGTTTCAGGATCCCATAAGCAATATCCAAATTGTCCTTCTCGACCATATCCAAGAATAATGCATTTCTTTGACTTATGATCCCACTTTTGTCTATGATTCTTTGGTATATGAACATATGCTTCACACCCAAAAACTCAAAGATGATCATAATATGGTGGCTTCCCTGTCCATAACTCTTGTGCCACTTCCAAACCTTTGGCAATACTAGGTGAAAGGTTAATCACATGAACTGTAGTCAATACTACTTTTGCCCAAAAACCTTGTGAGAGGTTTGCATGATGCAACATAGAGACTACTCTATCTTGAATAGTTCTATTCATCCTCTCAGCTACACCAGTCTATACTAGGGTATAAGGATTTGTAAACTCTCTACGAATCCCTCTCGACTGACAAAAAAGGTTGAATTCATGTGAGGTATACTCACTCCCAATATCTAAACATAAAGCCTTAAGCTTAGTTCCTTTTTCAATCTCAACTGACGCAAGCCATTTTTTGAAAGTAGGAAATACCTCATCCTTCAATTTGATAGGATATACCCAAACTTTTCTAGTAGCATGATCTACGAAAGTGATAAAGTAAAGAGAATCACGTAAGGACCTAGTCGGCATAGGACCACACACATTTGTATGAATGAGATCTAAAGGCAGAATTGAAGAGTGAATGTGCATCCTATGCACATTTCTAGTTTTCTTTCCATATTGACAATGCTCACAAAATGAAAAATCAGAGAAAGATAACACAGGTAATTAGCCAGAATGGGAAATATTTTCAATTCCACTACGAGATATATGGCCCAAATGACCATCCCAAATACAATCCATAGGTTGTTCAATAACATTTAACAAGTGTTCTTTCTATGATGCAAATAAAGGATAAAGTGAGCCAACTTTGCTTCCCTTTGCAATAACCATATTGCCCTTTGATATGTGAAAGGACTGAGCATAGAAGACCACCTTGTAACCAAGGTCATCAAGTTGACCAACTGATATCAAATTGCATGATAACTTAGGTACAAGTTGACCAACTGATATCAAACTGCGTGATAACTAAGGTACAAGGTGTACATTATGCTAATGGAATTTGGGGCCCTAGGATCATTCCAAATTAAAACCTTTTGAGCATACACACTTAATTAATTAAGATGATAAGTGAGATAGAGAAAGATAGAGATCTTGAGACAAGATTAGGGAATGTAAGTTGGATGCTTACTCACTAAAAATAGATGTCCAAATTACAATGTGGGAGTACTACTCAACCATATAAAGTGGTGCACTCACTAATGGAAGAATATCCAAGAAGATGATGATACAAAATTTAGATTAAGTTGAAATAATCTAAGTGTGTGAAGTGAACAAAGCAACGAAGCTAACCTTACTCTCACAAAATAGTGCAACAAAATTGTAAATCAACCACAAGGTTAACTCACAGAGATAGTTACCACCACCTTGTAGAAGACTTCTTGCTCCAAGAGAGTAGCCTCTCCTTCACCAAAACTTCACCTCCTCAAGAGTGTGAGACTCTTCCTCCTTGATCTCCTTGAGAGCTTGAGTGAGTGATCACATAATGAACTTGGCCTTGCTTATATAGTGTTTGTAAGTCTTTGAAAAGCACAAGAAACATAAGCGATACCCTTCAAAAGCTATTAAAAAAAAATACGATCACAAAAATGCCTAATCGTGAAGTTCAGTGCTGCCCAAAGCTTTTTAATAAAGAAAAAAACAAATTGTTACGTAGTACCACACTGTTGGCTATGGGATTCGATCCTTGGTCCCTTGTTTGAAAGAGCTACACTATCCATGTTGCCACACATTTGGCTGTTGAGTAGAGTACACAAATACTATATACAAACCGTGCTTGTTGTCTTCTTCCAAAGAACACTAAGTAATACATGTTGGACATGTGACATTGACTTCCAACAATCCCTCCTTCAATGTCACAATGGTACGAGCTTCAAAAACCTACAAATCTTCTCATGACTGTCTCTCGTCAATGCTTTGGTAAAAATATCTACAACATTCTCACTAGAAGGAACATAAACTAGCTCAATGTGCTTTGTAGCTATCTGCTCTCGAATATAGTGGTAGTGTACCTCTATATGCTTTGTCCTTGCATGATGCACTGGATTCTCACCTATAGCTATAGCACTCTGGCTATCTGAAAATGTCTCAATGGGTTCATGTACTCTCACATCAAGATAACTAAAAATCTTCTACAACCAAACTGATCTAGAGTAGTTGTAAATGCTACATGATATTCACCTTCACATGATGAAGTGGCAATCGTGGGTCGTCTCTTTGAAAGCCATGAGATAAGACAATCTCCAAGATAAAAACAATATCCACTAGTACTTCTTCTTGTGTCTCTATCACCTGCCCAATCAAAATTTGAAAATCCTTTTAGTAACAAATGTGTGGATTTCAAAAATACCATTGCAAAATTTGAAGTTCCCTTCAAATATTGAAAGATTCGCTTTGCTGATTTCCAATGTAACACTGTCGGATTCTGCATGAACCTTGATACTTGAGAAACTGCAAACTGTATATCAGGATGTGTATTACAAAGATATATCAAGCACCCCACTGCTTGGCTATATAGAGTAGCATCAAATGGCTCTGCATCTGCTACCATTTGTAAAGACATGTTCTATTCCATAGGTGTTTGCATAGGTTTAGAATTACCCATCTGAAACCTTTCCAAAAGTTTCTCAATGTACTTCTGTTGTGTCATGTAGATACACTCGTGTCGAAACAGAAACCGAATCCCAAGATAATAATTCAAAATGCCTAAATCATTCACATCAAATGTTTGCTTCAATTGTTCTTTGAACATCTGCAAATCTTCATCTCTGGGACCTGTGACTATAATATCATCCACATAAATGATTGCTATAATCATCATACCTGTTTAAGCTTTAACATAAAGAGTTGGAGCTACATCTAAGTTATGGAAATCAATGGATAAAAGATATGTATATATCTTTACATACCATGCTCTAGGTGCCTGTTTTAAACCCTATAAAGCTTTTATAAGCTTACACACTAAGTGTTCATTACTTATCTCTTCAAAATGTTCTAGTTGCTGAATATACACATCCTCATGTAAATCACCATTTAGAAAAGTAGTCTTTATGTCAAGTTGATATATATGCTAACCAAAATGTGCTGCTAGAGCAAGTATTAACCTAATAACAGTCATCCTAGATGTAGGAGTAACTGTATCATCATAATCAATACCTTTTTGTTGTGCATATCCTTTGACAACCAATCTTCCATTGTATCTATCAATAGTACCATCTGCTTTCCTTTGGATTTTGAAGATCCATTTTACACCTATAGCCTTCTTTCCCTCTGATAACTCACATAGCTACCAAGCTTGATTCTTATGAATAGAATCAATCTTTTCTTGCATTACTTTTCTCCAAATAGGAATGTTAAGTGCATCTTTAACACATGCAGGTTCATCTTCAAGAGTCGTAAGTGCCAAAATATCATGAATCTCAAAGTCTTCAGCAAAACTTACATGATCTTTTTGTTGTTGTTGTCTAGTCTGACTTTGTGTTCTTATATGATCTTGTTGTTGTTGTTGTCTAGTCTGACTCCTTGTTCTTCCAGTAAAAGTCTTTATACCACTATCTTTCCAAGTCTGATATAACCAAGTAGGTGTATTGTTAAAATAGTGGTGAAACTCTTTCTGATCCTTCAGCTTCCACAAGTTTTGGAACTTGTCTTGTCGAGGTACTAGGACTTTCTAGAACTCTAACTTCTTCCATTTCTGGAATCAAAGTCTCATGTGGAACTGAATCTTTAGAAGGTTGTGAAATTCCTCTTTCTTCAACTTTTTCTTGAATCCTAGGAATTTTAACTCCCTCCTGATATGGCTGAACATCTACATCCAAAATCTTACTAAAATTTCCATAGTCATTTTCACTAATGAACTCTAGAATTTCTGCTTCTTTATCATAAACCTTATCTTCAACAATATAACCATTACGTGAAAGAATAACTTCACCTCTCTCTAGAACATAAAACATGTATCATTTACTCTCAACATGATATCCAATAAAAACAGCTTTCTTTGCGTTTACATCTAGTTTGCCTCGGTCCTTTTTCTCAACATGTACATAAGAAAGTGATCCAAACACTCTGAAGTAACTTACATTAGGTTTTCTAGGATAATAAGCTTCATATGGTGTGATTACCTTTAAAGCTTTTGTAGTGACCTGTTTAAAATGTGTTTAGTTGTATGTACTGTATCAAACTAGAATTTCGGTGAAAGCTTCTTGGATGCCATCATGCTCCGCATCATCTCAATAAGTACTCTATTCTTTCTTTCTGCAAGACCATTCTGTTGAGGCGTATAAGCAATAGTAAGGTGTCGAGTAATACCTCTCCATCAAGAAATGTCTGTAACTCATTTCACAAGTATTCTCCACCTCTATCACTTTTGAGAGTCTGGATAGTTTCTTGACTTTCATTTTCAACCATAGCTATAAACTTCTTGAACATAGCAAAGACTTCTGACTTCAACTTAAGACCATAGATCCATAAGTATCTCGTAAAATCATCAACAAATAGAACAAAATACCTGAAGCCCTGAACAGACTCTGCTCTCATAGGTCCATTCACATCTGAATGAATAATCTGCAATTTCTTGGTAGTTGTAATATGACCATGTTTCTTGAAAGGTATTTTATGTATCTTACCTTCAAGACAACCTTCACATGTATCCAAATCATCTGGTAGCTCAAATGAGGGTAGAATCTCAACCATACCTCTATCTTTGATACTCTTGAGAGCTCCAAAACTAATATGTCCAAATCTTTCATGCCATAGCTTCATATCTTCTACAAGTGATGAAGATTTGACTGCATATCCCTAACTAATTTTTTACCAAACAAAGATCCCTCCTCTATGCTCACCTTGTAAAATACAATTCCCTTCTTTCTGTGATAGGATCTTACAGAGATCTCTCTCAAATACAACTTTAAAACCATCACTTAAAAATGCAGATACAGATAGCAGATTCTTCTTCATTTCAGGTACATAAAGGACATCTAAAATCTGAAAATTACCACCTTCTCTTGACTTTAGGGTTACTAAACCTGTTCCCACAACATCCAAATCATTACCATCTACAATAGTAACTCTTCTACCTAAAGAATAGGAAAGAGAAGAAAATACATCTCTGCAACCTGTCATATGCTTTGTAGCACCTAAGTCAAATATCCAAGGACTTGTTGAAAGAACTTGTAAAGCTGCATGATCATAAGCTACTTCCTCAATAGTGATACAGGCATAAGAATCACCTTGAGATTTCCCTTTTTTATCATTTTCTACAATGTTACCTAATGCCTTTTTCTTTTCTACTACAATCCTTTTATAACATGCTGGCTTAATATGTCCAGGTTTCTTGTAGTAAAAAAATATTACTTTCTTCTTCTTAGATGACTTCTCTTTAGATGTAGTAGATACAGAATCTGAAGTAAAAGGTGAAAGGGACCTACTTTCCTCTATGGATTGTTTTTCCTTCTTCTCCTTCTTCTTCCTTTTCCCCTTTGATGAAGATAAAAGTAACAAGAACTATAACTCTTCAAATGTAACCTCTCTATCTCTTGTGGTAAGGGTAAGAGTAGTTATGAAAGACCGATATGAAATAGGAAGTGAATTAATCAATGTATTTACCATTTCTTCATCTGATATCTCAACTCCTATATTTAGAACTTGATCTCTCAAGTCAACGAGTCTCGTAATGTGGGTTTGAATTGACTCACAAGCCTTCATCCTTGTATTTGCTAGTTGTCTCCTTAAGTGAGCTTTCCTAGCACGATTTCTACTGTGAAAAATATTCTCAAGATTCAACCAAGCTTGTCTAGAAGTTCTGCAAGATCTGATCTCTGGTAGAATATGATTTTTGACACTCATTTCTATCAATGAAAGTGCTAAAGCATCTCTAGCATCCCATCTTGCCTGATCTTCAGTAAGAGGAACTCTAGGTAAAGACCTAGCAGTGACCCTGGATGTCAAAGTGGTTACCTCTTCTTCAGTTGGTTCTGCAATTGTGATTCCAGCACCTCTTGAAGTTGTTGTATCCCCTTCTTTGTCACGAGGAAGGAGATAAGGAAGAGAGCTCACACACACACTCTCACTCTCAAGGAGAAGCACACACACAGATTGAGGCAAGGAAGAATGATCTTCTTCTTCTTCTTCTTCTATTACATAAAAGGAATGTACAAGAATGACCTAAAAACAAGAATACAACAAGTGCAATATATAAAGACCAGTACATAAGGAAAAACCTAATGTCCGCGAATGAGTGAGCCGGCAAGAAACAAATGTGCCATCACTCTCGGTAGATAAATCTATTAAAGTCAATGAAGTATCCCTCACATATACCGGCGTGACCACTATACATGTCAGAGAAACAAAAAACTGGTACGTGTCATCCTGGATCATCACATGTTGAGCTTGATATCTCAACACTCCCCCTCAAGCTCAATGCCATATCCTATAATCCAAGCATCTTCCGAAACGTCTTCAACTTCTCAGCTCCAAGTGCTTTGGTGAAAATATCAGCAACCTGCTCATCTGTTCTCACATAAACAAGATCAATATCACCTGCTAATAACTTCTCTCTGATGAAGTGATAATGTACCTCAATATGCTTTGTTCTAGCATGGAAAACAAGGTTTCGTGCTAACTGTATGCTGCTAAGATTATCACAATAGATAGTGATAGGATTTTGCACTTCCACACCTAAATCTGCAAGTAACATCTCCAGCCATGATGCCTCACATGCTGCCATTGTAGCACCTCTATACTCAGCCTCTGTACTCAACAAAGCAACAGTGGGTTGCTTTTTACTGCTCCATGTAATAGCTGCACCTCCAAGTGAGAAAAGAAAGCCACTAGTAGATCTTCTATCTGGAGTACTACCAGCCCAATCTGCATCGGTGTATCCATGAACCCGCAAATCTACACCAGCTTCATAAAACAATGCATAATCCAAAGTAGCACTCACATAACGTAGAGTGCGTCTTAGATCATCCAAATGTGGCTTCCTGGGAACCTACATAAACTGACTTTCAAGTCCAACAGTATAACTTAGATCGCCTTGTAATTGTGAGATATATAAGACTTCCCACAATTTTCCTATACATAGTAGCATTTTCCAATGCTTCACCTGATGTAGTATTCAATTTCAAATTCTGATCTAATGGCATAGAAATTGGCTTACAATCAGCCATACCATACTTTTGCAGCATATTCAAGGCAGTTTGCCTTTGCGACATCCATATACCTATTTCTGTATGTATAAACTCAATGCCCAAGAAATAGCGCAGCACACCAAGATCTTTCATGTCGAATTCCTACATAAGAAGTTTCTTTACCTCTTTGATGCTTTCTTCATTATCACCACCTACAATCAGGTCATCAACATAAATAGCCACAATAGTGATGCTATCATCAGCCTTCCTTGCATATAGTGAGTGATCTGCATCACACATAGAGAACCCAATGCTGGTTCAGTAATCAGCAATCCTTGCATGCCATGCACGAGGGGCTTGTTTCAGCCCATACAAAGCCTTTTGCAACCTGCAAACATATTCTGGATGCTTTGAATCTTCATATCCTTGTGGCTGATCCATATATACTTCTTCGTGTAACTCACCATGTAAGAAAGCATTCTTCACATCCATCTGATGCAAAGTCCATCCTTTTGCTGTAGCTAATGCAACAAGTGTTCTGGCAGTAGACATTTTAGCTACAGGGCTGAATGTTTCCTCATAATCAATGCCATATGTTTGTGCATAACCTTTAGCTACCAATCATGCTTTATACCTGCTTATGCTACCATCAGCATTATGCTCTACCTTGTAAACCCATTTGCAGCCTATGGGTTTCTTTCCTTGTGGCAATGGAACCATCTTCCATGTATCATTTCCATAAAGTGCAGCCATCTCCTCATCCATAGCTTTTTCCCAATCTGCATTACCAATTGCATCTTCAAAACAAGAAGGTTCAACATCTTGTATGACCTTTGTCATGTAGGCACAATGGCGAGCCATGTAACTATCATATGTCAATCGTTGCACTGAATTACGCATCCTCCCATATCTTCTTGGTCCTAGGTCACTTCTTCTTGTATCATCTGCATGTGCCCTTCTTACTCCTGGAGTCTTCATAGAGGGCAATCCAAGTTCCTCATCAACACTCTTTTCTGAACCACGTGAATCTCCATCAACATCTTCAAAACCTGCACCTGTTTTACTACCAGCAGAAAGCTTTTCTTTACCTTTCTTGGATGTATTTGATGAATTTGCTGGACTGAAATTTCCACGTAGTCTTCCACTCCATGGATTTGAGTCGGAACTATTGCTTGGTGATGCATTCGATCCACTCAAAACTTGAGATTCTACACTTGGTTTTTCAGCATTTACTTTGTCATTTGGTTCAAGATTCAGTCCTTCTTTGGCATCTGCATAGAAGCTTGACATTTCATCAAATACCACATCTCTGCTCACCTTCACCTGTCGTGTGAGTGGGTTATAACATTTGTACCCCTTTTGCTCAAGGGAGTATCCAATGAAGACACATTTTTCTGCTTTCGGATCAAGCTTCGTCCTCAACTCATCTGGGACATGTACATATGCGATACAGCCAAAAACTTTCAGATGTGATAAGTTTGGCTTTTTACCTGTAAACTTCTCTTCAGGTGTAACTTGATGTACAACATAGTCAAAGTTCTGTTCATGATGTATACAACAGTATGCACAGCTTCTACCCAATAACAATCAGGCATATTCTTCTTAGCCATTAAGGCTCTTGCTATTTCTGCAATATGTCTTTTTTTGCATTCAGCAATGCCATTCTGTTGTGGTGTGTACCTGCATGAAAACTGATGCGAAATCCCATGATTTTTTAGAAAATTGATGAACTCATTTGACATGTATTCACCTCCTCCATCAGATCTTAATGTCTGAATGTACTTCCCTGTCTGCTTTTCCACCATAGCTTTAAAATTCTAGAAGTGAGTGAACACCTCGCTCTTCTCTTTCATGAAATATACCCATACTTTGCGTGTATGGTCATCAATGAAGGTAACATAAAACCTGCAACCGCCCATAGATGTGGTCTTTGCTAGAGCCCAAACATCTGTATGTACTACTTCTAGTACATTCTCACTTTGTCATGTGGAAATGATGCTCTTGACTGTTTACCAAATTGGCATGTTGCACATACCTTTTGCATTTCTGCAACTTTGAAATTTGGTACTCCATGGACAATCTCCTTTGATTGCATCAGTTTCAGCCTTTGCAAGTTTGCGTGTCCAATCCGTTTGTGCCATATCTCTATATCTGCAATAACTCCTGCACGTTTTGCAAACATGGCTGCATTCATTTCAAGAATCTTCACATTTAAGGTGAACATCCTACCCACTTTGTTTCCTTTGGCAACCATTCGTCCATCCTGCTTGTACTCTTCTACATATAATCCATCAGCATTGAACCTGACTTGTAATCCCTGGTCAACCATTTGTCCAACAGAAACCAGATTCTTTATTATATTTGGAACATGCAACACATCAGCAAGATGTTTTACCTTCCCGTCCTCCATAGACAATGCTATGTTTTCTGTATGCTCAATAGGATGCGATGTATCATCACCTGTTTCAACATATCCAGGAACTGGCATTTTCTGCAAACTACTAAACCATTCTGCATGATTGGTCATGTGATTTGAAGCACCCGAATCAACATACCAGACATTATCATTCGATTTTGAAACACCAGCAGACATCGTATTCATCATGTGATGTTGAACCATAAACAGCTTCTCAGAATCATCTGCACTTGTGGATGCATAGT
This sequence comes from Ceratopteris richardii, assembly GCA_020310875.1. NCBI lineage: Eukaryota > Viridiplantae > Streptophyta > Polypodiopsida > Polypodiales > Pteridaceae > Ceratopteris > Ceratopteris richardii. Next base: position 144,613,280 of record CM035410.1, read on the forward strand.
TGTTTTGCTGCCTTGTGTTATTTTGATTCTTCAACCTGCAATCACATTCAAAGTGTCTAGGTTTACCACAACTCCAACATCCTTTACTATCATTACCTGAATCATTTCTTTGGAAATTTATGCGACCTCTTTAGCTCCCCCTGCCTCGAAACTGTCCTCTTCCTCCTACATGATTCTGTTGTTGACCTTGGTCTTGGTTACTGTTTCCTCTTCCACTTCCAAAACCTCTACCTCTGCCTCTTCCTCTGCCAGAGTAGAATACTTGCTCAGAACTAGGCTTTCCTTGGGAGTTTGAATCCTCACCAAGATTCTTTTCTTCAATAATCAGCATAGATACCAAATCTGCAAAATTCGGAATATTTTCCCTGGTCTGTATAGAAGTTCTGAACTGCTTATATGCAGCTCCTAAACCACGAAGGCACACTTCCACCTTATCATCATCATCTACATTTATGCCAATAGATGCAAGTGACTCACATATGCTTTTGATTTTTAGAGTGTAGTCACTTACCGACATGCTCTTTTTCTCCAATGTATGCAGCTCGTTCTTGAGTTGCAATTTCCATGCCTTTGTGTTAGTCTCATACAAAGTGAACAAACTATTCCAAGCCTCTTTTGGAGTATTGGCATCCTATATGTGTCCAATCATGCTATCCTGTATGCTAATAGATAGCCAATACATTACCTTTCGTGCTCCTTGATTCCATTCCTCATATGCTCTTAACTGGTCTGCAGTCCGATTCCTTTCTGGTAACTGCAGAGCATTATCATTCTCTCCTTTGATGTACTTCCAATAGCCTTTTCCCATCAGGAAATTCATCATTCTGAATCTCTAAGCATGGAAGTTGTTCTTGTCCAGCTTATCGCTCATAAGTTGACTCATTCCATCTAAGTTTGCCATTTCTATAGCAATTCACAACACCGCAACACACTACAAGCAGCACTTCTGCTTGAACACTGTCGCACAATGATGTGACAGTTCGATCTCAGAAAAACATAGTTTTCGTGTGTCAACAATACATGGAATCGCTTGAAATTTTGGATTTGGAATATATGAGTGTCGCCGAACACAATGCAAGTTACAGTTTCTGAAGCTGACCTGGTTTTTTCTGTGGGCCCCACTTGCGGGCTCGAAACAGAGGTCGAGATGGCTCCGAATCTTCTACCTTCACGCCGATTTTCGTAGCAAACGGAGGCTGTTTGTGAAATCGTGTTTTCTCCACGCCTTGGCACGTAGTCTTTACCGTCGCCTTTTCCACGAGCTCTCTACAGCCACGCTGGCTCTGATACCATGTCACGAGGAAGGAGATAAGGAAGAGAGCTCACACACACACTCTCACTCTCAAGGAGAAGCACACACACAGATTGAGGCAAGGAAGAATGATCTTCTTCTTCTTCTTCTTCTATTACATAAAAGGAATGTACAAGAATGACCTAAAAACAAGAATACAACAAGTGCAATATATAAAGACCAGTACATTAAGGAAAAACATAATGTCCGCGAATGAGTGAGCTGGCAAGAAACAAATGTGCCATCACTCTCGGTAGATAAATCTAATAAAGCTCAATGAAGTATCCCTGACATATACCGGCGTGACCACTATACATGTTAGAGAAACGAAAAACTGGTACGTGTCATCCTCGATCATCACATGTTGAGCTTGATATCTCAACATTCTTCAACTTCTCGTCTTGGTCTTGTTAAGGATCCATTGATGATACTCCATAAATCCTTTGTCACTAAACTATTCATCATCATGAAACTCCACATGGGATAATTAGAAGATCCATCCAACTTCTCTTCAATCTCAATTCTAATCTCACTCATCTTAACTAAGTGTGTATGTCAATTATGCTCTAATACCAAGTGTTGGAATTTGGGGCCCCAGGATCATTCCAAATTAAAACCTTTTGAGCATACACACTTAATTAGTTAAGATGATAAGTGAGATAGAGAAAGATAGAGATCTTGAGACAAGATTAGGGAATGTAAGTTGGATGCTTACTCACTAAAAATAGATGTCCAAATTACAACGTGGGAGTACTACTCAACCATATAAAGTGGTGCACTCACTAATGGAAGAATATCCAAGAAGATGATGATACAAAATTTAGATTAAGTTGAAAGAATCTAAGTGTGTGAAGTGAACGACGCAATGAAGCTAACCTTATTCTCACAAAATAGTGTAACAAAATTGTAAATCAACCACAAGGTTAACTAACAAAAGATAGTTACCTCCACCTTGTAGAAGACTTCTTGCTCCAAGAGAGTAGCCTCTCCTTCACCAAAACTTCACCTCCTCAAGAGTGTGAGACTCTTCCTCCTTGATCTCCTTGAGAGCTTGAATGAGTGATCACATAATGAACTTGGCCTTGCTTATATAGTGTTTGTAAGTCTTTGAAAAGTACAAGAAACGTAAGCGATCCCCTTCAAAAACTATTTGAAAAAACTATGATTGCAAAAACACCTAATCTTGAAGTTCGGCGTTGTCTGAAGCTTTTTAATAAAGCAAAAAACAAATTGTTACACACTGCCACGCTGTTGGCTACGGGATTCGATCCCTGGTCCCTTGTTTGAAAAGCTACGCTATCCACGTCGCCATGCATTTGGCTGTTGAGTAGAGTACAAAAATACTATATACAAACCGTGCTTGCTGTCTTCTTCCAAAGAACACTAAGTAATACATGTTGGACATGTGACATTGACTTCCAACATATGCATAGTAAATTTTGAACCAACAATGAACTGCACAACCACATCTCCAATCCCCACAACATCTCACAGTACAAAGAGACTTTGCTGCATACTTAAAGAACCATTCTCTATGTGGTATCTAATGGAAAGAAGCACCAAAATCTAGCAGCCAGGTGTGGGAAAGAGAATCAACCACAAGGGCCTCAGTTGGCACAATACTATCAAGTGTCAACACATCATCATCATTAGAAACAACATAATTTCTTCAATCTTCACGGTCAAAGTAGATGGTGCAGGTAACTGTTTAACATGCCTATCAACATTCTGTCCTTTAGCATTCTTTAATGCATAACAGTCTTTCTTCATGTGTCCTTTCTTATGACAATAATGGCATTTGATATCCCTCTTCCTTGGTCTACTTCTACTCTTATTCTGTTGACCGTTCTTTTCCTTGTTCTTGCTCCTGCCACGTTGTTGATTCTTTCCTTGGTAAGAATCACAAACATTATATGCATCTCCACTCTGAATCTCCTCACTCAAGGGTGCTCCACATATGTCATCATAGACGAGTTTACCACCAGGTGCACTATTGCTAATAACTGTGCAAAATGTATCCCATGATGAAGGCAAGGTGCATAATAGCAATATTGCTTTCATTTCATTATCCATATCCATTTTTTGAGCCTATAATTGAGAGAATATAGCATCAAAGCAATTTAGATGAGCAACAACACTATCTGTGTCCTTCATATGAAGTTCATATAATTTTCTCATCAGATAGACTTTATTTGATGTCTTCTTTTTTTCATCTATATTGCATAACTTCTTCCAAATCTCCTCTGTACTTTCACAGTCTAATACTGTAAAGTAAACATTATCTGCCAGGTCCAAGTGAATGGTAAACCTGTCCATTTCATCTAACTCATCCCAATCATCTTCATCCATGTCACTAGGCTTCTTTGAAATTCCATTTACTGGCATCCATTGCATCCTTTGAATCAACACATCTTTAATTTGATTCTTCCATAGAGCAAAGCTTGTGCCATCAAATTTTTGGATCTCAAAATGGTTTTTACCCTATAAGTTATAGCTCCTCCTCGGAACACTAGCATTAGGCCCTGATCCACCGGATGTGTCTGAGACCTCTGATGCCATGATGGTAGAGAACTGAATGGGATGATAATGGAGCTAGAAGATTCCGAACACCAATGAATAAGTGTATCAAGGAGTAAATCGGCCATTGTATAGTTGACAAAACCAAAAATTTGGAAACATTTTGCCAGAGTATCCTCTGCAAAATGAGCATATGACGAGTGTCAAAATATCATAAAACTACAACTACTGACATGTTTGCTTGCATAGTGAATCACTGATTCCATTGCATATAATCAGTTACCCAATAGAAGCCAACTAGACTTATCGAGCACCTATGAACAACTATCATACATCTCCTATGGCAAGGCTTGGTAAGTCTTCCACCTGCATCATTGAAGAGACCCCGACATCTAGGTGTCTCTCAATTAAGAAACCCTCACCACGACCCTCTTTATCAAACGTAAAAGGCTTTATGCAAAGAACGTAACCGCTATATCAATGACCACATGGACGTACATAAGCAATATCCACAGAAGCATACATAATGTGTATGTGCTCAATATATGCAGTAAAATGACACTAAAAGGTTGAATGCACAGCCCAAAAACTAACCAATAACACCTGCAAGTGTCTGTCAATTCTGATGTTTTTGGCTCAAAAAACCTACATAAATTTGCAACGACTACTCCCACCAAAATTGAAATCTTTCAAGAAACCTATAGTTTTGCAAGTGTGGCTGAAAACACAGCCTCAAAGGTCAATATTTAATGTCGGAGAAGTACAAAGAACACTTTTCTTGATGTTCTTGGACCTGTGTGAAGAGGACTATGTGCGGAAGTACTCCAAAAAGGCTCCAAAAGACACCCAAAAAATGCTTTCGAAATAGGCTTTGAAAGCAAAGAATGAAGCTTTGAGGGAACAAAAAATGTTCAAGATGGTGTCAACCTTAGTCTTTCCCCTTCTTCAGACACCACAAGAGTATAGCTTAGTGGCAAGAGATTGCCACGGTTAATCGAGCTCCGGGGGGAATAGTACTAAGATGGGTGACCTCCTAAGAAGTACCGAGAACCTTTATATTCCTTGATCGTTGAGGTCCTCCATCACGTGTAGCCAACGGCGCGAACGGTGACTTCAGTGACTTGGATGACAAGGTATGCCAAGGTCTATGCCTTGGTCACCACCTTGGTCGTAAGCCTTGGAGAAAGCTAGGGGGTGCTCACTTTCCTCGCACAAAAGGAACAAAGTTTTTGTGTCGAACTGCTATGATACCAGTGAAACATTTTGATGGCGATGCACCATAGTGTGCTCTCCTTCTCATGACCTCCACGATGATATCCTCGGAGTAGAAAACTGAGCTCCTAAGGCCGCACACGGTACTCAGCACAGAGATTGTAGAATACACAGAAAACACAGTACACATGGAGAACGAAGAGAGACTTCTTAGGTCTTATAAATGCGGTCGAACTTACAGTCTGTGATTGACCAGGCCACTATATGTTTTATTAAATAACATATACAAAGACGTGTCCATTGGCCATTTGGCCTTTCACATGGACACTAATGCTAACATCAGAAATATAGTTTTGATGTTCAAATGATGTACATTGCAAACATGATGAGCTACAAGTGCACAAATGCTATCAACAGTATTCATTCGGCATGTAGGTGCAAAGGTCTCATCAAAATCAATGCCTCTTTCTTGAGCATAACCTTTTGCATCAAGCCTAGCCTTATACATGTCAAATGTTCCATTAGGCTTACACTTCAACTTGTACACCCACTTAGTGCTAATGTCCTTCTTGCTAGGAGGCAAGTCACATAAAGAATAGGTACAATTTTTCATGATAGCATCATATTTTGATTGCATAGTAGCCATTCCATTTTTAGAATTTTGTGCTTCAGCAAACCAAACATGCTCATTCTCATCACAAAGACTAGAGACAACCATAGCATAGCAATGTGATGTTAAAAAAGCATATGAGAGCTTGAACGAATATGACATGATAGAGATGTATCTAATTTTCTATCTCGCAAAGTCTACACGAGCCATTTAGGCATAGTTTTTACCTCCTCCATATCATTTCTCTCATCAATAAGTGCATCTTGTAAATCTGCATCAGAAATGGAATGATCTGCATCATCATGTGAAACCTCTAAAGGTTGAGAAATTATCTCATTTGGACTAGCACTAGACTCTCCACCTATAAAAAGAGGAATTAAAGTAGCATACACATCTTTGGAGCTAACTGATGTCCCCTTAGTACATGAAATAACATTTTCCACAAAAATAACATCACAGTTAACCATAATGCATTTAGTTTGTGGATGGTGCAGATAATAGCCTTTGATTTCAAAACTATATCCAACAAAAATACATTTCAGTGCTTTATGATTTGATTTCTTGTGTTGTTGTTTGGGCACTCATGCATATGCCAGACCAACCAAAGACATGCAGGCAAGCAACAAATGGCTTGGGACCAGGCCAAACCTCATATGGAGTGATATACTACAATGCTTTAGTGGGACACCTATTAAGTACATATGTTGCACACATAATAGCCTCAAGCCAGAAACTATGTGGTAAAGCATGACTCTTGACCATACACCTCATCATCTCCATGAGTGACCTATTCTTCCTTTCAATGACTCCATTACATTGTGGTGTATACGACACTGTACACTGATGTTTCATCCCACATGTAGGTAGAAATGCATTAAAATAAGAAGACATATATTCCCCCCTTGATCAGAATAGAGGGTATCCATTTTACATGCTCACAAATTTTTAGCAAAAACCAAAAATTGTTTGAAGATAATGAACACTTTGGAATCTTCCTTTAGTGGATATGCCCATGCATGTCTGGAAAAATCATCAATGAAAGTCAGGAAGTATAGATAGTTCCCAAAAGAAGGTGCTTTCATGGGACCAAAAACATCACTATGAACCACTACACTTTTTGAGTAGCTCATACTGAACCATCTTTCGAGAAGGAGGAACACTGCATTTTGCCCAAAATACAGCCTTCTTGGAGATGTTTACCAGGTGCCTCAAGTTTGGGGAGAGAGGATACCATTTTAGATTTTTGCAAGCATAGAAAACTATCAAAATTAAGATGACTAAAGCGTGCATGACAGAGCTTTGCATCTAACATAATCGAAGAATCTTGAACTACACATGCTGAATCTTTCACGGATTTTTCATAATCTATGAGCTTCTATAGCCCATGACATAAAATGCCCAAAGCAATAATGGCATTGCCATTTGACAAAGCATGAACTATACATATGTCATCAACAAATTTCACAACCAAGCCAATCTTGGCTTATTCTAAATTTGATAACAATTTTTCCTTGATGTGTGGCACAAATAAAGCATCCAAAAATGTAAAAGAACTAGCATTAGTAGCAGTCAGAATGATCTTACTAACTCCCATGATAGGATAAGAGGAGTTGTTGGTGCATGTGATAATATTCCCTATAGGGGCATGCTCAAGTGAAGTGAAGAAATTGCACTGCAAGGTCATATGTTTGCTTGCCCCACTATCAAAGTACCAAACATCCAAGTCTATTGGAGACAGAATCTATTCATGAGAATATGGGTTATAACTGCAAACAATAGTAAACATACATTCTTCATTATGTACAAGATTCGTAGAATCAAATTTGGGTGTAGAGGCTTCTACAACAATCATCCTAGCCTCTTCTCTCTTTGCCTCTTTTGTATCTAGTTTTGGATAGCTCTTTATGACATGATCATTTCATTTTACTATATTTGTAAAACAATTTTTACTTCTTGATATCCTCTCGTCTCTGTCATCCTTCTTTGATTGTGCAAAATTAGCACATTTTTGCTTACTAGTAGATGAGCTCCATTTACCTTTGCCCTTCTGACTAGCCAAGAAAGTTTGATCTACAACATGCAAAATGGACTTGTTCTGCCTAGAATGATCTTCTTACAACAAAAATAGAGACTAACTCCTCAAATATTAAGGCATTTGGATTTCCTTTCATCATCAATCAAAGAGTAGAAGCAAAACTCTGTTATGAATCTGGAAGACCATTCAGAACAGTTTGCATAAGTGAACTGTCAAGCAAGAATTCATCAACAAAAATTGATTGCTACTTCAAATCTTTGATCTTTGTCAAAAACCTATCCATGAAATCTCCTTCATTCATTGCTCACTCTTTAACTGTTTTTCTTCAAGAACGAGAGGTGCAAAGAATCCAAGCATCTAAGCCAATAGTGACATTTGCAACTGAATGGGGAGTATACACTTTTCGAGTGATGCCGTTTGGGCTCACCAATGCTTTGGTAACTTTCCAAAGATTGATATGTCATGTATTCAAAGAATGTCTAAGAAAAAGTATGGAAGTTTACGTAGATGACTTATGCACATATTCATGTAGAAGGACGGAACACATTTTCAAGTTACAAAAGATCTTCTAGAAATGCAGACAATATAGAGTGTGTTTGAATCCAAAGAAATGTGTTTATATGGTTAGGTGAGGAACAATTTTGGGACCGCCTCATATTAAAAGTTGTAAGACATCTCAGGAAGTGTGGGATGCACTTGAAACCTTCTTCTCTTCAAGTGCCAAAGCTAGGAAGCATCAACTATGGCTGCATTTCACAACCCTCAAGAAGGCTCCCAAAAAAAATGTGAATGATTTTGTCACAAAGGTCAAGGACATAGATGATCAGTTGGGAAGCATTGGAGAGGTAATAGATGAAGAGCAAATTGTAAGGCAAGTCATCAATGGCTTGAAGGCAGTTGACAAGTGGGAAGCATTCACCACAGCTATGGATTTGTACATGGACATGCATGTACCTGATTTCAATACACTCATTGGAAAATTACTCACTCAAGCGGCAAAACTTATCAAGAATGGAGAAAGATCTAAAGGTAGTCAATCTTCAGCTTTATATACTGATAAAACCAAGTCTAAAGAAAACAAAGGAAAGTCAAAGAAAGTGGATGATGAAGCAGGAACGTATCAAGCTAACTATGCAGGTAGAGGAAGACATGGCAGAGGTAGAGGAAGAGGAGGTAGACAAGGTAGGGGGAGATCCCAAGACTCCAACCCATGTTCTATTTGTGGATTAATTAATCATAGAACTGAAAATTGCATTAGGAATTCCAAGAATCAAAGAGGCAGAGGATACAATAGAGGAAGTTATGGGTACTCAAAAGGAAGGTTCAACAATTATTATGGCAACTACAACAACTACAATCATTCAAACTATCAAGGAGGCTACAAAGGAAGGAGAGACTTCAATAACTACAGAGAAGACTCAAAAAAAGAGGATTCATTATTAATCATGAACATTGCTATGCCACAAGGTAAATATGATGAGCATGTTTTCTACATAGATTCAGGTTGTTCAAATCATGTGGTAGGAAATGTGGCCCTCCTATCAGATTTAGAGGATCCAAGGAACAAGCATGAGGTACAAACAAGAGATGATACAAGACACCTTGTGGAGAAAATAGGAAATGTCAAAGCACCTGATGGAAACATCAACCTACTTAGTAAGGTACTCTATGTCCCTACCATTACAAAGAATTTGATAAGTGTTGGGCAGATAGTAGAAAAAGGATTGCAAGTTAGGTTCACAAGAGGAGGAGCATATGTGGAAGACCCTAGCCAAGGGTCCAGAAGAATAGCAAAGGGAGAAAAAACAGGTAGATTATTCACTTTTGAGTTGCAAGACACAAGGAACATAGCTCTCTTCAACTATGGTAATCAAACACTCACAGAACTAGAGGTATGGCACATATTAGTGAAAGATCATTCAAGACAATTTGCAGGGACCAAAGTGTGCTTGGACTCCCTAACTTGTCAAAACAACACATGATTTATAAGTGTAGTGCATGTCAATTTGGAAAGTCTCACAGGTTACCATTCATGAAGAAAGGTTATATGCATGGAGATGTCTTGGAGTTGGTTCATACAGATGTATGGGGACCTAGCAAGGATGCTTCAATATTTGGATGAAGGTATTATGTCTCCTTTATTGATGATTGCAATAGATGGACTATCCTATTCTTTATGAAACACAAAGATGAAGTTTTTTCATGCTTCAAAAGATATTTGGCTCTTGTGGAGAATCAAACAGGTAAATCACTAAAAAGGCTAAGGTCAGATGGAGGGGGAGAATAATTCTCCCATGAATTATTCTTTTCTTCAAGAAAGAGGAATCAAAAGAGAGGTAACTACAAGATACACTCCTGACCAAAATGGAGTGGCAGAAAGGAGGAATAGGACAATTCTTGAAGAAACAAGGTCCATGTTAAATGAAAAGCATTTGCCTAATTATCTATGGGTTGAGCCTCTATCTAAAACCACAAGTTTTTCACCTCTGAATTAATTCCAACTCATCTATTTTGATCTATCTTTTTGAGATTGATCCTCCAAGGTACATAGGGTGTCTAACACATCCATTGGCAAGCTAAAAGGGCCCACCACATACTCGTGGAGTTAATTTGGTTTGTATAGTGCAAAGATTTTGCAGCACCTCTTCATCTTCAAGCACATATCTATCCATCTCTTCACAATGTATAGAAGTCATTTTGTAACTCTTTGTAGACACTTTTTTGCCATTGTGAGGAATCAAGCTAAGATTTTGAATTTGCCTATTCTCTGCTGTGTATCGTCTTCTCTAATAGTTTATGTGTGTGTGTGTGTGTGTTTGATGTTTGAAATGTGTGTCATGGCTATAACGCATGTGTGAAACTTAGTGAGTCACTAAGCTGAAGTAGGGTTTCCCACAAATCACTATTTTGTTCATAACTTGAAGTATGTTTGTCACATTCAATTGAGATAACCATGATTAGATGTATCTCATTGAGAACTTTGAAAAAGAGTCAAGTATTGACTATATCTGGAGTTGGGAGCTAAGAGAAAATTTTGAATTTGTGCTTATTGTTGTTACAAGTATCATGGTGTGCATTTTCAGAGGATTGTTGAGTAGGAGAGGTAGCTGAGCTAAGTCCCATGCATTATAGCATTGTTACTTTGCTTACCCTCATGTGTGCACATGTCTTTATACACTTGATATGTCTAATTTCACATATTGATAATCAAGCATGTATTAATTCACCACTATATCCACTTCTGGAGCGATTGAGGTACAATCTTACTTGACATAAGTCCTTAAGGCATTACAACTTAGGTACACAATATCTTTGCCACAAAAAGACAAATTCACTGCATAGGCACTGCAACAGTGTGTTTGGAGGTTGAAACAAGCTCAAATCATGATTTTGACATTTTGAACTCCTAGTCACCCTGAGTATGCTCACCAAATTTTGTGTGATTTTGAGATTGTGACTAGAGGGGTGTCGACGATGCCCTAGATAAAATGATGACTTTCTCTGATACCAATGGTTGGAGTTTGAGCTTTGTGAAAGCACACAAACAACACAAGGAAGAAGAAGAAACTTGGATCACAACACACAATACTAAATGTATTACCAAGAGAATGTACAAAGATAAGTAACCCATTAGGGTAATATACATATTTACAAGCTAGGGGGAAAAACCTCCTAAAGAGGGAAAAAAGTACCTGGGTAGTCCTAGTGTGTTCAGACACATCACCACCTAAATATATCAACAACTGAATGATTCAAATTTAAGTTTGAGCCTCCACACTTTGAGGTGAAAAAGGTAGGAGGCTCGAACTTAAGTTTGAGCTTCATAAAATATGGCCAAAGATACTCAAGTTTAAGTTGATTGAGAGACCTGAATTTCATTTTGAGTCTTTACTCTTTTGGTGGAAGAGATAAGATGCTCAAAATTAAGTTCGAGCCTCTCTCGATCAAAGGTCATCGAAGATTTGACTTGAGAGGCTCAAATTTAACTTTATTCTTTTTGGTGAAAAGGCTGAGTGGCTCGAAATTAAGTTCGAGCATTGTTGCATATGAACAAAAGGCTCAAACTTAAGGTGAGAGTCTCAAACTTAATTTCAATCCTCTACTCTTTGTTGGATCATCAAGATTTCTGTATGCTTGAAATGAAGTTCTTTCTCACTTCAACCATCATATGGATGGTGGTATATGTGTACTTTGGGAGTGCACTTATGTGCATACTTTCCTTTTTATTGATTGTATGATCACTTATGATAGTTTATTTTGTAAGGTTCAAGGTATTCACTTTGTAAAAGAGAAAAGTAAAAGACTCAAACTTCATGATTTTGAAAGTAGTTGAGATTTATTATCAATCAATCAACCAAAAAGCTGATATAACTTCAACTTCCACTTTCCTATAATGTAGTGAGAGACTCCAATCATCTTGAACAAACAATCCCATGAGGATTTGGATTCAAAACTATGCCTTTTGAGACATAGAAAACCACCTAAAGGTCTATATAAGACCACACTTACTTTGTACATTAGGAGCAGAAACATTCTGAGCAAGCTACTCTATGTTCCCACTATTACAAAAACCTTATAAGTATAGGCCAAATAGCTGAGAAAGGCTTGCAAGTTAGGTTTACCCAACATGGAGCTTTTGTAGAAGACCCATGTCAAGGCTTCAAGAGGATAGCCAGAGGTAAGAAGCATGGTGACCTCTTTACTTTTGAACTAGCAGTAACCAATAACATAGTTCTATTGAATTTTGGGTCTCAAAACCTAAGTGATCTTGAAGTGTGGCATAAGAGGCTAGAACATGTGAATGAAAGAACTGTGAAGGACATATGCACCAATCAAAGTGTTCTAGGACTACCAAACATATCAGAGCAATGCATGATCAATAGAAGTGATGCATGTCAAATTGGGAAGGCACACAGACAACGATTAAACCACAAATGGTACATCCACAAAAAACTTATTGGACATAGTACATAGAGATGTATGGGGTCCAAGCCAAGAACCTTCTTTGGTAGGATCAATGTATTATGTACCTTTTATTGATGACCATAGTAGATGTACTATTTTTTACTTTATCAAGAGTAAGACTAAAATGTTTGATTGCTTCAAAAAGTATCTAGCACACGTGGAGAACCATATAGGTAGATCAGTCAAGAAACGCAAACAAGATGGAGGGGGAGAATACTTCTCCAAGGAATTTGATGATTTCTTACAAGATAGAAGTATTAAGAGGGAAGTGACTACTAGGAACTCTCCTCAATTGAATGGAACTGTAGAGAGAAGAAACAAGACATTAGTTGGATCCGCTAGAATAGTGCTTAAAGAGAACAAGTTGCCACATTATTTATGGGAAGAGGCTATTTCAATTGATGTGTACCTTGTCAATAGACTACCATCCAAATCACATCAAGGTATTACTCCTTATGAAGCATGGCATGGAAGAAACCATAGTCTAGGACATTCAAAGGTGTTTGGTTGTTTAGCTTATGTTCATGTATCTTCACAAATCAGAGGTAAGCTAGATTAAAGGGAAACAAAGGTAGTATTTATTGGATATGATTCAACTCACATGGGTTATAGGTTCTACAATCCTTCAACCAAGCAATTCACTATAAGTAGGGATGTTATGTTAGAAGAACACAGTTCTTGGTATGATGAAGACAAACAGAACGTAACTCTACCATATGATCTTGATGTTGATTTCCATCAATTAGGAAGCAAGAATGATACATAGGTCTAGGATCTAAGAAGTGATACAGATGAGGACCAAGATGAAAGAGAAAATGATTACAAGGTGTGGAATACAAGAGGAAAAGCAATAATGCAAGAGTGTGGAGAATGCTCCAAGCAAGCACCTAGAAGTTCAACAAGGGAGAAGAGAGAAGCAAAAAGGTATGAATATGATTCCACATTTGTTACAAAGCATTCAATCTACTTGGCAAAAGATTCATTTTCAGAAGAACCCTCAACCTATGAAGAGGCAAATGGAAACCCTAATTGGGAAAAGGCTATGAAAGAAGAAAAGTTGCTTTGAAGGAGATTGATACTTGGGAATCGGTTCCAATGTCATCTAATCAGAAGTTAATTGGTTGCAGATGGGTATATAAAGTTAAGGGGAACATAAATGGATCAATTTGTAGGTACAAGGCCATATTAGTTGCCAAAGGATGTTCACAAAATCATGGTATAGACTATGAGGAAACATTCTCATCAATTGCAAAGATGACTAAAATCTGAACATTAATAAGTGTATGTGCTACAAGAAATTTGAGACTCCTCGAATTTGATGTGAAAAATGCATTTCTAAATGGTTGGATAAGTGAAGAGGCATATGTATCACAACCTCTAGGTTTTTATATCTTATGTTTACAAACTTAAGAAAGCATTGTATGGATTGAAAAAAACTCATAGAGCTTGTAATTAGGGGTTGCTTACATTCCTTCAGTTTCAGTTTGGAACTAGCAACTTAGATCCTTCTTTGTTCATCAAAAGGAATCACAATGAGGTTATCCATCTATATGTGTATGTAGATGGCAAATTGTGACAAGTCATGACTTGAATGATATTCAAACAATCAAAAACCATACTCAAGAGGAGTTTGAAATTAGTGACTTAGGTGAGCTCACATATTTGCTAGGTATATATATATATATATATATATATATATATATATATATATATATATATATATATATATATATATATATATATATATATATATATATATATATATATATGCTACTCACATAAGACCAAATATATCCTATAGTGTGGGAGTGCATAGCGAGTTTGTGCACTCACCTAGAAGATCACACATGGACCCTGCAAAGAGAGTACTTGAGTACCTCAAAGGAACACTTGATGAAGGTATCTTCTATCCTTACTCCTCGAATTTGGATATCAAAATCTATTTAGATGCAGATTGGGCCAGAGCAAAGGATGATAGAAGAAGTACCTCTACATACTTAGCATTTGCAAGTTCAAAATTCGTTTCTTGGGGTTCCAAGAATCAACCAAAAATTGCTTTGTCTTCAAATGAATCATAATATAGAGGTGTAACTATTGCAAATAAAGAAGCAATATGGCTCAAAGAGTTGTACTCAAATTTGGGACTTGTAAGTTCCAAGCCTCGCATACTTGGAGATAATGTAAGTTCCATGCATCTAGCTGCAATTTTCCATGCAAGGACAATGCACATATAATTCCATTACCACTTTGTCAAAGAGAATCATATGACAAAGGAAATTGACATATCATTTGTTCCTACTGAGAAGTAAATAGCAGACATGATGACAAAGACACTTGATGGAATAAAGATATGCAAACTCAAATCTATGGCCTTATTCAACCTATCAGAAAATGAAGACTAAAGCATACTTTAGCTTGAGGAGGAGCTGTTGGATCACCAAGATTTCACTTTGCTTGAAATGAATTTCTTTCTCACTTCAACAATCATATGGATGGTGGGAGTATTACTTATGTGCACACTTTTCTTTTTATCGATTGTATCATCACTCATGATCAATTATTTTGTAAGGTTCAAGGTATTTACCTTTGTAAAAGAGAAAACTAGAAGACCAAAACTTCACAAGTTTGAAAGTATCAATCTCAATCAATCGACCAAAAGGTTGATATAACTTCAACTTCGACTTTTCTTATAATGTAGGGAGAGATTCCAATAATCTTCAACAATAATCTTGTGAATATTTGAACTCAAAACCATGATTTTTGAGTCCTAGAAAACCACCAAAAGGTTTATACAAGACCACAAATACTTTATAAATTAGGAGAGTGATGATTTGATTTAATACAAATACACTTTTGGTCATGCCTTGGTGCCAAATTAATTATCTACTCCTTCCTCAAACGCAGTCATCTTGCAGAGCTTGGTTCTCACTCTATAGAGCTACAAATTCCATGAATCACAAGTTATTAAAACATTATTACTTTCTAGTTTATTTATATAAATTTTCAAGTCAGTTGGTTTAGTAGATCTAGATAAATTATCAGTTGAAGGTGTCAAGGTCATCGTCTACACATTCCTAAAAAGTCGAGGATACACCCAATCATTGTTAAATGCAATTCTCATTCATTTCTAAATATAAATTGGGGCCTTTATACATTATATCAAGTTAACCCCATGTATGAAACTCCCCTAAAAGTAATTTTTCCAATTGTAACTCTATTGGCTACTCTGAGTGTTTGAAGTCATAACTTTCATCCAAATATAGAAGGTTTTTCTGAGCTAGTCAAGGTGCAAGATATCTGTTTTGCATCAACTTATTCTTGTCGATATTCCAAAGTACCCATTGGGATTTATTTCATTAATCACCATCCCACAAAGTCTAGTGTACATATCCAATGAGCTAGGGCAGGTCCTATACTAGTTTCATGGACCATATTCACCATCTCACAACCCAACTTTTCAAGTCTCTCCAAACCTCTTCAACTTCTCTCACTCTTTTGGGTGGAAGAGCTAAGAGGCCAAACTTAAGTTACTGCTCTTTTAATCAAAGTTAAATATATATTTGACTTATGAAGCTTGATTTTAAGTTTGGCTCTCTACATTTTTGGGTGGAAAATCTAAGAGCCTTAAACTTAAGTTTCAGACTCATAGCCTATGACCAAAAATACTCAAACTTAAGTTGATCACGAGGCTGAAAATTAATTTTGAGCCTCTTACCATATCACTAAAAAAGATGAAACTTAAGTTGATTGAGATGCTCAAAGGTATATTCGATCTTCTACTCTTTTGGGTGGAAGAGTTAGAGGCTCGAACTTAAGTTCAAGCCCCTTTTTATAAAATCTCAATGTAGATTTGACTTGACGTGCTCAAGTTTGAGTTTGAGACACTACTCTTTTGGGTGGAAAAGCTTAGAGGCTCAAACTTAAGTTTGATCCTCATAGCATATGACCAAAAGGACTCAAAATTAATTTGATTGACGTGTTCAAACTTAAGCTCGAGCTTCGTAGCATATTACCAAAAAGACTCAAACTTAGGTTGATGGAAAGGCTCAAAATTAGGTTCCATCCTTGTAGCATATGACTAAAAAGACTCAAATTTAAGCTGATTGAAAGGCTCAAACTTAAGTTCGAGCATCTAGCGTTTATGATGAAAGAGCTAAGAGGCTCAAACTTAAGTTTGAGCCTTGTAACATATGAAAAAAACTCAAGCTTAAGTTGATTTAGAGGTGTTGGTAGCAGTCAGAGCACTCAAGGACTTACAAGATAGGGAATCCAATGAAAGAGTTAGAGCAGACAGAAGGAACAAGTAGGAAAACCAGTCAATGTAGATCCGACAAGTAGGCCATATAATTTATCATGAAGAAATATTTCCCAAATAGTGATTTTAGTCACTTCACACCATTGTAAATACCATTTTCCATTATCCCTACTCCATTTTGTGCAAGCCGAGGAGTCTGCGAGTTTTGAGGAGTATTAGAAGTATCCATGTACCAATTTTCATAATTTTTAAAGGAGTGCTTGAGCCCTCAAATAAGCCTTGGAAGCTAATTTTTAACTAGGCCAGACACTAGGCCTGGAGAGGGCCAAAAGCTAGTAGTAAAGTACAAAAAGAGCTAGAGAGCTCATTTTTGGAGTTAGCTTGTTAGTCATTCGAGCTTGTGTAAGAGACTTTTTGAGTAAATCAAAGAACTCCATTGTTCCTCTCTTTGTTCTTGCCTTGTGTGCACACATGTGTGTATGTGTGTGCATGCTTGTGTGCTTCTCACTCACACACTTGTGCCATCACTTGCTTGTAGTCATCATACTGATCCTCATGTCTCCATGGATTGATAATTATGAGGTGGATCTACTCACATTGGTACTTACCATTGTGCTAGAGTGACACCAAATTTGGCACTGTTATTGGGGAGAGAGCTTTGAGGACAAGTGTGTGATGGTAAGATGTAGAGTTGTAGGTAATTTCTTTACTTTCTCTTATTTTATCTTTCTTACTTCACCATCATCATCGTCACCATCTCCCACCTCCATCCCCACATTTGCAAAATGTTTAGCTTTTTGGTCATATCACCTTCCCCTTCTCATTCTCCTCATTTCACTTGTGAGAGAGAGAAAGCGAGAGCTATTTTGCTTGTTGCTTTTGTGCCTTTTTTAGCATTTTTTGCAAGTTCCAGCTGTATCATCATCTCCAGCAAGTTGCACAGGTATGAAAAATGTATGCACAAGTCCCGAGGCATTGAGCTCTATCAATCACAATTGATAGAAAACTTGAGTATTTGCTAAAACCAAGTCATATTCATGATCTATAGGCCTTGCACATTACATCCACACAAAAATTTCAAAAAAAAAATTGCATTTTCTCTATCCATCATGATTGAAAACATCCATCGTGACGGACACCTCTGTCCATCATGATTGACAGAAAAATCACAACCGACAAAAAACTCGTGATTGACACCCCAAATCGGCAAAAAAGCTATCCATTGCAACTTATGGGCCATGATTGACACAATATAAATTAAGAAACGTGAGATATTTTTTCCATCACGATTGACAACATCCATCATGACAGACACCCCTGTCCATCGCAATTGACACCCATCCATCATGATTGACTTTCTCCATCGCGATTGATAGGCCACGATAGAAATCTCTGTCCATCGTGATTGACAGCCGTGTGGATCGCAATTGACAGTCAATTTCGGCCAAATTTCCAGGTTTCTGATTTTTCAATCTTTGGCAAATTTGGAACATAGAATTCAAGGCATTAGAGCATTGTAAGGCCCTATACAAGTAATTCGAAAGATCTTGTTTGCCTATTAGCCTATTTTAACCCTGTTTTAACCCCAAAATCTGAACTGTCATAACTTCTTCATATAAACTCCGTTTCTAGTGAACTAATACGTGGAGTTATAGATAGGGTACTTTGAAGTTGACCTTCCACAGGGGTGAGAAGTTGAGGGATCTCTAATGGAATTTTCATAAAAGCAAATCAAAATTGGGTCTTTGTATTACATGAATAGATATGGTTTGTTAAGTCAATTAAATTCAAATCTTGAGCTAACTTTGGGAATTTTATAGGTTCATCAAGAGCACTAAAGGGTGTCCAGAGCACGAGCATACTGCAAGCTTGAGAACGGCATTCTTGAGCACTCAAGAGCAAGGGATAAGCAACTTAAGGTTGGATCATTCTCAACCCCCTCTATCAATGCCTAGCTTAGGCTAAGTATTGATAGAGGTTTTGATTAATTAGGGCAATGTTAAGCATGATCAAGTTCAAGAAACCCTAATTACTCAAGTGCAAGCATAAATAGGCTACATTTGCAAAAAAACCTAAAGTAAAAGAACTTAAATTAAGCGATCAAACTCAAGTATGATAAAACACAAGTGTCCCTTATGACGGAAATTGGATGGAAAAGAAGTGACATCCTAAGAAAATTAAAAAGAACAAGGAACTTTTACAAAAGAACTCTGCAACGAGGTTGTACTAAGAAAAATTGGGATATCAGCCAAGGCTTATGAACCTTAGGTCAGGAAGATATTAAGGACGAGATAGATAAAGCCCCAGATCTTTTGAAGCTAGTGTCAATCATACAACTAGGTCTTGGGCCCAGCAATTGAGTGATTACCCATAGGCTCTAAGTTCAGAAATGAGTGATTTTGAGATGTCGTATAACATTGAGAGAACCGTAGGTAGCTCAAGAGTGGCGTACCTAGAAAAGCCAAAAGGACCTTACAAGACTCAACTGGAATATATCAATACCAACCCTCTAGGTGCTCGCATCTACGAGGATGGCCTGAGAAGATTTGTTGTCCAGATTAAAAATTTAGACTAACCCATTGGACTAGAATATCCAGTAGTCAAGTTTGAAAATGGTGCATACATAGATAAAGAAGGAACAATGTATGTGTTCTCTGCCCACCCAGATAGGACAAACGAGTTCGGCAACATGATCTTAGAGGCTGAAGTAGGTGATATAGAGCAAGGGAACTTAAGAAGTGAGCCCAAAACCCTTTCGAGGCGAATCCTTCTTGACTAGAATAATCACTCTAGAGTGAATTCCCTAGAACAACAAGAGCATAGATCTACTCCTAAACCGAGAGAGGGATGAGGCTATTTGGAGGTATAAACTTGACTAGCCTTATGAAATGGGAGCACTCACCATCTATGAATTTAAAGATCCTGATAGCCTAGACAAAGTGAAATATTTGGACAATACTTCAAAGAGAGTCTTTGTGGTCTCACAGCATGGTAGGCATGCCTACACTTGGAAGGGTGAGTTTATTTTTCCCCAACCAAGATCCAATGTCTCTTGTGGTCATGAAGGAGCTGGAACATCTCAAGCTCATGGAACTCAAAGGGACAGGAGTAGAGATAGACCTGAGCTAAGCTTTGCTAACCCAATAGGAAGAGAATGAACGAGAATTGAGACATATAGAATGGAAAACAAGAGGCCTAGAGACCCAAGGAATCAAAGAAATGAAGACAAATTCCCTTTTCCAAGGCCTAGAGAACACATGAGGATCTTAAGGCCTACACAACTGGTCAAATCCATGAAGAATTATTTCGATGGTACGAGAGACCCTTATAATCATGTGGTAGAATTTAAGCAAGCATTGAAGGCTGAACAAGTTGATGATTTGTTCACATAGTACAATGCTTTTGGTCTAACACTCAAGAATACTGCCTTGACTTGGTTTCAACCACTACAGGAGAGGCAATTCAAGAATATAGACTAGTTACTAGAAGCCTTCACTCTAGAATTTTCTAAGAATGGCATCACACACAAAACCTCCTCACTAATCCATAGCTTCAAACAAACATCTCAAGAAACAATGGGACTTGTAGGACAAAGATTTAGGAAATATCTAGAGAGATGCCTTGTTCCAGAGTTACCCACTCCAACCAAACAAGTGGCTTTATTCTTAGATGGATTGTTAAGTACCAAATTGAGATCTTATGTGTACCTGAAGGACCCTAGAACCATAGAAGAGTGTCTATGCATGTGCATAGATATTGAGGATAATCTAGGGGAGGAATCAGAGCTTTCAAAAATCTATAAAGATTCAGATAGCTCTACTAGCCTCACCTCCAAACAATCCACATCTATTGAGGAACTTTCAGAGAAGGTAGTTCAATAACTAGGAGTCTCTAGCAAATAGATACCTAGATTTTCCCTAGTGAAAAGATGCTACACCTGCGGAGGAGACCATATGGCTAGCGTGTGTCCAACTATAGCTCAACCCCAAGCGAAAGCCAACACTGCACCATAGAAAGGAGGTACACTAACCACACCGCACAAGACCGCCCTTATAACAAGCAAGTTGTTCGACAAAATTATCCACAACCATATCCACAACAAGGGAGATATTAGAATCAGTACCCGCAACAATATGGTAGGCCACAACAGCCCTATCAACAACCCTAAACCAAGCCCAACAAAGGCCTTAACCTGTGTTAGCTCAGCAACCTCCAACTCAAACCAATGTGATCCTAGTGAAGTATGCAGCTACTGAAGAAAATCTAAATAGAGTCTTAGTTCCAGTAACACCATTGCTTTTAGAAAGTGACCCAAATGATCATAATTTTGACTCTACTCATCTGGATAGCCCATAGGCTTACTATATGTAGTCACCTGAGAAAAATGAGATTTACTACTACGAAGACCCTAGTGAGTCTAGTGGAGAGTCTGAATATGCGAATGCCATGTATGCAAATCCTAATTCTAGACCTCAACCTAGACAGATGAGAACCCAAGGACCTAGAGGGCCATGCTACAAATGCTACGGAGATCACTTCATTTGTGATTGTCCTTTACCTGTTCCAATGCAACCCCAATCAGTGACAATTCAAGGGTTTTGTCACGATTGTGGGAAAGAGCACCTCTTATGAGACTGCCCCAAAAACCCACACAATGCGACGAAGATCACTCCCATTAATGTGATTGGGTTAATGGTAGACTCTATAAGAAGTGTAACTCCCACTGCCCCAATGCAAGTGGTCACAAGAGCTCAGACATTACAACAAAAACAAGACTTACGTCAGGAAAAAAACTCAGAGGTTAGTGAGACCGAGAGTATAACAAAGAAAAGGACAAGAGCTTGGAAAGATATCTGAGAGAGAATGAAAAGGCAATGGTCTAAGAAAATGAGTGAACTTGAGGAAAACTTAAGAGAAACAAAAGCCAAGATAGTCAAAATTGCCTCTCAAATGCACTCACACACCACCACCATCACCATCCCTATCACCTTCTAATCCACCACATGTAACCCACCCACCACCCATAGTAGGATCAATCTTAGTAGATCCGACTCCCAAGGACCTAGACATGATGCTTAAAGCATATCAGGCGAGAATCCAAGAAGGATCAAATGTGGTAGATCATGAAAAATGTTATGCTAGAGCAGATCTAGAGATAGAGAGAACAAAGCTTTGTGCTAAGATGGTAGAACTGGCTAAATTAGCTAAGACACAGTTGCATTTTGATGGAATGTTAGAAAGATTGGAGAGCCTCATTGCAAAATCTGGAAAGGAAGCCACCTCCCAGGGAAAGGACAAGGCAAGTGAAAAGATAAGACTTCCTTCTCAAGAAGCTTATGTGCCTAATTCCACAAAACTAGACACATCTTCTTCTATGAATCTATATTCCCCAAAATTTCTAAGAGAAATTCAAGAAGGGAAATGAGCTAAAGAAAGTGAAAATCCTCCTCCCATTGAACTTGTGGATGACTTACACGACCAATTCCCACTAGACATTCCTTCCGTCTATGGAGAGCATGAGGATGCCCAATCTAGTGAGAGATTAGATTTTGATTCTAATTCCTTGCGGGAATTGCCCCATTTCACACGCCCATGGGAAGCAAAGTCTCACTTGTATGAGAGAACCCACGGTTTTGGTAAGAAAGGAAAAACATACCTATGAATACGGAGGTAGTGAAAAACACTAAAGTGTAGGGCAATCTCACTTTAGAGGAGCTACTCAAGGTTAAGCCAGAATTGTGGAAACACATAGCCAACCAAGTGACAAAAGTAGCGAAACCTTGTTCCCAGGTAGGATCTCATAGGACCGTGCCAGAAATACCTTTGGACAAGATAGGGGACATGAGCGAAGGAGAAGAAGGAAACATCTATCTTCCCATTACCCATCAATGTTAATCCACCAAGGAAATTTTGGACTTAGGTGCAGGAGTTGCAATTGCTACCACTTCCCTATGGAAGCGTTGGGGCAAACAAGCACTCAAGCACACAAGAATGAAACTACAAATGGCTGATCACATAGAGAGACCTTTAGGATTGCTAGAAGGGATAACTGTCACTACTTGTCATGTAGAGTTCGAGCATACTTTTGCTATATGTGACTTCAAAAAAAATCAAGCCTATGAGATGATTTTGGGAAGACCATTTATTAGACAATTGCAAGTAGTATAGGATTGGGGAACCAATTCCTTGTATTTGCAACACTTAGGTGTTACAACCAAAGTCAATCTCAAGGATTACTCTCATAGAAATGTACCCTCCGTACAGTGGAATCCCATCCATAGAGCCATACAAGATACGGAGTTAGTGCACTCCATAAGGTCAGGATCCTCATAGATGCATGAAGACACCCACCTATGGATGTTCAAAGTAGCAGTAGAAGAAGAGAAGAGAGAAAACGCTAGAGAGGCAGATGCGAAGGAAACTCATAGATCAATTCAAGACCCAGCATATGCACCTGTAGTATTTCCAGATGAAGAATTTGAACCTCATGGTTGGGCAAAAATTCTAGCGACAATGGATGTAGCCATGAACGAAGAGCAATGGACACCACATTGTGATGAGGATGGCTATGAAATTTTAGTTTTCACTATAGAACCACGTATGTGTGATTCAGTTATTGAAGAGTGTGAACAGAGCATTGATGTAGTTGAGGAAGCAAGTGACTTTGATCTAGAATCAATCATTATGGACCCTTCTTTTACATCAGAAGAGGAATATTTCTACAAAGTAGAGGCTCACCCTCAGAGACAAAGAACCTATGAATGATGTGAGATTAGCCACATAGGTAACCACTAAGAATGAAGGCAACAAGAGGAAGAAGAGAGAAGTCACACCAGAAGAGGAAGAATCTTTGTTTGAGGTCCTTGAAAAATTTATGAAGTATGAGATAGAAGGTAGGAGAGTCATGATAAGAATGCCTAAACGTGATGCACAAGCAGGAGAGGCCTAAGATAACAAAGAGAAAACTAAGAAAATCATTGTAACCATAGAAGAAGGAGAAGAAAAATGCACATACATAGGAAATGACCTGCCTAAGGAAGAGGAACAAGAATTGGTAACCTTGCAAAGAGAATACAGAGATGTTTTTGCTTGGAGTTACAAAGCCTTAAAAGGTGTGGACCGAGACATATGCTCACATACGATCCCCATGACCTCGGATGCCAAACCCTCTAAGCAGAAGCCATACACATATAATGATAACTATGCTCCCAAGATCAAGGAAGAGATAGATAGATTGGTAGAAGCTAGATTTATCTATGAAATTGAGCACATCGAATAGGTATCCCCCATCGTAGCGGTTCCCAAGAAGAATGGAAAGTTACGTGTTTGCATTAACTTGAAGAAGGTTAATGCAACCACAATTAGAGATAGTTATCTGCTTCCTATCATTGAGCATCTACTAGAGAGGGTAGCAGGCAAGGAAGTATATAGCTTCCTTGATGGGCTTTTGGGCTACAATCAAGTGGTCATCGCTCCAGAAGATTGGCATAAGATGGCTTTTGCTATAGAATGGGGCATATTTGCCTTTCGAGTAATGCCATTTGGTCTTACCGATGTGGCAGCTACATTTCAATGTCTAATGTGTCATGTGTTCAAAAAGTTCTTGAGGAAGAACTTGGAAGTCTATGTTGATGATCTCTATGCTCATTCCAACATTAGACAAACACATATCCCTGAGCTGAGATCTATCTTTGACAAATGTAGAGAATATCAAGTTTGCTTGAACCCAGAAAAGTGTGTTTTCATGGTTATGGAAGGCAAGATTTTAGGACACATAGTGTCAAAGAATGGCATATCCATAGACAAAGAGAAAGTGTGAGTTATTGCAGAGCTACCTAGGCCAAAGAATGTCAAGTAAGTACAAGCCTTCATGGGGCACTGTGGATATTATCGACACTTCATTCACATGTATGTAATAATTGCACAGCCTCTGTATTCCCCCTTGACTAACTTTGAGTGGACGGATGAATGTGAGAACTCCTTCAATGAGCTTAAGAGACGATTGTGTTCATCACCAATCTTGCCTACACTAGATTGGAACAAGCCCTTTCATATTCATGTAGACACATCCAATTATGCTATTGGGTGTGTGCTGGCACAAGGGTACTGGTGAAGGTAATATGGATCTTTCCATTGCCTATGCAAGTAGACAATTGAATGCAATTGAAAGAAATTATACCACTATCAAGAGGGAAGGATTACGCATGGTATATGCGGTTAAGAAGTTTAGACACTATTTGCTTGTAAATAAGTTTAAATTTTTTATAGACCATCAATCATTGCTATATCTAGTGAACAAACCGTGCAACACTGGCCAATTAGTAAGATGGTTCCTCCTACTAATGGAATATGACTTTGAAGTTGTGGTTAGGAAAGGTAGAACTCAATTGAGAGCTAATCACCTTTTTCAACTGACTTCAGGAGAGTCCCCTCAAGGAGTATCAGATGACCTTCCTGATGCTTACTTGTTCAATCTAGAATAAGTGCCTAAATGGGATAAAAATATAGTGCCTATCCTCACGTGTGGACCTAAACATCCTATATTTAGGGCCAAAGATAAAGAAGTAGTGAGGTCTTAGAAGTATCACATAATGGTAGGCAGCATGTATAAGCATGCAAATCAAGGCATACTAGCTTGCTGCGTAGATGACGATGAGCACGCAAAGTGGTTGTGAATTGCATATATCGATGCACTACAACAACATCACTCGAAACAATGAACTCTACAAACACTACAAATCCTAGGTGTGTACTGGCCAACAATGGAAGAAAATGTGGATAAGATGTGTAAGGAATGCCCAAGCTATAGCACTAGACCCCCAGTGGAACATGCCACTTTGTATCAAGTGTCTTTAGTGCCAGATTGGAGTGAACCCTTGGTAAACTTCTTGAGGACGAAAACATTCCCTCAAGAGATGAAATTTGCCAAACAACAAAGTTTAGAAAAAGAAGCACTATGTTAGGCACTCATTGGTAGTAATCTATACAAGCACAGAAAAGAAGAATATCTTAGGCTATGTGTCCACGAGAGTGAGTATCTTAAGATATTAGAGATAGCTCACCAAGGTGTGGCAGGAGGACACTTTGGACCAGATCATTTGATCAAGGCAATACTTTTTGTAGGCCTTTGGTGGCCAACTCTTCACATGGATGCACATACCTATGTGAAGCGGTGTGATATTTGCTAGTGAGCTCAGTACCCAATACGCAAGGATGAGATGCCCTTGAAACCTATGATGGATGGACCTGCATTCTCTAAGTGGGGAATATACTTTGTCGGTCCTAATAATCCCCCAGCTAAGAGTTCGCATGCTAAATACATCATTGTTGCAACAGATTATCTAACCAAGTGGGTAGAAGTGAAGGCCACAACAAAGAAAGATGTTCAAACGATGGCTAAGTTCTTATTTGAGAATGTATTTACTAGATATGGATTACCGATCAAGCTAGTAAGTGATAGAGGCACACACTTCTTGAATGAAGTCATTGAAAATCTTCTCCAAGAATTCATGGTGGTTCATAAGAAGTTGGCTCCATATCACCCACAAGCCAATGTCCAAGTTGTTGCTCTAGCAAAATGGTGAGAACCACATTAAGAAGCTCCACCTCCTTAGTGTCAATCCGCAGAAGAGATAGGAGTGATATGAAGATCGTGAATGTGAGATGTAGTGAGTGAAGGTGAGAAGCATAGAGATGCACACACACATACACACACACAATGAAGAGACAAGCAAGACACAATGGAAGGTAGGAAAATTAGACTCTGTTACTCAAGATCTCAATTACAAGCTCAAGATAGCTCTAAGCTCACACTAACCAACACTAACCCACCTCCAAAATGAGCTCTCTAGCTCTATTTATAGTTTTTAGACTAGTTTTGACCGGTTTCACATCTAGTGATCGGCATAGTTGAAAAATAGGTTCTAGGTGCTATTTGAAAGGGTAAACGGAATCTAAAAATAGCCAAAATTGGTAGGCTCTTTCTACCTAAGCTCCTCAAGCTCAAGAACTCCTCGGCTTGCACAAAATGGAGCTTACTAATTACAAAAAGGGTTTTTCTATGTTACATGATGAAAATCATTGTTGGGAGTTTTTGAAAAGTATTTATAAAACATATTTGTTTGAAAAATAATCCGTCTAGCTCCCCACTACTTTGTTGTGCTCTATCTTCACATGCTTCTGCATCATCTGTGCCTCTGGCTACTGCCAACACCCCCCTCCCTCTTGCTTCTGGTGTCCTCGACATAACCTTGTTGCGGGGTCTATCGAATATAGTTTTGTAGGAGGTCATGAGCGAGGGTGTGCTCTGAAATGCAAATACCTCTTGCAAGATCTGCTTCAAGTTTTTCCCAATCTATGTGTTGAGGTTCATCTGGTGGCGGAAATCGATAGTGTGTGGAGTACACTAGTTGTTCACAGGAAAATAATTGGAGTAGGTGTGTGCGCCTGGTTATGAACACCTCGGAATGGTACTCCCAAAAACTGGTAGTAAACATCTCTTCAAATGTCATTTTATAGCATGTCGGTAAATACTTGATTCAACAGTGCCAGGCATAACACACCCAGAGCGATGGTGTCGTGCCCATATCATATGCTAAATCCTAATTACCATGCTTGAATCCTGGGGTGTTAACGTGTGGTGCCTTGATGCAATGGAAGATTTTAAAAATAGTTTGCATCATGTCAAAGACTTTGATATTCATAAGCACGACATCATCATCCATGTGGCATAAGCGCGGGAGCCAATGGCAAATAGTTGCCATCATATATCCAACAGTGGGCAGTTCGGCGGGTGGAATGAAATATGGGTAATTGAGCCAGTCCTAGCACTGCTTGTTGTTCTGTACTTTGATTGCGAGGGCCTTCCAGGAGCGGCGTCTTGGTATCCGTCCCCAACATGGGTTATAATTTAGATGCAGGGGTGCCTTGACCCATGTGTGCATCATTTCTGGATATTGTTGTAGTAATTCCTGGCGCCAAGTTGGTTGAAAGATTTCTCTGCTCTTTGCATCCGGTGGCAAGTCATCAAGCTCAAACTGAGTTGCATGTGAGGGTCTCTTGCCTATCTCCTTTTTTATCGCCAATTGGTATTCTACCATTAGCATGAAATAAGGCTTATATTGAAGCTCATGGCTAGATATATACCTACGAGGGGCCAAGTGAGCGAAGTAAGGGGATGGTAACATGCGTTCCTCTATCATAGCCATGGCGTGTAATTGAGCCTCCACCCTTGCTGAGTGGGTCTGTCCAAGTTCTTCTACAATCTTCATCCATGCGGGGGTAGGGAGTTCAAAGGTGGTCTGGCCTTCAGCCGTGACACGTCTACCTGGGATGGGTTATGGTTCGTAGGCTTCTTCATATGTTTCCTCCACCAGGATAGACACAATTTCGTCCTGCGTTGGGAGTTTGGGTGGGGAATCAGGCCTAGGGAGTTCAAAAAAGGCAGTAATATAAGCTTGAAGGGTAAGGACCAGAGCGTGTAAAGCATTTAGTTCCTCTTTGATCTGTGAAGGTGATGCCTCAAGAGCTGGTGGTGTTTGTTGTGCAGGTGCTCGCAACTATAGCATTTTGTGGCCTTCCTTGAGCTTCTAGTATTCCTCATTCATACTGTCACAATCTTCTAGTAGTCTCACATGGTCTTCCAATAGTATCTTCATAGATTTAGAGGGGACAACTTTAAAACGATTGGGACTCAAACGTTTGTCTGGTTGATCTAAAGCTGCTTCAATGTTCTCTCTATTCTATTCTTGCAAGCGTTGATTCTCTTGTTTGGCTGCTACTAGGTGGCATCTTAGTAGTCCCATGTTTCGAGTGAGTGTGGCATTTCGAATGGTTTGAGCCCTTAACAAATTGTCAACATCCGTAATTGCCTCTTTTGTTTTCTGTTCACTTTCTAGTTCAAGTGTATGGTAGACCTGACATAGCTCTTGGTAGCGTGTGTTAAGGGAGGTGTTCTTGATTGATAATGAGTTTAGTTGCACCTATAACTCTATGGTTTTTTTTTGTAGCATCTGGTAATTGGTACCTAGAGATGCAAATTCATCTCTAACTTGTGTCATACATGCGAACATTTGATAGAATGCGGTGTCGATTGTGGGTGATAATATTAACAGTGGAGTGAGTGAAGATGTTGTGGGGGTGGGTGTTGATGCAAGGGGAAGGGGAAATAGGGATGGGAAAGTGGATGCAGTGGTGACTGTGGAGAAATGTGATGTGCGTAAATGTGGTGGTGAAATGGATGAGGTGAGTGGTGGTGCAGTGGGTGGTGATATGTCTATGTCACTGGACGTTGTGTTGAGTGTAGTGACCATGAAGAGTGGAGTGATAGTGGGTGCTTGAGTGGGTGTGAATACAGAATTTACAAAGGTTGCCGAATAATTCACAGATGGGGTTTCTTGTATAGTGGGGCAGGGAGGTGAGACAGGGGAGAAGGTCATGGGAGGGGGAAATGGGAATAGAGGTCTAGGAGGAGTGGGGAAATAAGGAAAGGGTGGAGTGAGAAATGGGTTGGATGGAAGCGTGTAAGTCCTAGGAGGAAGGCTACGTTGTGTGGGTGTGGAAAGGGTGAGAGGAATTGAGGCAACAAAGGGTTCTACTATCGTACTATCGAAGGACATGGATGGTCTGGGAGAGGTAGGGTGTACAGGAGAGACTAGGGGGGCGGGGGTGAAAGAGGAACGATCAATGTGGTGGGTACTTCGATGATGTTATAGGTATTTACAGTAGAAGTGCGAGGTGGGGAGTCGATGATGATCGTTTCTTCTACCAAAGAATCTTCCAGAATGAGGCGTGCTTCCTTGGCCTGTTGTGAAGACTGTGCATCTATTGGTACAATGAATATATTGATCGGGCTTTGATAGTAAGCGAATTTGGCGTGGGTCAAACTTTAGTAGTGGCTTTCTTTGCAGATATTGTAATGCTTTCATTAGTGCCTACTGATTTAACCAATTCTCTGAAACCTTGAATGAAAGCTTCTTCGAAGCCTCCTGTAGTGAGTTCTTGTTCTAAAATTGCATGACTTTCTTCTTCGAAAATTTGTTTGCGTGCCCAAACTGCTTGTGTAGTGCGGTATAATTTCTTGATTGCCAATTTGTAAGCAGCTGCCTCAAATGTATCGTCCTCATGCGTACTTGTGTTGCCTTGTGTCTCAGTTTGCTGTTCTTCTTCATCATTATGTTCATCTTCTTGAGATTCATGGCTCTCCTGACTGGCTTCATCATCTCCATCTTCATCGTCAGTTTTTGTCCTCTCTTCATCGGAGCTAGAGACTACCTGCTCATGTGGTTGATCAGGGGGTGCGGCAGGGTAATTGGGATGTTCATACTCCTATGAGAAAAATTGTTCTTCTGAAAATTGAAATTCACTTGAGAAGGAATCATGCATTTCAAAATCAAAAGTGGTATTTGTTGGTTCTACCTCCAAGTTGGATATAGGAAAAGTAAATGCTTCCGCACCGATGGAGATGGGAATTTCTATTGATGTAGTGGTGGGTTCCTAAACTATGGTTGCTTGAGATGTAACAGTACTGGTAGTACCTTCTGTGATAACCAGTCGTGACAAGTGTATGCGAATGGGTTGCATAGGTGCAGGGGGTTCCGTAGGTGACTATTTTGGAGATGGTTGAGGTGACAAGGACTCTGGAACTTGTAGGCACGGGATAGATCCTCGCATGCACTTGTCTGCTCATCCCTTGCTAGACTTCCTGGCTTTCTTGGCGGTCCCTTTGAAATCCTTCAATTCTTGACTTGTCATTGCACGCTCTATAGGCAAGTCGTATGCCAAACACATATACACAATTCTTGTGAGGGCGCAACATCCATGGATTATTTTTTTCCTTTCCCATCTGTGATGTGCTAAGTACAGCTGATCAATAATCCAACTTGCAAGATCAACTGTTTGGGGCCCAATACATGCTAAATAGAGTTCAAACCAAATGCGTTTGTGGGGCATGGTGAATCGATCCTAAGATGGGAATGCAAAGTGTTGCATACATATACGTAGTGGCTTAGATAGCTCAGGTGTGATTGCCGAGATGTCTTCCCATTTACTAACATCACCATGCTTCATAGGCTCTAGAATTAGCCTTTCTCGCTCTATCGAAGTGTGCATTCCATGTATCTTGATTGCAACTCGAATCAAATCCTTTGAAAGATAGAATTTCTTGAATGAGGGTTCATTTACTAAAGACAACAAAATAAATGTGCCTGGAAAATCCTTGTTCTCAGAAGCTGTTAATGTGGTTACCAAGTAGTAGCATCTGTAGAAATCTGGTTTAGGCAATGGATCACTGAAGTATTCTGTAAAACCTCCTCCAGCCCAAACGTGCTTTAAGTCTTTGCTATTTTGGAGCACTTCAAATTCTCTGGAGAAGAACTGATACTTTCCCCACTTACTGCTATCAAAGGTCAAATTGGCATCAAAAATAAAATCTGCATCTGCCAAAGGTCTTGCTAAACCTTGAAACCAATGTGAATTACCATGAAATTTTTTGGTATATCCCCTAGGAGGGTCATCGATCGGCATAGGTCCTCAGAATCCTTGAAATTCTAGCGGTAGTAGGATATGATTTAGCCAATAAATCGACAAAAAATACCACAGGTACACTGGGGCCAACTTCAGGTGGCTGTTCTATCTAAATGATGAATGATGCGAGTGTGTAGAAGATATGCTACAAAAGATTAGCACATTAGCATGGAAATTAATCATGATCCCATTAAAGTGAGACCGCAATCCCTTTCCATAACTGATGTGTAACCCGTGTAGCCAAGTGTTGTGATGTGGTTTATGGAATGATTTTGCAGCACTAGTGTAGGTCTCTAGACACCTACATGCTTCAAATAGTGCATACTTTGCTTGATGAGATTGTTATTATAAGTGATGTTGGGTTATGGTGTGTGGATTTGTACAAAGTTCAGTTGTGAATGAGTTATTACAAGGGTAGTTGTAGCTCAAGCGTAAGCACCACCTCCTTTACTTGTCAATCCGCAGAGACGTGAGAACTGGTATGAAGACCACGAGCAAGTGAAGGCACAAGTGTGTGAGTGAAAGCACACAAGCGTGCACACACATACACACATGCACACAAGGCAAGATCAAAGCAAGGATCAATGGAAAGCTTCTATTGCAAATGAGTTCTCTTACAAGCTCTATTCTCTAACAAGCTAATCACAAAAATGAGCTCTCTAGCTCTTTTTATAGTTTTTTGCCTAGTTTTGGCCCTATCCAGACCTCGTGTCCGGCCTAGTTAAAAATTAGGTTCTAGGGCTTATTTGAGGGCTCAAATGAAGTCTAAAAATTATGAAAATTGGTAGGATGATACTTATAATACTCCTCAAGCTCAAGGACTCCTCGGCTTGAACAAAATGGAGTTACAAAAATAGAAAATGGTATTTACAATGGTTTTTAGTGATGAAAATCACTATTTTTATAGGGATTTCTTCTAAAAATTTGACATACACTTCTTGGAGCTCCCTACTTGCTCCTTCTTCTTGTGTGTCCACCTCTTTGATGTGCTCCAATGCTTTGTCCTTGACCTTCAGCTTCAACACTCCCCCCCTCTCGAGTCTGTCATCCCTGACAGACCCTTGTTGTAATGGTTGTTCCCTGTAATGCTTTGAGAGGTCTTGTCTGTTCCGTAGGAACAAGAGCCGTCTACCTTCCAAATGTGGCAGGGTTGGTTGTCCGGTTCTTCATTTGTCACTAAAAGCCTTTGGAAGTTGTTGTCCCTTGGTATGCGCTCCTTCCTTGGATTCCAGCATGATTGTGTCATTGTGAGTCGCCATTGATGACCTCTTGATCTTCTTAAGATGATGTTCATAGTAATCACACCAAGTACTAATAACCCATAATGGATGATGGGTAAGTGTGTTGGTGCATGGGTTGAGGAAAATATGTGCCTTGTGCACGGCCTTGTAATGTAGCCCTATGCATGCTTACTTGGAAAATGCATCGGAAGAAGTATGGTGCAAAAATTGGGGGTCTTGAGCTAAGTGTTCAAGGGTATGCCGACGAAGAGGTTTCCTAAGCTATCATGGTTATGATGTTTCCAAAGTAGAGGATACTTACCATGGTGAGGCATCGATTGATGTTTATCTCATCCTATTGTACTCCCGGCATTTGTGATGGACATTGTTGATGAATGTCCGTGTTGAGGATCCACTGATGAAATTCTTTAAGTGTCTAGTCCTGTCTGCTCTCTTCAAAGCAACATTTGCCAAATACGGAGAATTGAATTTCTTTATATTCCTTGACAAATGACATTGGGTAACTACACCAGGCTTAGTTTCACATCTTCTCGTTAGCTCACCATAAGCAGGAATCTTCTCATCCAATATACATACAATGATTTGCATGGTACCAAAACTATCCCTTGCAGATATCTCCTTGGATGCTCTTGTACATATGGTAGTTAAGCATCTCTCAAGTTGGGGACCTTCAAGCTCTTCACTCCTACCCTGGTAAGGGGAAACCATAGTTGTGGATGCCATCTTCATGCCAAGTTCTTGACATCTACCAGATAAGGCAGCAATTACATCATCTGCTAGCCGAGACACACTTCTATCCAAACTGATAAATGCCTAGTAATCGATGGTTCAATCTTCAACTAAGCATGACTCATTCATGTTCCATGAGCGAAACCTGGGAACAAGTTCTTTCTCTCCCTTTTTTTTTTTGGAACAATGTCACAAAACAAGAAGAAAAAGTTTAGTATCAAAAAATGGTGTACATGTGTCAATGTGCTCTCGTGCATGGGACTCTCAATTTTTTCTATGCACGGACATGTAATGTGGCCCTATATTAATGCATACTTTGGAAATGCATGACCTGAATGGTGCAAAAGACAAGGTTGTGCAAGGAGCACATGGTTGTCGCTCGTCGAGGCTTTCGATGTTATTTGCGAATGTTGATGCCAACTTTGGTGGAGGTATCCATTGGGTCTCGAACTGATGTAATCCTCCTTATTGGAGTCCATTTTAGAAGAGCATTTGGCACTGTAGAGATCACTTCAGGTGTCTTCCTCTTTGGATGCTTTCTGAACTGTGGTATCCAGTGTGCTTGGTGCTTTGGTTCGGCGGAGGCTACTTGTACTTTTGGCTTCCAAACCCATACCCTTTTTACACGTCTTCCTGCTATGGTTGAAGAGGTGATTTGATCTTCTTTCAATCTTTGTATGTGGTTCTTACCCTTTTCTCTTTGTGGCTTCTTTGTTGAGACCTTTCGCATGTGGGAGAACATAGGTTGTTGTGGATGTAAGAGCTTCTTAGGTACCCACATATCTAATCGCCCTTGTTGAGCTGCAGCTAATTTCTTAGGCACCCAAACTTTTCGGATACCTTATGGTTGAGCTTGTCCAAGCTTCTTCCTTCGTCTTCTAGCCTAGTTGGCTTGCTTGGATGGGATTTGTGGGGGCAAGGTTGGTGGTTGCTCTCCTTTGCGTACCCAGATCTGCTTCATGCTCGGAACTGCTTTCTTGTTGAAGGGTGTCTTTCTATTTGCTATAGTAGTTGTCTTGAATTGTTGTGCTTGCTTCTGAGGTTGAACTACTATGGATGCTTTACTCTTCAAAAAAGAAGGAGGGTTTTCTTGCCTTTGCGACTGTCCTTCCATGATTGAGTCCTTCTGGATCATAGAGCTTTTGACACATGTAACATCTTCTTCCAAATGATTAGTCTTAGAAGAACTAAGAGAATGTGGGACATCTAAATTTGTGAGCATGCATTTCTCTAATTCTAATGTAATGCATTGTTCCTGTACCCAAACTTGAAGAATTTGACCTCTTAGGTTTAAGTTAACTACATGGTCATAGATCCAATCTTGACCCAAGACAAGTGGTTTTGTAAGGTTCTCATCTTGACACACTAGAACTTTGACTTTCATTGGAACATCTTGAAGGTATATGGGAAGTTCCACCTCGCCCAAACAAGGGGTTTCCACACCTCCCAATCCTATGAGATAAGCTTCTATGGGATTGATGTTCAACTGCAAGTCTTGGCAGTACGACAGTCTAACTGCACTACTTGCTGCACCTGAGTCAATAAATGCTTTCAAAGTCCTTGCACCCTTTCCTTGTCCTATCTCTATGGTCACAAAGGGACGTCGGTCAATGACTTGAGAAGTAGTTATGCCCGATTTTTGGCACATATCCATGTGATATTTTGGGGCTTTTGAGTTGACATCTAGGCCTAGTCACCTTAACTTATTTCGCCTAATATGCTCTCTGGCTTCTACCTGTGCTTCTTCTCTCACCCTTAACTCTTCTTCTTTTCGCGTCTTAGCAGTGTTGAGTCTCATTAGCATATCCTCAATAAGAGGTTCTTGATATAGCTTGAATCTACATCCACTAATATAGTTTGGCAAGATATCTCCTTCTAGAGTGGCCAACTGAATTGCACCGCTAGTGGAAATTCTATTAGATGCCTGCTACCACACGTAGCCTTGTCTCAACTAAGCGTTCTAGAGCATGAGTGGAATGGACAATTCATGTCCATTCCACTCATGCTCTTGTGCTACTTTTAAGGCTGGGATGAGGAAGTCCAATGGTAGAACAACATTCTGTCCGAAGACCATCTGAAATGGGGTGGCATTGAGTATCATTTTGTAGGCAACTCGATAAGCCCAAACAACATGATGAAGTTGTTTGTCCCAATCATAGCGTTTATTATTTACCAGTTTTGTCAATATGTTATAGAGGATCTTATTGGTGCTCTCGGCTTGTCCGTTAGCTTGTGGGTGATAAGGGGCAGACTTCTTATGTATCACCAAGAATTCTTGGAGAAGATTTTCAATGACCTCATTCAGGAAGTGTGTGCCTCTATCGCTCACTAACTCTATTGGTAGCCCATATCTCGTGAACACATTCTCGAATGAGAACTTAGTCGTAGTTTGAGCATCATTCTTTGTTGTGGCTTTCACTTCTACCCACTTTGTAAGGTAATCTGTGGCTACAATAATATACTCTGCATGGGAGTTTCTAGCTGGGGGGTTAATAGGACCTATGAAGTCTATGCCCCACTTCGAAAATGCACACCGTCCCATCATTGGCCTCAAAGGCATCTCATCTTTTCTGATCGGATATTGTGCACATTGGCATGTGTCACATTTCTTCACATAGGTATGTGCATCCATATGAAGAGTGGGCCACCAAAGTCCTGAGAATAGAATGGTCTTGATTACTTGGTCACAACCAAAGTGTCCAACTGGAACACTGCTGTGTGCAGTTTCTAAGACTTTCAAATAGTTTGATTCGTGAACACATAATCTTAGATAACCATCCTTGCCTCTTCAATATACGTTGTCTCCAACTAAATCATAGTCCTGAGCCTCTTGCTCCATGCTTCGTCTTCTTGCTAGACTAGCCTCTTTGGGTAAGGTTCCCGTTCTCATAAACTCTACCAATGGAGCACTCCAATCAGGAATTAAT
Organism: Ceratopteris richardii; assembly: GCA_020310875.1. Classification (NCBI taxonomy): domain Eukaryota; kingdom Viridiplantae; phylum Streptophyta; class Polypodiopsida; order Polypodiales; family Pteridaceae; genus Ceratopteris; species Ceratopteris richardii. The sequence goes on from CM035410.1 coordinate 144,649,585, forward strand.
GACACTTGATAAAGGGTGGCAGGCTCCACTGGTGGTCTCTCTCTGCACATTGGACAATTCTTAATCCACTCATGTATTTCTTTGTCCATGCTAGGCCAATACACTCCTAAACGTTTCAGATTTTGTAATGTGCGCTGTTTAGAATAGTGATTTCCTAGCAATCCTTCATGGGCTTGTTGCAACCAGCTAGTATGTTCGTCATCCTCGACACACCAAGCGAGTACACCCTCCGTATCTTGTTTGTACATGCTTCCTACCAATATGTGATATTTTTGTGATTTTACAATTTCTTCTTGCGAGGTTTTCACATTCTTATTTGCGGGTCCGAAGGTGAGGACTGGTACCAACTTATTTGCCCATTTAGGAACAACTTCCAAATTGAATAGATAAGCATCAGGTAGTTCATCAGACACTCTTTGCTATGACTCTCCTGAAGTAATGCGAGAAAGGTGATCTGCCCAGAGGTGGGTTCTACCTTTTCTAACAACAACTTCAAAGTCATATTCCATTAGTAAGAGGAATCATCTTACTAAACGTCCTGTATTGCAAGGTTTATTGACCAAATATAACAAAGCTTGATGATCACTGAAAAACTTGAACTTGTTGGCCAATAAATAGTGTCTAAACCTTTTCACAGCATATACCATGCCTAAGCCTTCTCGCTCGATTGTGGTATAATTTCTTTTAGTTGAGTTTAGTTGTCTACTAGCATATGCTATGGGCAAATCTAAATTCCCTTCACCTATGGGTTGTGCTAGCACACATCCAATGGCATGATTGGAGGCGTCCACATGGACATGGAATGGCTTACTCCAATCTGAGGTTGTCAATATTGGTGTTGTGCACAAACATCTTTTTAGCTCATTGAAGGAGTTCTGGCATTCATCATTCCACTCAAAATTTGTCAAAAAACCATAAAGAGGTTTAGCTATGATCGCATACATGTGGATAAACCTACAGTAATATCCACAATGGCCCATAAAAGCTTGTACCTCTTTAATGTTCCTTAGCCTTGGCAACTCCGCTATGGCTCTTACTTTGTCCTCATCTGTTGAGATTCCATTCTTAGAAACAATGTGACCTAAGATCTTACCTTGTCGAACCATGAAAACACACTTTTCTGGGTTCAGACATACTCGATATTCTCTACCCTTGTTGAAGATTTGTATGAGCTCAGGGATGTGATATCTTCTTTCTTGGGAATGAGCACATAAGTCATCCACATATACTTCCAAGCCTTTTTGCAAGAACTCTTTGAAGACATGACACATGAGCCTTTGGAATGTTGTAGGTGCATTGGTGAGCCCAAATGGCATCACACGAAATGCAAAGATTCCCCACTCTGTAGCAAATGCTGTTTTGTGTTGATCTTCTGGGGCAATGGCTACCTGGTTGTAACCAGAAAATCCATCAAGGAAGCTATAAACTTCCTTGCCTGCAACACGCTCCAATAGATGTTCAGTGATTGGAAGCGGGTAACTATCTCGAATCGTAGCAACATTAACTTTTTTAAGGTTAATACACACTCGCAACTTCCCGTTCTTCTTGGGCACCACTACAATGGGGGACACTCATTCAATATGCTCAATCTCATAGATGAATCCAACTTCAATCAGCCTATCAATTTCTTCTTTTATTTTGGCTGCATATGTATCATTATATGTGTAGGGCTTCTGTTTGGTGGGCTTGGCATCAATAGTCATGGGGATAGTATGAGAGCAAATTCTTGGATCTACCCCTTTCAAGTCTCTATAGTGCCACACAAACACATCCCTATATTCCCTTAATAGAGCTACGAGCTCCATTTCTTCTCTTGCACTTAGGTCATCTCCTATATATATGTGCATCTCTCTTCGTTCTCTTCAATGGTGACTACAATTTTCTTGGTCTTTTCTTTATTATCATATGATTCTCCTATGATGACCTCTCTCTTAGGCATTCGTACCAAAATTTTGTGGTCGTCAACTTCATATTTCTTGAAGTTTTTTGGTACTTCAAATGATGATTCCTCCTCTTCTTGTTTCACTGCTTTTCTTTTCTTTTTCTTTTGACTACTTTCACTTCCATCCTTTGAATTTACCGTTTTAATACTTGTGAGAGGTTCTTCTTCTTTCTGGGTGAACATTCCTATATCTTCTAGATAGTGGTGCTCTGATTTAAAGCAACTAGCCATCACAATGGACTCTATATCAACATCATTCTCTTCTTCTTCTATGAAATCACTAGGGTCACATTCTTCTAGCAAGGGCTGACACATGAACATGGAAATATCATAACCCTCCTCATCACAATGAGGTGTCCATTGTTCTTCATTGACAACAATGTCCATGGTGGCTAAGATTTTTGGCCAGCCATGAGGCTCACATTCCTCATCTGGAAAGATCATCGGTGTGTAGGCTGGGTCTCTAACTGGTCTGTCTCCTGGCAAAGTTCCTTCTTCTTTTGCCTTTAAGCGGTTTTCCTCTTCCTCTACGACCTTGCACATCCACAAATGAGTGTCTTCATGCAGCCATGATGGATCAGGTGAACTTTCAGAATGCACAGAGATGGAATCTTCTTTCGCTTTGTGGATAGGATTCCATTGTAGGGGTGGTACATCTTTGAAGGAGTAATCCTTCAAATGGACCTTGGTGGTGACCCCTAAGTGTTGTAAGTACAAGGAGTTGGTTCCCAATCCTGTACTATTTGCAATTGTCATAGGAAGGGTCTTCCTAGGATCATCTCATAAACATTATTTTTCTCAAAGTCACATATAGCAAATGTGTGCTCAAACTCTACACCACAAGTGGTTAAGGTTATCCCTTCTAGCAATCCTAGAGGTCTTTCAAAATGACCGTCGACCATTTGCAGCTTCATTCTAGTTGATCTTAATGTGGGTTTGCCCCATTGCTTCCACAAGGAGGTGGTCGCAATAGCAACACCAGCACCTGAATCTATGATTGCTTTGGTTGTGTAACCTTGGTAGGTGATCAAAAGATGAGTATTACCTTCTTCACCCTCACACATGTCCCCTATTTTGTCTAGAGGTATCTCTGGTACTTTTTGCTTAGAGCCTGCTTTTGGCATTTTGGAATCAAGTTCTGGAACTTGATCTTTGACATGATCCCATAGCTCAGGTTTTGCTTTGAGCAACTCTTCTACAGTGAGATGAAGTTGAACCTTAGTGTTCTTCACGACATCAGTGTTCCTTGGGACCACTGAGTCTTCATGTTTGATGAGCACTGTGGGAGCTCTGATTTGAAGAGATTCAGATTCCCATGGGCCTAGAAATTGAGGCAATTCTTCTAAGGTATTAGATTCAAAATCTATCCTTTCGTCTTCTTGTTGCTCGACTTGATCTCCATAAATGGATAGAATGTCTTCGGGAAATTGATCATGAAGATCATCAATCTCAGGAATAGGAGGGGAATTACCCTTCTCCTTGGCCCATTTCTCTTCTTGTATTTCCCGCAAGAACTCTTGAGAGTACTGTTGAATTGAAGGAGGTATTCCAACATCCGTGGAATTAGGAATATAAGCTGCCATTGGTGGTGAGCCTCTCTCAATAACTGGTTGAGCATGTGGAGGTAAAGAGACTTATGGTTTGTTTACCAACTGCTCTAATCTTTCTAGTAAGCCCTGGAAGTGCAAATCCGGTTTGATAGAGTTTGTCTGATTGAACTTTTGACTAGTCTCGAGTATAGCTTGAGCTTGTTCTACCATTTTCATGCACATTCTCATCTATTCAATCTCTAAATCCACTCTAGGGTAACTCTTGTCTAGATTTGCAGTTGTTGGCCCTTCTTGAAGTCGAGCCTGGTAGGCCTTGAACATCATGTCCAAGCCTTCTAGGGTTTGATCTGCTAGAACAGACCCTGGTTGAGGTCTATTTACAATGGGTGGGGTGGGATGAGGTGGAGTAGATGGAGTTTCAGCATGCGAGGGGCTTTGAGATGCAATGTCATCTATTTTTGTTTTCGCTTCTTTCAGACTTTCTTCTAGTTCTGATAACTTTTTATTCCACTTGCGATTGGCCTTCTCTCTCGTATCTTTCCATGTTCTTGTTTTCTGCTTGCTAGGCTCTCCTGATTCACTTGTCTCTGATTGTTGAGCCGGCTTGTCCTGTTTCAAGGCTTGTGCCCTAGTGACTACTTGTACAAGAGCCACATTAGTGCTACTAGCACTTGAATCCGCCACTAAGCCTACGACATGAATGGGTGTAAACTTGGGTGCACTAGAGGGGTTTCTTGGACAATCTCTGGGGAGATGGTCTTTGCCACAATCAGGACAAAAATCTTGTATTGGGATAGCATGTCCATGACTCGGAGATGGTGGGTGGGGACAATCACGAAGGAAATGGTCGCCCTGACATCTGAAACATGGTCCTCTAGGGGCTTGTGGTCTTACTTGTCTCAATTGGGGCCTGGGGTTGGGATTCGTATACATGACATTGGAGTATTCTGGCTCCCAATTTTGTTCCATAGGTGGTGCCTCATATTGATACGAGTAAATCTCACTATGCTCAGGCGACTCTGTGTGATAAGCATGTGGACTATCTTCATAGGAGTAATGAGAACTCTGAGCATGATGTTCATTCTCTGAGACCAGAGGGGTCACTGGCATCAATGCTCTATTAGGGTTCTCTTCTCCTATTGCATACTTAACTAGGATCACATTGGCAGGAGCTGGTGGTTGGTTTCCTAGGATCAGTTGTGGCCTATATGGTGCCTGATACTGTTGTTGTGGTCTATAATATGGTGGTTGGTATTGGTTTTGATACCTACCTTGTTGGTAAGGTTGCTGATAATTCTATCTAACAACCTGTCTATTGTATGGACAATCTTGAGCCGTATGGTTCGTGTATTTTCTCTCAATAGTGCAATATGGATAATTCCTTTCTCTCATGTTCTGGTTGTGCATTGGGCATACGTTAGCCATATGGTCCCCTCCGTAGGTATAACATCGGTTCAATGAGGTGAATCTCTGTGTTTGTCTATTTTAGACTCCTAGCTTCTTAGCAACTTGCTCAGCTATCTCATCTATTTCCGTGGAGATTTTTGAAGTATGACTAGTAGAACTATCTGAATCCTTATAGAGTTTGGACAATCCTAACTCCTCACCCAAGTTATCTTCTATGTCAATGCACGTCCGCACACACTCTTCTATGGATCTAGGCTCTTTCAAGTACACATATGATCTTAACTTTGTGATCAGTAAGCCATCTAAGAACAAAGCCACTTGTTTGGCTAGTGTGGGTAAGCAGGGCATCTTTCTAGGTGCTGTCTGAACCTTCTACCTACTAGTCGCACCGTTTCTTGGGGTGTCTGCTTGAAACTGTGGATCAAAGATGATGTGTTATGCCTAATACCACTCTTGGAAAATTCTACAATGAATTCGTCTAGCAGCTGACCTATATCGCGATAGTTGCGACTACTCAATGGTTGAAACCAAGCTAAGGCAGTGCCCTTAAGAGTCAAACCAAATGCCTCGTACTGGGTGAACAAATCCTCAACCTGTTTAGCTCTTAGCACTTGTTTGAACTCGGCCACATGATCATAAGGATCTCCTATCGCGTCAAAATAATTCTTCATTGCCTTGATCACTTGAGTGGGTCTAAGGGTTCTTGTGTGCTCTCGGGGTCTAGGCAATGGAAAATCATGTTCATCTCTTTGTTGCCTATGTGCTTGATATCTCTCTCTTTGAGGTCTTTCACTTTCAACTCTTGATCTATTCCTGCCCACAGGGTGTGCAAAAGGCTTACCTCAAGTTTCTCTCTAGTTCTTTCTCTCTGGGCTTCATGAGCGTGGGATGATCCTACTCCTTGGAGGTCATGGGAAACATTGGATCTTGGTGGAGGGAAAATCAATTCACTCTTCCAAGTATATGCATGTCTATCATGTTCTGTTACCAAGAACATCTTCTCTGATGTGTTATCCAGGTAGACAACTTTGCCTGTTATCTGTGGATCCTTGAACTCATAGATGATGACTATACCCAATTGGCTAGGTTGATCTGGCTTGAATCTCCAAAAGGATTCCTCTGTTTCTCTATTCAAGAATAGTTCTATGCTTTTGTTGTCTTAAGGGATCCAATTTGGAGTGATCACTCTGGTCAAAACTGACTTACCTCTAGGAGTCTGGGGTCCTTGGCTTACATTTCCTTGTTCTAGGTCTCCTATCTCATTCTCAGGAATGACATTTCCAAACTCATTAATCCTATCTGGTAGGTTGGTGACCACATACATGGTTCCTTCCTTATCAATGTATGAACCCTCTTCAAACTTGACCACTAGGTGTTCAAGTCCAAAGGGTTGATCTGGATTTTTTAGTTGGACCACTGATCGCCTCAGGCCATCCTCATAGATGCGAGCACCGATTAGGTTGGTCCGAATATATTCCAACTGTGTCTTATAGGGGCCTTCTGGTGTTTGTAAATAGGCAGTGCTTGAGTTACCTGTAGGTTTCCCCATGCTAAAAGACATTTCTGAGTCACTTGTGTCAGAGTTTAGTACGTAAGGACAACCACTTAGTTGTTGTGCCCAAGACTTAGTTGTATGGTTGACACTAGACTGAGAAGATCTAATGCTTTGTCTATCCTTGCCTAGGTGTCTACGAGATCTCAAGTTCATAAGCTTTGGTTAAGAGTCCAAAATTTCCCCTTGGTATGGTTCGAAATCCTTTGGAGTCCCCTTGGTTCCCTAGTCCCACTTGAGGGTCAACTTCAAATGAAAAAGTTATGTCAAATCAGGCTCCTGGGGGTCAAAACAGGGAAACATGCACTTATGGAAAAATCACGATTTTGTGTGAAAATCACAATTTTGTGTGAAAATCGCGATTTTGTGAACTCAAGAGAATCACGATGCTGTGAATCACAAGAGAATCACGATGCTGTGAATCTCAAGAGAATTGCGATGCTGTGAATCTCAAGAGAATCGCGATGCTGTGAATCTCAAGAGAATCGCAATGTTGTGAATCTCAAGAGAATCACGATGTTGTGAATCTCAAGAGAATCACGATGTTGTGAATCTCAAGAGAATCGCGATGCTGTAAATCTCAAGAGAATCACGATGTTGTGAATCTCAAGAGAATCGCGATGCTGAGCACCTATGAAAATCGTGATTTTGAAGACTAGACAATCACAATGTTGTGAGACAATCGCGATGCTGAGTCAGCTTGAAAATCGTGTTTTGAAAATCACGATTTTGTATCTTAGTGAAAATCGTGTTTTCAGAGAATCGTGTTTTTGAAAATCGCAATTGCCAACAAAGAATCGTTTTTTTATCACAAGCACGTTTTTTTGGCTGAAAATCGTGATTTGTGAGAATCGCGATTTTGAGCCCACTGAAACTCGTGTCTTCTTAGAATCGTGTTTTTTTTTTTTGAGAAATTTAGAGAATCGCGATTTTGAGCACAACCAGAGAATCGTGTTTTTGAAAAACTTAGAGAATCACGATTCTGAGCACAACTAGAGAATCGCAATTCTGAGAATGATCTCATAATCATGTTTCCTTCAGAGAGCTTTTAGGCGGGAAATAGAAAATCGTGATTTTCAAAAAAATTTGAAATTTTCACAGAATCGTGTTTTTTGGCGGGAAATTCAAATTTCTGAGCGCCGAGCAATGGCGAGCTCCGTATGTGTAGAAAATCATGAAAAAACACAAGCGCTTGCTCTCTCTTGCACTTCCTAGCTCCTCCTTGCACAATAATGCATGAAAGATGGTATGAAAATGGTGAAAATGCACTAAAAAACAAGAAATTTCTATGAAGAAGAAGATGGAAGAAGATGGAGATGATGATGAGAATGAAGATGGAGAAGAAAAATCAGAATAATAACAGAAATGACAGTTTTTTTACCTTCCAACGTCACAAATCTATGATCTTACCATCACAACGCTTGTCCTCGATACTCTCTCCCCGACAATGGCGCCAAAATTTGGTGTAGCTCAAGCGTAAGCACCACCTCCTTTACTTGTCAATCCGCAGAGACGTGAGGACCAGTATGAAGACCACGAGCAAGTGAAGGCACAAAGTGTGTGAGTGAAAGCACACAAGCATGCACACACATACACACACACACACGCACACACGCACACAAGGCAAGATCAAAGCAAGGATCAATGGAAAGCTTCTATTGCAAACGAGTTCTCTTACAAGCTCTATTCTCTAACAAGCTAACCCCAAAAATGAGCTCTCTAGCTCTTTTTATAGTTTTTTCACTAGTTTTGGCCCTGTCCAGACCTAGTGTCCGACCTAGTTAAAAATTAGGTTCCAGGGCTTATTTGAAGGCTCAAATGAAGTCTAAAAATTATGAAAATTGGTAGGATGATACTTCTAATACTCCTCAAGCTCAAGGACTCCTCGGCTTGAACAAAATGGAGTTACAAAAATAGAAAATGGTTTTTAGTGATGAAAATCACTATTTTTATAGGGATTTCTTTTAAAAATTTGACATACACTTCTTGGAGCTCCCTACTTGCTCCTTCTTCTTGTGTGTCCACCTCTTTGATGTGCTCCAGTGCTTTGTCCTTGACCTTCAGCTTCAACAGTAGTGTTTGGTCGGGCTGGGAGTAATGTTAGACAACGGGTTTTGAGGAGGCATCTGTATACATTTGGGTATCAAGAGTTGCTGAATGGGTGGTATGTTTCTGTTGAGGGGCAAAAGGTGATGTTGGATGGGGTGGTATTGAGGGGTGAAAAGATTTCTGAGGGGTATATATTACATGGCTTGAGGGTTGAGTTATGATACACTGTTTGGGTACCCAAATCTGCGTGGGTGTGGGTCAATTCATAAGGTACTTCTTGGTGATCCAAATCTGTCTAATGTTTGTACTCGTAGGAGAAGGTTGAGAAGACTTTGGATACTGCCTCTTTTTTTGCTGAAACTTTGTCTTATCCTTGTAGTGTACCACTACAAACTATCGGTGGTTTCTGTCCTTTTGGCACCCATATTTTTCTCATGCCTCTTGCTTTGTGATACTGATACTGCTTTCCTCCTTGTGTCATCTGATATTGTCATCGGTCTGGGTTCCTATTGTGGTTGACTCCTTTGTGGTTGAGGTTGAGAGGTCCGATGGACACTCTGCTTTGGAAAAGAAGGGAGGTCCAACACTTGCAAAACCTGCCCCTTAGGAAGTATAGCCTTTTGCATCATTAATCTAGGCCAGTCCGCAGTAAGTGTGGAAGGATGGGCACCGCAGGGTATCGTGCCCATTTGGCCTCTGATGAAGTCCACCTGATCCCTGATGCAACCCAGCTGACCCATTTGTTGGGTGGTGACCCCTTTTAATTTTCAGGAAGACCAAGGGAAAATCTTTTGACGTTCTTGTGAATAACAATTGTCCATCGCCAAGCCCACGTGGGTTGGGTTAGACGTATCGTGACTTATTTGATCAAAGATCTTCCGATCCTCCATCGCATGTGTTTCATATGGTCTAGGGTTACATACCTCAGGTGGAGTGTTGTTAGGGAAGTCAAGCGGTATCACTCGCCGTTGATCTAAGGTTCCAATCTGCAAGGAGCCTTGTCTAAGATTTAGGTCCACTGAGTGATTGTATAGCCAATCTTGGCCAAGGATTAGGGGTTCTTTCAGGTCATCATCATGGCACACTAGGAGCTTCACTGTCAAGGTCACATCATGTATGAGGATAGGAAGGTTCACCTCACCCATGCAAGGGGTTTCCATGCCTCCTAGCCCTATCAGGTATGCCTCAATTAGCCGCATTTCTATTCCTGAGTCCTTATAGTGGGACCATATAATCGCACTAGTCGCAACACCTGAATCAATTAAAGCCCTGAGCTCTTGGCAAGGTTTGTCGTGCTCTAGCCTAACTGTAATGAATGGTCTCCTATCCACTATTCTAGGATGAGTGGTTGACTTTACTTGACACATGGCCATGGGGTATCTGGGTGTTGTTTCCAGATGGTTATAATGTTCTCTCCCTAGTCCTTGTCTTCTTAAATTCATCCGCTTAATGCATTCTATAGCTTCTTCCTGAGCTTCAGCGCATATTCTATTTTCTTCCTCCTTACGCTTCTTTGCCAATGTGAGTCGTCTAAGCATATCCTTAGTAAGAGGTTCCTAATAAAGCTTGACTCTACAACCACTAATGTAATTAGGCATTATGTCTCCTTCTAAGGTGGCTAATTGTAATGCTCGACTTGTCGAGAGTCTGTTAATGATCATAGGTCCATAACCTCGCTTTTCTAATTTCTCTGCGTGCTGTTTCAGCATATACACTATGACTAAATCTCCTTCTTTTAAGCCTTTATCTTTCACATGTGCATAGAAATAGGCTTTTTGTCGTTTCTTTGCTGCATATATGCCGGCTGCTGCTTTTAGCCTGGTTTCTCCTAATTGTTCCAAGTCCATTATTCTCGATGATAATTGATGTTCGGTCCATTGATGTTCTTGTGCAACCTTAAGGGTTGGTATCAAGAAGTCCAAAGGAAGCACAACATTCTGACCAAAAACCATATGAAAGGGAGTTACATTGAGTATGGTCTTGTAGGCCGCTCGATATGCCCAAACAACGTGGTGTAACTGTTTGTCCCAATCTGAACATTTGTTGTTCACGAGTTTTGTCAGTACGTTACAAAGGATCTTGTTAGTGCTTTCGGATTGACCATTGGCCTGAGGATGATATGGTGTGGATTTCTTGTGAATCACCATAAAATCCTATAACAAAAATTCAATGACCTAGTTTAGAAAGTGAGTTCCTCGATCACTCACTAACTCTATAGGCATTCCATATCTTGTAAAGACATTTTCAAATAAGAATTTTGCAGTCGTGTGTGCATCATTCTTTTTTGTGGCCTTGGCCTCTACCCATTTGGTAAGATAATCTGTGGCAACTATGATGTATTCGGCATGAGTACCTTTTGCAGGGGGGTTAATGGGTCCTACAAAGTCTATACCCCACTTAGAGAATCCATGTCCTCCCATCATGGGTTTCAATGGCATTTCATCTCTACGAGTAGAAAATTGAGTTCTTTGGCACACATAACATCTCTTAACATAGGTATGTGCATCCATGTGAAGAGTGGGCCACCATAATCTTGCAAAGAGGATGTCTTTGATTATCCTATCGGGGCCAAAATGACCTCTTGCAACACCTTGGTGTGCAGTCTCGAGTACGCTCAAATAATCGCTTTCATGAACACATTGTCTTAGCCATCCAACTCGTTCTCGTTTGTATAGATTGTCACCAATAAGTGAATAGTCTTGAGCTTCCTGCTCTAGACTTCATTGTCGTTCTAAGGTCATTCCTTGAGGGAATGTTTTTGTCCTCAAGTATGTCACTAAAGGTTCACTCCATTCTGGTGTGAGGTACACATGATATAATGTAGCATGTTCTACTGGTAGTCTTTCACAACAAACAGGGCAATCTTTACACAACTTGTAGATTTTTGCTTCCATAGAAGGCCAATATATTCCTAGTCTATGCAGAGTCTGCAATGTACGATGTTTGGAATGATGTTGCTTCAATGCACTTACATGTGCTAATTGCAACCAATTTGCATGTTTTGATTCGTCTACACAACAAGCAAGAATTTTTTGATTACCTTGTTTATATATACTTCCTGCTAAGATTTGATATCTTTGTGACTTGGTAATCTCTCCTTCTTTGATCCTTATCCTAGGATTCTTGGGTCCATATGTGAGAATAGGGACAATCGGCTTAGCCCATTCTGGTACTATCTCAAGGTTAAACAAGTATGCATCGGGTAATTCATTTGCTATTCCTTGAGGAGCTTCTCCTGTAGTTAATCTTGAGAGGTGGTCAGCTCTGAGATGTTTCTTTCCCTTCCTGACTACTACTTCGAAGTCGTACTCCATGAGTAATAGAAACCAACTTATTAGTCGTCCTGTGTTCCATGGCTTATTGACTAAGTACAATAACGCTTGATGATCCGTGAAGAACTTGAACTTATTTTCCAACAAATAATGCTTGAATTTCTTTACTGCATATATCATTCATAATCCTTCTCGTTCTATAGTGGTATAATTTCTTTATGCTACATTCAACTGCCTGCTCGCATAAGCTATGGGGAGATCCATATTTCCTTCATTCGTGGGTTGTGCTAACGCACATCCTATGGCATAGTTGGATGCATCCACATGTACATGGAATGGCTTACTCCAATCTGGGGTTGTTAATATAGGTGTTGAGCACAAACATCGTTTAAGTTCATTGAATGAATTTTCACACTCATCTCTCCATTCAAACTTAGTCAAAAGAGAGTACAGAGGCTTGGTTATGATTGCATACATATGTATGAATCGTCTATAATAACCACAGTGACCCATAAAATGCCTGTACTTCTTTTACATTACTTGGCCTAGGTAGATCTGCAATTACTTTCACTTTTTCTTCATCCGTAGAGATTCCATTTTTTGACACAATGTGTCCTAGAATTTTGCCGTCTGACCATAAAAACACACTTTTCTGGGTTCAGAAAAACCTGATATTCTTGACATTTGTCAAATACATGCCTTAGTTCTGGGATATGAGTCTACCTCATATTCGAATGTGCACATATGTCATCGACATAAACTTCCAAATTCTTGCGTAAGAATTCCTTAAAAACATGAGCCATTGGACAGTGGCGGGTGCATTTGTGAGCCCAAAAGGCATCATGCGAAATGCAAAAATGCCCCATTCTGTGGCAAAAGCCGTCTTGTGTTGATCTTCTAGAGCAATGGCTACTTGATTATATCCCAAGAAACCATCAAGAAATCTATAAACTTCCTTGCCCGCAACTATTTCCAATAAGTGTTCCGTGATAGGAAGAGGATAACTGTCTCTAATCGTGGCAGGATTAACTTTAAGGTTAATACACACACACAATTTTCCATTCTTCTTGGGCACTACCACAATGGGGGATACCCATTTGGTATGCTCAATTTCGTAAATGAATCCTGCTTCTATCAAACGATCTATTTCTTCTTTAATCTTTGCAACATAGTTATCAGTGTACGTGTACGATTTTTGTTTCGTAGGTTTTGCATCTGGAGTCATAGGGATTCTATGGGAGCATATATCTGGGTCTACTCATTTCAAGTCTTTGTGACTCCAAGCAAACACATCTCTATATTCTCACAATAGGGCAATTAATTCTTCTTCTTCTTCATTCGTCAAATCATGCCCTATGTATTTACATTTTTCTTCTTCTCCTTCTATAGCGACTATGATTTTTTTGGTTTTCTCTCGGTTATCATATAATTCTCCAACATCAGCTTTTCTATTAGGCATTTGTACCATGATTCGTCTATCTTCTATTTCATACTTCTTGAAGTTTTCAGGAACCTCAAACAAAGATTCTTCTTCTTCTGACGTGGTTTCTTTCTTCTTTCTTTTCTTACCTTCACTTTTGGCAATTGCTTGTGTGGTTAACCTCACATCATTCATAATTTCTTCGTGTCTCTGAGGGTGAGCTTCTACTTCGTAGAAATATTCCTCATCTGATGCAAAAGGAGCGTCCATAATAACTGACTCTAGATCAAAGTCACTTGCATCCTCAAATGCATCAGTGCTCGGTTCACATTCTTCTATAATTGAATCACACATGATTGGCTCTATTGTGAAGATTGAGATGTCATAGCCATCCTCATCACAGTGGGGTGTCCATTGTTCTTCATTGATGGCTACATCCATTGTCGCTAAAATTTTTGCCCAACCATGAGGCTCGAATTCCTCGTCTGGAAGTACTACAGGTGCATAAGTTGGGTCTTGAAGGGTTCGTGGATGTTGTTCAGAACCCAAAGTCCTAGCTGCTAGCCGTTCTTCCTCTTGTTTTGCTACCTTACACATCCATAGATGGGTATCCTCGTGCAACCATGAGGGGTCTGATTCCAATGAGTGTACTGATTCTGTTTCTTCTTGTGGCTTACAGATGGTGTTCCATTGTATTCGGGGTACATCTGGATGTGAATAGTCTTTCAGATTGACTTTAGTAGTCACTCCAATGTTGCAAGTACAAAGAATTAGCTTCCCAATCTTGCACGATTTGCAACTGACGCATGAATGGTCATCCTAAATTCATCTTGTAAGCGTGGTTTTTCCCAAAATCACAAATGGAAAAAGTATGCTTGAACTCCATGCCACAAGTGGTGAGAGATATGCCTTCAAGTAAGCCTAATGGCTTCTCTATGTGTCCATCCGCCATTCGTAGCTTCATCTTGGTGGGTCTTAATGCTGGCTTACCCCAACATTTCCATAAAGCGGTGGTAGCGATGGCTATTCAGGCCACCTGAATCTAAGATGGCTTTCGTGGTGTAGCCTTGATGGGTTATTGGAAGATAAGTGTTACCTTCCTTTCCTTCGCTTACATCTCTAATTCTTTCTATGGGTATCTCTGGTACCTTCTTGTGTGATCCTATTTGTGAGGGAGTGGTAGCAAGCTCAGGGAATTGATTTGCTACATGCTTCCATAATTCTGGTTTAACCTTCAACAATTCCTCTAGAGTGAGATGACATTGTACTTTGGTCTTCTTTATCACTTCTGTGTTTCTAGGGATTATTGATTCTTCATTCTTCACTATTATAGTGGGTGCTCTCATGCTAATAGACTTGCCTTCCCAAGGTCCTATGAATTGAGGTAATTCATGCAAAGAATTAGATTCAAAATCTGTGTGTTCACTCCATTGCTCTTCCTCTACATCATCATCATAAATAGAGGGGATGTCTTGGGGAAAATGCTCTTGCAAATCATTTATTTCTTGAATAGGAGGATGGGTTCCTTGTTCTTTTCTCCACTTCTCTTCTTGGATCTCTCTTAGAAATTCGTGTGAATACTGTTAAAAGGACAACTTCTGTCAGGTTTGTCTTTTAATCTCTTTTTGGGTTCTTGGGGATGGTAGGGGTCTGACAATGTAGAGGCCCTATATCTAGTTTTCCCACTTAACTAAAAAATTAAGCAGTACGCTAATACTCAGTATCAATTCTTCTACACAGTTTCATTACTCGCATTCCAGTTATCTTTTATGTCGTGGGTAACACAGAAGTTAATGATCACCGTCGCTTAGACTGATTAACATCAACATACATTACTGTGTTATCGGAAATTAATGTAATTCAACAAAGACAGAATAACAGTACTCAAAATATCTGAAATTTGCACCACGACTTCTCCACAAGGTCGTAAATCGCCCAGACAGACAGTCTGGCGATCCCGCTCCTCTCGCACCGGAGAACTCTGTAATGTCTCTTCATTAGTAGATAAAAAGTTACATCACTTTGCTACGCCCTTTTGGTACCTGCGGTATAGGAAAATATGTTATTTACATAATGCCAATCCGACGGCCTAACACTGGCACGCATGGTGGACTTGAACCCGCAATGAAAAGAAAAGTAAGGCTCCTTGACAATGCCTTGGATATACATAGTTCTTGCTAATTTGAATGTTCAAGAGATTTTCTGTTTCAATGAATCCAGCATTAATTTTAATGTCTCCGGCTCCACCAACTGTGCGTCAGTTCGGACTGAACTTGCCGCAATGACCTGACTCATCAAAACTTCAATTTAGGTCTGCAAAAATGCTTCTTGCAAGTAAAAGTCATTGGCAAGGGCTGCATCGTGGCTCAATCTCATATCATTAATTTGTCCATCGATTCTGGATAGTCGCTCTACTTGAAAGCCTAGCTGCTTTTCTCTTCGCTCCATCTCTTGAGCTTGATATTGAATGGTTTGATAATAAGCATCTCTTTCTTTCTTAATCCTTCTTATCTCCTTTTGAAGTTGAATGGTTAAACTCGTCTTGGATTTGAGAGCAGAATTCGCATGAAACAGATCAGCAGTTGCGGTCTGGAGTTCTACATTAGTCTGCTTGACTAAATTAGCCATCTCCTGTCCTCTCTGCACGACCTCATTAAGCTATACTCGAGTTTCTGCCAACAAATTGCCAATCGCCACTCGAGCATCTTCTTTATCCTGTACCAACTCATTTAACTTCTTGATCTCTTGATCACGAGCAGTTAACAAAACATCCTTGGCTTTTAACTCAGCCAAGGCTACATCTCTTTGGACAATGAAAGAGTCTTGCTTTGCAATCTTTGCTTGAAGTTGCTGAACCTGCATCTCCAAAGCATGGTTCTCTACCTTAACAGCATCTGATTCTTCCTGTAATGGGACAATATGAGCCTCTAAAACATCAACTTTGTGCTACAACTCCTGTCTGATATTGTCGGTTGCCATATTCAGTTGCATTGGTAACTGCTGCGAGAATTGGATCAAAAGTCGACCCATCGATTCTAATTCATTGAACATTGGAAGCGGAAGAGGAAGAGGAGGAAGTGGCTGGGATGAAGAGGCTGATAATAGGTGAGGGGAAGGTGGTGGCGAGTAATTGGGAGAAGAAGATGAAGTAGCGGGCACGTCAGGAACAACAGGCTTGTTGGGGACAATGGGCTCAACAATGTTCATGATGGAAGAAAGTGGGATAAGAATGTTAGGCACCAGCACTATTCCGGTGGTCTTCTGCTTTATCGCTTCCGTTCGGTCAATCACAGCATCAACCAGAGCAATCACTTCATTGAGAATCTCTATAATAATGGCTTGAACAACATCTTGATTCTGCTAATGAGAATCCTCCCTAGAAGAAACTTTGTGAGAGTCTTCGGTGTGTGCATCTTGTTCCTGATGCTTATTTGGAGAAGAGTGATCGGAAGAATTGACATGAATGGAGGTAGTGGTGTAGTGGAAGACCTCTTCTTCGTGTCCAGTGTTGGATCCTTGCACTTGGCTCTCAGAGGGACTTATACGTCTGCGTTTTCGGCAAAGAAGTTGGAAGATATCTTCATCATCACCTTCTGCATCCTCGAGCACTTGAACAGATTCTTCATGGAACAAGATTGGAGCGTTTGGCGGGGGTTGCGCGGCTTGAATGGCTGGAAAAAGAAAAGTGAGAATATGGGGTAGACGCGAACGCAAAAGGTCACCCTTATTGACCTGTTTGATAACTGCAACACATTCACGGTGAATGCGCCGGAAATAAGAAGATGCAAAATTAACAGACTCGTGAGAAGCCATATCTATCATCGAGTAGAATGGGCGTGAGATACCGTAGGTGCGTTTTTGCAAGTTCAAAATCGTGACCAAAAACTATAAAGCCGTATGCTCCAGGTCAGATCGACACAGAATGGCATACTCATTAGATGAGTGCCGTGGAAATAACGTGGTCATGGTGGCTACAGGGAGGAGTGGATCATTCTCCAATCCATCCCGAGGAAGTCGGAAGGCATCGGCAAACAAAGCCAAAGTGATCATGACTCGTGATGGGAAACAAAGGATAGGCCAACTCTGCTCCGTAGCAGGTGTGGCAGCAATAGCGGAAATAATCTGTGCATAAAATGGGTGACACTCCACTGAATTCCAAGGCAATTCAGCGAAGTTCAAAAGGCCACAAATACGCAAATACTCACTCACTTCAAGGGTGAGTCCTTCACGAAAAGTAGCGACATTGGCTACTGCTTCCATGACGCCACGAGGACACAAGAACATAGAGAACACAGAAAACAAAGAACATAGAAACACATAGACACAATAGCAATTATCGGTAAAAGGAACAAGATTAAGTAGACACACGGGCAATATGAGGCGATCGAAAACCCTAATCATCGCACGGTATTGAAATGATAACCTTCATAATTACGGCGTTCATGCATGAGCAGACACAGTAACACAGGGCGGCGATTAATGATATTTAGATATCAAAACGAGGAGACTTACAGTCGATATTCAACCGAAACAAGAAAATAAAAAGAAAATAAGTGATACGCGGAAAAACGAGGAACACGTCAGCGGTGATACAGGTGGTTGGTAATATGGGCGTAACTTTGAACCATTAATCACTTTGGGAAGGGAAACTCCGGTGAAGGTAGTCAACCGAAAAGTAGTGCGTCCCACTTGCTCACTAATCCGATAAGGACCGAACCATCGTAATTTAAATTTTCTAGCAGATCGATTTGCTTTAGCATTATAAAATAACACAAGTTGGCCCATCGTAAACACAGGAGTCTTGAGGAACGGATCATGGGTACGGGCTTGGTGAAGCTGAACTTCTTGAAGAGTCATAAAGCTTTCCCAGCGCTGTTCATCCAATGCTCTGAGTGCATCCAACCGAAATGACAAGGATTCTTCCGGTAGCAATTTCTGAGCTAAGGCAACGCATAAACTCGGCACTACTAGTTCCATCGGTGCAATGGCTTCCAATCCATAAGCTAGTTTGAACGGGGTCATGCCAGTAGCTACTTTGTAGGTAGTCCAGTAAGCCCACAAAACTGCCGGTAGTAAATGGTCCCAACGTTTTGGAGATTCCAAAAGCAATTTATGGAGCATAGTCAACAAAGTCTTATTCGTACTCTTCGCCAGACCATTGGCACGGGGATAATAAGGCGAGCTAAATTTGTGGACAATCTGAAATGTTTCGTTCAATACTTGCATTAAGTGGTTAGCAAAGTGTGTCCTTGGTTCGTAACAATTTCCAGAGGCAACCCATAACAAGGAAAAACGTCCTTCATCAGGCATTTGACCACCGAAATTGTTGTGGCCGACCATAATGCCCACGCCTCTGCCCACCGAGTGGCGTAATCAGTACAAGTCAAGATATAGTGACTGTTAGTGAAAGTAGCCGGGGGTGTTATTGGACCAATAAAATCTAGACCCCACTTCTGAAAGGGTTCCAGCGGTAATACAGGTTGAAGTGGAAAGAGGTGCCGATGTAATGGCTGCCCCAACTGTTGACAGGTTTCGCACTGCTGCACAAACTGAGTCACATCTTTGTACATGGTAGGCCACCAAAGCCCACTTTGAAGAATTTTACGGTGAGTAAGATCAGCTGCAAAATGGCCACCCAAGGGTAATGAATGTGCCATAGCAATAACCGATTCTGCTTCATGTGGTGGAATACATCGAAGTAAAGCACCAATATGATCCATGTAGTACAATTGGCCTACAATCAACCGAAATCTGTGACTGTAAACGGTAAATTTCTGCCGCAGAGCAGGGGGAGTATGAGGAGGAAGACACCCGTCAGTTAGAAAAGTGAGTAATGTATCGTAGTATGTAGGAGGAACAAGAGGTGCTGTAAATTCTTCAATAGTTGGCTCAGTAGCGTAAATTGTTGGTGTAGTGTCATCAACCCCCACCGAAGCTTCACCGGAATCCAACCGAGATAGAAAATCTGCCAATGCATGTGTTGTGTCGGGTCGATGAATAACCTCATAGTCAAATTCCTATAATAATAGAACCCATCGAGCCAAGCGACCACCTAAATGTTGCTGCCGAACCAAATACACAAGTGCGGCATGATCCACGTGGAAGGTGAACTTTCGGCCCAACAAATAATGGCGAAACTTCTTCATAGAGTACACCAACCCAAGACATTCTCTTGCGGTCACTGAATAGTTTCTTTCAGCAGGGGCTAATCGACGACTTGCATAATATACAGGCCGAAACCATTTGTCAATGTGCTGCACTAGAACGCTGCCAATAGCTATGTCTGATGCATCCATAAAGACATGGAACAGATGGTCTCAATCAGGTGGTTGCAAAATGGGGGCCTGCATTAATAACACCTTTAAACGATCAAATGCATTTTGGCACTCTGGAGTCCATTCGTACTGCCGTGGAGGACTATTCATAAGCCGATTAAGTGGTGTTGCTAAATGAGCTAACCACCGTAAATGTCTGCCATGCCACCGGATCTGGCCCAGAAAGTGCATAACTTCTTTCAGTGTTGTGGGGACTGGTGCCCCCAACACGGCTACGACTTTATCCGGATCAACTTGTATTCCTTGTGCACAGATAATATGTCCGAGTAGTTTGCCACATGAGACGGCAAAAACAGACTATGTCGGATTCAAGCATAATCGGTATTCGTGACATTTTTCAAAGCAACATCGTAAATGATACAGGTGTGCTGCAATCTTCCCAAATAAGGAAAAGTCGTCCAGATATACTTGCATAAAAGTAGTGAGGTAGGGTGAAAAGACTTCTTGCATACATTGTTGAAACGTACTTGGAGCATTCCTTAACCCAAACCACATTATCGTACAAGCATAAACACCCCAGTTTTTTATAAAGGTTGTTTTAGGTATGTCCTGTTCTGCCATCCTCACCTGGTTATAACCACTATAACCATCCAAAAATGAAAACATCTCGTGCCTTGCCACCCTGTCGAGCATTGTGCCCAGAAAGGGGAGAGGAAATGGATCCGGTACAGTAGCAGCATTCAGTTTCCGGTAATCAACACAGATGCACAGCTGTTTATTTTTCTTCGGGACGATCATGATTGGAGATATCCATTTAGCATGCTCAATTGGTACGATGAACCCCACCTTCAATAACCGATCAAGTTCTGCTTTGACCTGTGTGGCATAATTGGGGTTCATTCAGTAACTGGACTGTTTGATTGACCTCGCTTCTGGTTTGAGCACTACCCGATGTTGATAGATCCGCGGGTCCAGACCTTTCATATCTTGATAGTCCCAAGCAAAAACATCGGAGAACTCATGCAGGAGTCGTATCAAATCATCTTGAAACGTCTCTCACAATCCTGCCTTAATCTTAACGGGTCGCGGGTTGACCGCATCACCCAAATTGTATATTACTAACTGATCTTCCAGTACATAAAATTATCGAGGTTTTACCAGATCATCGGCTGACTGCAAAAGTTGATGTAAGGTGGCTCCATCCATAGCAACACTATTATCTACAACTGCATCTCCGATCACTAGTACCACCGTGCAAGCGGCCGGACTCCACTTGTTTGCGATCGACTGGAGATCTACAGTATCTAATGAAATCAGATCCTTATTGGTCTTCAAGAACGCCTCTTCCTCGTCGTCAGATAAGCCATCCAACATGTGGACCGGCTCCACTACATATGGTCTTGCATGAAGCTCGCAGGACTGCATGGCATCCAATTTAACTACATATTTACGATGATTATCCTTGAAAGTTAACTCCTGTGTGGACCAATCTTGTACAACTTTGGCTTGTTTCCACCATGGTCGACCGAAAAGTAGATTTTAGTCGAGGTTGGATTCTGGTAGTTCGAGAACTACAAAAGTCATTTTGAACGTGGTACCCTGCAAGGTAATCGGAATATTCTGTACTAGTCCCACCTGATGGACTCGGGATTGGTCTACCATGCGTACAAAAAATTGTACGGGCTCGATTTGGGTCCAACCCAATTGCTTGCAGAGTGCGGCCGTTGCTATATTCACACCTGAACCACCATCAATCAGCACTTGAGTAATCTTGTGATTTTTATGCCAGACAATGATCAATGGGACTGAATGATCCACTGTAGAATCAGCTTCTGGTTGTATTGTGGCAGTCGCCGGAGTATAGGAAGATCCAGAACTAACCTGTTGTTGCAAATGCTGCCTGACTCCTGGTACTAAGGCGAGCAACTGTCCCAAGGGAAGTGTAATTGAAGCCTTAGATAGGATATCCCATACTTGATCTGTTTGGATCGTAGTACTCACTGATTCTGATGATGATTCTACTATTGATGGGGCAGTAGTTTGTTCATTCGGTCTTGCCTTAGGAAGGGGAATGTGTGTTATCAGAATTGGATCAGGTAACACCATTGGCTCTTTGGTTGTCCATTGACTAGAACTTGTATACATTCGCTGCTGCTCGTGGATACCAGGCTCGAACACCTCAGCGGCGAGTTGCAACTACTTACCCGATCTAGTCTGAACCACTGCTGCTTGTGATTTAACTGGTGAAATATAGACCATGTTGGTCATTGGATTCTATCGCTCCTTCCTTTTGTCATACTCTACTACATCCTTACAAAACCTACGAATGTGGCCAATCTCACCGCAAAAATGACATCGAGGTGGTGGGAGGGAAGTACCTTCCACTGATGTACCAGCCTGCCATCGATTTGAAATGAAATTGGTATTCCGCTGACCTCTATAATTCTGATATCCTTGCGACTGATTGTTTCGCATTTGTGGTGGCACGTAATGGGCTACTGGCTGACCTGGTTCCCACAGAAGGCGCCAGTGTTAAAAGGACAACTTCCGTCAAGTTTGCCTTTTAATCTCTTTTCGAGTTCTTGGGGATGGTATTTACAGCTGTTCGCCCCTGCACCTTGGCATTTTACGTGCAATTTTCCGTTGAGTGTCTTGTTGTGTTGCAGATGGCACAATACATCTGGTTAAGGGCACATGTAGCACTGGTGTGCCCTGGATTTTTGCAGTTGGTGCAATACATCTGTTTAGGCGGATCATCTGTTACATTCTTACTAGCCTTTAGCCACTCCAAGTCTTCGGTGAATCCCCCAACTTTATGCTCTAGTTGTAGTTCCATCGCAATAACAGCATCGAGTGTCATAGCCCCCACACAACGGATAATAATAATTTGTCTTAGTTGTGGAGTCAAACCGTTAATGAACCACTGGGTTATAACATCATCTGGTAGATTAGCATGTGCCGGAGGCAGTTGTCTTAAGTGAGTTCTAAACAATGTTGCATATTCCTGAACAGTCTGGTGCGGCTTCTACCGATTGTTCTGCAAATAGTCAAAGATTTCGGCAGGGTTCTTCTTCAACCGGAACCTTTGTAAAAACGTGTCTCTCACATCATCATAGTTAGCGAAATGGTTGATATCATACTCTGTTAGCCACCTCGTTGCTTCATTCACCAATGTAGCCTAAAATACAATGGCCTTCTACATCGGGTCAGGGGATGGTTTAATACTGCATAACTGATCTCAAACGTGCACACATGTGCATCAGGATCATCCCCTGGAAATCCACCAAACTTTGTGTACATCACCCCTGTTGGAACCGTCCATAGTGGAATGATTGGATGTGGATGTTGCTGTTGTTGTTGCTATTGTTGTTGCTGTTGTTGTTGCTGTTGTTATTGCTGTTGTTGACCACTCATGGTGCTAATATTGGTACCGCTGTTGTTTCCTGAGTTCTGAGGGGGTGTGCCTTGTCCTTCGAAATCTGTATTATCAGGGTGCTCACCTTCCAGCTCAAAAATAGCGTTGAATCTCTTACGTATCTCCAAATCAAATAGCCTATCCTCAGCTGTGGTATCAAAAGGAGGCAAGTTTTCCCCAAACAATGTAATAAGGATCCACCAGGGATAACCACATTGTCACCGAAAAACTGTAAATTCCCACCAACTGGTATTGAACTGTCACCGAAACTTGTCTAACTTTCACCGAAACAGGGTATACTTCCACCGGCAGCGATCTCTCTGGGTAACACAACTTTATCCCCGAAAAGGTTTGAATTCTGACTAGATGGTGTCGAACCAACTGTGCACTGCATCTCTGTACACTTAGAACTTACTGTACCTTCTTCAGAATGCACCGGAATCACACCAGAATCTACCGGAATCTCATCATGTGTCACCAAACTGGTACCAAAATCACTGCTAATTGGCTCTGGTCCTTCGATAACCGGGCTTAATTGGCCTACAGTTCTACCACCTGGGGGTGTCCCTAATAGATTTGGAACTGCCCAAGGATGCTGGTCTCTCCTATACTTCGGATAAGACTCGCCGGACCGAGTAACCGGCATATATCACCTCTACACCGCTTGCCTTTCGTACGGCTCTTCCTTTACTGATTTCTTAATCAATTGCCATCTTCCCACAGACGGCACCAGTGTTAAAAGGACAACTTCCATCAAGTTTTCCTTTTAATCTCTTTTCGGGTTCTTGGGGATGGTAGGGGTCTGACAATGCAGAGGCCCTATATCTAGTTTTCCCACTTAACTAACAAATTAAGCAGTACACTAATACTCAGTATCAATTCTTCTACACAGTCTCATTACTCGCATTCCAGTTATCTTTTATGTTGTAGGTAACACAGAAGTTAATGATCACCGTCACTTAGACTGATTAACATCAAGATACATTACTATGTTATAAAAAAATAATGTAATTCAACAAAGATAGAATAACAGTACTCAGAATATCTGAAATCTGCACTACGAATATCTGAAATCTGCACTACGGCGTCTCCACAAGGTTGTAAATCGCCTAGACAGACAGTCTGGCGATCCCGCTCCTCTCGCACTAGAGAACTTTGTAATGTCTCTTCATTAGTAGATAAAAAGTTACATCACTTCGATACGCCCTTTCGGTACGTGCAGTATAGGAAAATATGTTATTTACGTAATGCCAATCTAGCGGCCTAACAATATTTATGTATGGAAGACAGGTTGTCTTCACCTTTCGTATTTTGGTACTTGAGACAGGGATGGTGCATTCCTTTCCTATGTCTCCGAAACAATAGAGTTCCTATGCACATTCTTTTTCTCCTTGCTTTCGATCAAGTATTCTAACCTCTCCAATAGTCCTTGAAAGTGTAATTCTGGTTTTGCCATGTTATTCCAATTAAGATAACGTGAGGCTTCGAACATAGTTTGTGCTAATTCTACCATCTTCATGCAAAGTTTAGTCCCCTCAATTTCTAGATCGGCTCTCGGGTAGTTCTTACTTATTTCAGCTATCTGGGGTCCTTCTTTCAATCTAGCCTGATAAGCACGAAACATCATGTCTAGGTTTTCTAGTATGGGTTCTGCTAGAACTAAGGAGGCCTATAGTAATGAGGCTGAGCATTATGTTGACCTTGATACCTACCTGGTTGTGGGTATGCTTGCAAGTAATTATGTCTTGCTGCTTGTTTGTTGTATGGGCAATCTTGAGTCGTATGATTCGTGTATTGTCTCTCAATTGTACAGTATTGGCCACTAGGGTTGGCTTGCGGTTGTGTTGCATTGGGACACACATTTTCCATATGATCACCACCACAGGTATAACAACGCTTGTTTGTTGTCAACCTAGGCATCTGTTTACTAGAAACTCCTAGTTTCTGGGCCACTTTTTCTGCTAGGTCTTCTATAGAGCTAGACAGTTTTGAGGATACTAGAGATGAACAATCTGAGTCCTTATAGACCTTTGAGAGTTCCAACTCATCTCCTAGGTTATCCTCAATGTCTATACAAATTCTCACACATTGCTCTAATGTTCTGGGTTCCTTTAAGTACACATAGGAGCGTAGCTTAGAGCTCAAGCAGCTGTTTAAAAACAATGACACTTGCTTGGCCTGTGAGGGTAACTCTTGCATCGAACATCTCTCCACATATTATCTAAATCTACGTCGTGCAAGTCTAACTGTTTCCTGAGGGGTTTGTTTGAAGCTATGAATCAACGAAGACGTATTCTGCCTAATTCCACTTTTAGAGAATTCCATGATGAATGACTCTAACAAGTGATGGATATCCCTAAATTGCCTTTGTTGCAATGGTTAGAACCAATTTAAAGTTGTATTCTTTAATGTTAGTCCAAATTCATTGTATTGCGTGAACATGTCTTCTACTTGCTTTGCTCATAGCACTTGCTTAAATTCCACAACATGGTCATAGGGATCTCTTGTCTCATCAAAATAATGTTTCATGGAATTCACTAACTGAGTGGGTCTTAGTATCCTGGGATGCTCACGTGGTCTAGGTAGAGGAAAATCATCTCTACCACCTGATATTCTAGGTTCCCTTTGTCTTTCCATTCTATCTGTGTCCATGGTTGGTCTACCTCTCCCTATTTGAATGCGTGAAACTTACTTCTGGTCTCTCTTTGTTCTTCTCTCTTTGAGTGTCATGGGCTGTGGATGTTCGAGCACATTGATGGCTTGTGTTTCCATTTGCTCGAGATGGAGGGAATACTAACTCGCCTCTCCATGTGTAGGTATTTCTTGCATGGTCTACTACCACAAATACTCTTTCTGAAGTCTCATCTAGATATACAACCTTTCCAGGTGTATCTGGGTCCTTGAATTCGTAGATCATGATGGAGCCTACCTCACTAGGTTGTTCCATTCTGTACCTCCAAAATGCTTCGTCAGTTTCCTTATTCAAGAACAATTCTATACTTCTGTTATCCTGAGGGATCCAATCTGGGATTAACACTCTCGTTAGTATTGATTTCCCTCTAGGTGTCCTAGGTTCTTCTCCTACTGGTTCTTTTCCTTGGGTTCTCACTTCCGTATCTAGCTGAACTACACCAAACTCATTGGTATGATTTGACTGAGTACTTATGATGTACATCGTTCCTTCTTTGTCTATGTATACGTCTCTCTCAAATTTCACCACTAGACATTCCAATCCAATGGGTTGATCAGGGTTATGCATTTGCACCACTTGTCTTTGCAAACCTCCTCATAGATGCGAGCACCTAAGTGGTTGGTTCGGACAAATTCTAGTTGAGTTCTGTAGGGTCCTTCGGGTTTTTCCAAATATGCTATGCTTGACCCTCCTTTTGTTCTTTCTGTGCTAAAAGCCATTTCTGATTCACTCATATCTGAGCCCAACTCGTAAGGATAGCTATTCAATTGTTGTAGTAGTTCCTACACTTGCTTCTGATGCTCTAAGGCTTCGTCGCTCTGACTTACCTATATGCTTGCCCAATCTAAGGTTCATGAATTTACTTCCTAGTACTTCTGATCGTCAATGTTTTTTTGTTCTTTGTTGCTTGTTTCTTTTTGAATTCCTTTAAGTTCTTGTCTTGTCTCAATGTATACTTCAGGAATCGACTTCTCGCTATATTTTTGAGTTCTTGTTCCGTCAGACTTAAATTCTTTCCTTTAGGTTTTCGTATCGCACACTGTTATTTAGCCTTAGACTTGAAAATTTAAGTCTCTTGAACTTGAGGTGTTCCTATCATCTTTAATTCACAATGCTACTGTTTAGCCTAAGCTAATAATTGACTGAGGGGTTTGAGTATTCTTCCAACCTCAAGTCAGCTGCTTTGATTGCTCTATTGCCCAAGAAGTCGCACTTCCCAAGCCTTGCATTCTTCACTACCTTGCTTTGATTGCCCTTGCTAGACTTGTAAAAATACAATGTTTAGACCACTTCTCAAATGGATGCTCAAGCACTTTAATATATACACCTGTAGGGTCCTTTCTCCTTGGCCCAAAATGTTAATGCCCCCTTTCTTTTCTAGTCCCACAAATGGGTCAACCTCAAATTATCCTCTCTAAAAATCAACATCTTCTTTTTGAAAAAAATTGTTGATGTCACGTGGTCCTCATAAAGAGCTTTCTAACGAGCTATAAAGCTCAAAAAACGGACTTCGGATGAAAAAGATATGAGCATTTAGGCCTTCGGGGGTGAAAACTGACAAACATGTTTTTTCTTCAAGTATGAGCTAAGGGGTCTCCTATGAGCTTATTGATCCAAAAATTATCTCGAAATAGCCTCAAATTTGCCCAAAAAATCAAACCCTAAAATTGGTGTTTGGGGTGGACAATCGCGATGGTCTGGGACAATCACGATGGTCTGGGACCATCGCGATGGCTCAGGTGAACCGTCACGATGGTCCAAAGGCGCGAGGCATCGCGATGGTCTAAAGTGAAGCATCGCGATGATCTGATCGGCAAGCAATCGTGATGGCATTGGTCAACGGTCAACGCAACAATCGCGATGGTGTGAGCCCATCGTGATGGTCACGGGGCACGATAGCTTGAGCCAATCACGATGGTCCAACTTCGAGGCATCGCGATGGCGTACCTGGGATAGTCGCGATGGTCCAGCTTGACACATGGCAGATGAGTCGTCGCGATGGTGTGAGCCAATCGCAATGGCATGGGATCGATGGGATCGTCACGATGGTCAGGGACCATCATGATGGTTCAAGTGAACCATCGCAATGGTGTGAGACCATCGCAATGGTGTGAGACCATCGCAATGGTCCGGCTGAACCGTCGCGATGGTGTGAGCCAATCACAATGGTGTGACACAACCGCAATGGCGTGAGCCCGTCGCGATGGTCCACCAAAATGAAAATTTTTGAAATGGGTTTGTGGATTCGTGTATGCGCTTGTGTTGTCTACCTCATGGTGTGGTCGCTTACCAAAAATGCCAAACTTGGCAAACCATCACGATGGTCTGACACACACGACAGATTCTCTCAGAAATGGATTTTCTTACCTTTTGGAAGCTTTCCTGATGCTCTGGAGCACTGTACCTACAAGAAAACTCAAAAACACACAAGCACCTACAAGCACAAAAGCTCACTCTCTCTCTCATGCACAAATGAGGGGAAATGAGGAGAATGGGTGGATATGGTGAATTTTTTGATTTTTTTGGAGTGGAAGAAGATGATGCGGTGGTGAAGGAGTGTAGCAGAGATGAAGAACGCAAAAAACTAATTAAAAACAACAAAAAAACTGAAATTTTACCTTCCAACGCCATTTTTTGCTATACTCTTACCATCCCACATTCGTCCTAGACTGGATCCCCGACAACGACGCCAAATTCGGTGTTGTTCTAGCACAATGGTGAGAACCATGTTAAGAAGCTCCACCTCCTTAATGTCAATGCGCGGAAGAGATAGGAGTGATATGAAGACCGTGAATGTGAGATGTAGTGAGAGTGAAGGTGAGAAGCATAGAGATGCACACACACATACACACACACAATGAAGAGACAAACAAGACACAATGGAAGGTAGGAAAATTAGACTCTATTACTCAAGATCTCAATTACAAGCTCAAGATAGCTCTAAGATCATACTAACCAACAGTAACCCACCTCCAAAATGAGCTCTCTAGCTCTATTTATAATTTTTAGACTAGTTTTGACCAGTTTCACATCTAGTGACCGGCATAGTTGAAAAATAGGTTCTAGGTGCTATTTGAAAGGGTAAACAGAACCTAAAAATAGCCAAAATTGGTAGGCTTGTTCTACCTAAGCTCCTCAAGCTTGAGGACTCCTCGACTTGCACAAAGTGGAGATTACTAATTACAAAAAGGGTTTTTCTATGCTACATATGGTACAAAAGTGATGAAAATCACTGTTAGGAGTTTTTGAAAAGTATTTATAAAACATAATTGTTTGAAAAATAGTCTGTGTGTCTCCCCACTACTTCGTTGTGCTCTGTCTTCACATGCTTTCGCGTTGTCTGTGCCTCTAGCTACTGCCAACACAAGTTGAAATCATGAACAAGATACTTTTTAATGTGTTGACAAAATTGAAGTCATAGGACCCTTGGGAGAAGGATCGTAACTTTGGGACGCAAAGTTGGAATTCAATGGAATGTGGGGCAAGTATCATTTTTTCACAAGGGAATTTGAGAAGTTACAAAACGTAGAAGGATTCCACCCTATGTGGGAGAAAGCAGGATTGGACGCATAGTTCGGTGCTCAGCTCCCAAAGCTTGACTTCATGAGATGCTACTATCTTATAAACACCCTAACTCCGAGCAAGCACCCCAAAGGTATGAGCACATTTGTGCTCCCATCTTTAACAAGGGGAAATGAGCTAAAGAGATTTAAGTTATCCAACAACTTAGTGCCAGAGGTCCTAGACATGGTGGCCATGACACCGAGCATCACAGTCACTTGAGAATGTGCATGCAACATTTTGCATTTCTAGCACAAGATACGTTCACCATGCCACCTAAGAAACTTTGGTTTAACTTCTACCTTACAGAGACACAAAATCTCACCGTCAACCTACCCCACTAGAGCATCGACCAGATACACTTGGCTCACAAGAGATGGCCATGTAAATCAATCTTGTATGGATGTTGCGCTTTGAAAAGAATCATTTACAGATGTTTAGCTTATGACATTCCTATTCAGAGGGCCCTAATGTGGAACAAAGTGCAGCATTTCAAAGGCCGAACATCAACTGGATTCCCTTCAAAGAGGATGAGAGGGACTATACAAGTGTCTTGTGCTCAACCCCGTGGAGCAACACTAACCCCCGACATCACCCACCCACCTTGAAGGATCAGACCATTCACATTACGACTACCACGAGAAAGCTCTAAAGATTCCAATCTGATATTTCTGCCTGTTCCCACAGATCTAGAATTCCCCAAAGGAGACCCTTGGAAGAGCTCACCAATGAAGACTTTGAGCAGATTTTAAAGAACGGGAATCTTGAAGCGGAAGAAGAACAACAAGTGGAAGGAGCTCCACTATAAGGAACAACATCAAAAGTATCCGTTACCACTATTGATGTGGAGGAAGAAGAGGATGGAGACAACATAGAAGATGAAGAATTTGAAGACAGTGAGGAAGGGCATGAAGAAAGATATCAAGATGAGCGCAGGAAGGAGTACCAGAACTCGTAGGTGCTCCAACATACAGAGCCCACTTGTGAAGGTTGTATGACATGATCAGAGTAGTGCAAGAGAGGCACAAACTTACCTTTGCATTAGGCCAAGCCTTAATAGAATAGATGTTAGCAGATGAAGGAGTGGACCTGCAATTCATCACTTCACTCCAACTACTATCTGAATCCTTAGGAGTGCAAGAGGCTATCGTCACAGTCGTTTGACAATCTGTTCGATACAACTAGCATAGAGTTGATACACAAACACGAGCAAGAAAGAATATATGAATACCAATAATCAAACCCGTTGCTACCATAGAGCCCATAGCTACCCCCACCCCCACCATTGACCTCACTATTGAAACTTTTGTACAGACATCACCCATCTCACCCTTGCACCCTCTATCTCCCCCTTCTCCACCACCACCACCGCCTCCTAGCACTGAACAAATCACAGTCATAACAACTACTGTCACCCACACGCCAACCTCATCCATATCCTTCTCCTTTTGTGAGAAAACCTCACAAGCCACCCTCTTCTCTTCCATCACCAATCCTTTGTACACTTGGCCATTTTTGTCCTCCGACCCCATCATTGGCCATCCCATAATACTTAGCATTGTAGGATACCCCCGACCAATTGATGGCATTCTTGATCTTCTAGCTTGCCCCCCTTCGCATGTAACCCCATCCCATCATTCGTAATTCCCTTTTGCATCCTCAATATTTTCCCACACCGTAGTCGCCACCATCACCCCATCCCCCTACGTCTCGTTCATGGAGGATGAGCACTTGGGCCACCATGCCACTGTATATCAAGTATAACCCATGTTATTGCCTAGTGGTCCGTCATAGATCATGGCAAGCTTTTGCAATCAAAGTATGCAACAATAAAGGATGCTCTACCTGGGTCATTTATCCATATTCTGCTCCACCTTGAGGGCCACCAACTATATCATACATGATGTCCACCATACAACATTGGTCTACCCACTTAAAGAATGTGCCAGACATCCCAACGAAGATGTGTATGAAAATATTTGAGCTCATGATAATCGTCTACAAAACCTTTCGAAAGGTCTAGGCTCCATACATCTCCGCCCCCGGATTTTGTGTAGGAAACAAAGATTTAGTATACGACATGAGCCAGTCCCCCTCTGTGAACATAATCTTTGCATGGCATGTGCGCATAAAGTATTTACCTCCTTGCTACAAGCAGACCTTTGAGGAAATTTTCTCTATCGGGTTCTGGGAATATCATTATGAAATTTTCATTCCCAGACTAACACATTTGCTGCATCTCTTTGCGGTAGAATAAGCGATTCATGTTGATCAGCTATGTGTGCCACATCCAAACATTCCAGGTCTAATCAATTGGGATAAGCTCA
The DNA here is from genome assembly GCA_020310875.1 of Ceratopteris richardii. NCBI lineage: Eukaryota > Viridiplantae > Streptophyta > Polypodiopsida > Polypodiales > Pteridaceae > Ceratopteris > Ceratopteris richardii. The sequence continues at coordinate 144,681,047 of CM035410.1, forward strand.
TGATAGATTTATCTTGAGGATTACACATTCAAGAACATCACCTAGCCACAGATGTTGTCGAGTATTACATCAAGCACTCCCACCAAGGGTCTATCACGGATGACATATGCGAGAGAGGGGGATGTTGGTAGCAGCCAGAGCACTCAAGGACTTAAAAGATAGGGAAGCCAACAAAAAGAGTCAAAGCAGAGAGAAGGACCAAGTAGGCAAAGCTGTCAATGTAGATCCGACAAGTAGGCCATATAATTTTTCATGAAGAAATATTTCCTAAATAGTGATTTTAGTCACTTCACACCATTGTAAATACCATTTTTCGATCAAAGGTAAGTGTGGATTTGACTTGAGAGGTTCGATCTTAAGTTCAAGACTCTACTCTTTTGGGTGGAGAAGCTAAGAGGCTTGAAGCTAAGTTTGAGCTTCATACCATATGACAAAAAATACTCAAACCTAAGTTGATCGAGAGGCTCAAAATTTAGTTCAAACGTCATAGCATATGACCAAAAAACTCAGGCTTAAATTGATTAAGAGACTCAAACTAAGCTTTAGCATCTACTCTTTTGGGTGGAATCGCTAAGAGGCTTGAACTTAAGTTGGAGTACCTTTTGATCAAAGTTCAATGTAGATTTGACTTGAGAGGCTCAAATTTGAGTTTGAGATACTACTCTTCTCGATGGAAAATCTAGTAGGCTCAAACTTAAGTTCAAGATTTGTAGCATATGATAAAAAGTACACAAATTTAAGTTGATTGAGAAGCTTGAACTAAAGTTCCAGACTCATATCATAAACTAAAAACTCTCAAACTTAAGTTGATTGAGAGGCATGAGCTTAAGTTCGAACCTGCTACCATATGAAAAAAAAACTCAAGTTTAAGTTGATTGAAAGGCTCGAGCTTAAGTTGGAGCCTCTAGTCTTTGGGGTGAAGGAGCTAAGAGGCTCGAATTTAAGTTTCAGCCTTGTAACGTATGACTAGAAACACTCCAGTTTAAGTTGATTGAGAGGCTCAAACTTCAGTTTGAGCCTCTTCTTTTTGGTGTAAGAGCTAAGAGGCTCAAACCTAAGTTCAAGCCTCTCTCGATCAAAGGTCATTGAAGATTTGACTTGATAGGCTCAAATATAACTTTACACTCATCAATGAAAAGATTGAGAGGATCAAACTTAAGTTTGAGTCTCCTAGCATTTCAACAAAAAGACTCAAAGTTAAGTTGATTGAGGGACTCAAACTTAAGTTTGAGCCTCTACACTTTTGGGTGGAAGAGCTAAGAGGCTAGAAATTAAGCTTGAGCATATTTAATCAAACATAAATGTAGATTTGATTTGAGAGGCTTGATTTTAAGTTTGAGACTCTAATCTTTTGGGCCAAAAATTTGAGAGGATTCAACTTAAGTTCGATCCTCATAGCATATGGCCAAGAAAACTCATAACATATGACCAAGAAAACTCAAAATTAAGTTGATTGAGAAGCTCGAAGTTAATTTCAAACCTTTGCTCTTTTGGATGGAAGAGGTAAGAGGCTCAAACTTAAGTTAGAGCCCCTTTTGCTCAAAACTCAATGTACATTTGACTTGAAAGGCTCAAATTTGAGTTTGAGACACTACTCTTTTGGGTGGAAAAGCTAAGCGGCTC
>CM035410.1:144685169-144697669 GCA_020310875.1 Ceratopteris richardii
GTAGAGATAGATCTTGAGATGTTAAATTTGCAATTTCACAATACCTACTTTTCAATGAATGCTCAATCATCCAATATGGAGCTCTACAATGAAATGAAGGAGCAACACAATGATGAGCAAAAGGGTATGCATATTGCTTCAATGTAGTGTAAACATAATTGAGAGTCATTTTATAAATTCTTGAAGCTTTTCATGCCTCTTTCAAGTGGAATTTGAATTCTAATCAAAGTGGGATAGTTTGTTGGAATAAACAAAATCAAAATTTGCTACAATTTAGGAAAAGTAAAATAAAGTTTGATGACTTGATTTAGGTGAATTGATTGATTGATGAATCATCAAGATCAACTACCTTAAATTTGTGGATTTTGATTCTTTTCTTTATCCTCTTTGAGGCTTTTAAATTGGGTTAATGATCATAAAGGATCCTTAGGAAAAATAGAAAAAAAGGAGCATAAATAAGAAAACTCTTCAATAGGAAAGTTTGACACAATTCAAATGATGATTTTTTTGATGTAGAGCTAATGCACGTCAAGCATAGTATTAGCTTGATGATCTATTAGCTCCCATTCAAGCTATAGTGTGCTTGATTCTTTTAGTATTTGATAAGATGCATACCTCCCATTGATTTAAATATGCAAAGTTTTATTCCATCAAGTGCCTTTGTCATCACATGTGCTACTTTCTTTTCAAGTGGAACAAAAGATATATCAAATCTTTTTGCGATGAGCTTCTCCATGATGAAGTGATATTGAACCTCTATGTGTTTGGTTCTTGCATGGAAGGTGGGTTTGCTGCTTGGTGCATAGAGCTTAAATTATCTCCAAATATATGAGGTTTGAAACACACAAGTCCCAAATCTATATACAATGCTTCTAAACATATTTCCTCTTGATTTGTTATGGTCATATATTCTACTTCAATTCAGGATAACGAAACTATTTGTTGCTCCATGGAACTCCATCATACTATCTCTAAACGTGCAAATGCTAAGTAACTAGAGGTACTTCTTCTATCATCCTTACCTCCTACCCAATCTGCATTTGAATATATCAGAAGATCCAAATCTTATGAGTAAGGATAGAATAGAACTTCATTGAGTGTTCCCTTGAGGTACTATGTGTGGTATTCTTTGAGAGTGCATGAATTGTCTTAGCACTCCTACACTATATGACATATCTACCCTTGTATGAGTATCATATGTCAAGCTACTAACCAAGCTTTGATACTTTTTAATGTCTTCAATTTTCTCACCTTCATAAACACTAAGTTTATGATTCATCTCCAAAGGTGTACATACAGGTTTGACATTATCCATCTTGAACTTAAGGAGTAGATCTTGAACGTATCTCCTCTAAGTCAAATACATTCCTTCATCTGTGTATATGACCTACAAACCTAGGCAGAACATTAGATCACCTAAATTATTGATTTTGAACTCCTCTTGCATATGCATTTTGATATATTTAGTATACCATTCAAGTCATCAACTATCACAATTATGTCATCTATATATAGACACAAACATATAACTTCATTGTGATTCTTCTTCATGAACAAACTAGGGTCATTATCGCTTGACTTGAAACCTTGGTCTTGTAGACATGTTACCAATCCGGAATTCCAAGCTCTAGGAGGTTGTTTCAATCATACAATGCCTTTGTGAGTCTACATACATAAGATGTGTAGTTGGGGTTTTCAAAATGGGCACACATACACATACATACGCACATATACATACATATATACACATATAGACACATATACACATAGACACACATAGACATACACACATATACACACACATACATACACACATATACATACACAGATATACATACATACACACACATACATACATATACACACACATACATACACACATATACACACATATGCATACACACGCATATGCATACGCACATACACATACACATACACATATATATATACTTGCACATATACATACGTACACATACACACACATATACTCACATGCATACATACACATGCATAAATACACATGCATACACACAAATGCGCATACATGCACACATATGCTTACACACACATGCAGACTATTATATGCCAAAGATGTACATGCCTAGAGGACTAAGACGTTCCTTGCTCGGGGGATAGTCAAGGCCAAAAGCTAGAGAGTTCATACGAGATACCTACTCATGATGGCCAGATGAGTAGAGGGACCTTAGAGAGAACTCTAGATGGTGACTAGGCAAGGGCTATAAATAGGTTGGGAGATGAGTCCCATGTATCTCATTCTTGTTGGAGCAAATGCCAAGTCTTCACACTTGGCTAGGCATTGGAAGAAGCTATGTACAAATGATTGAAGAACTACATGACCCATTGCTTGTAAAATTTTTTCATTTACTTCTTGTAAAAGATAAATCCTAGAGAGGATATTGGAATCCCATCTTCTTCGTGAAGTTTGGAGAACTAAAAGCTATGAATCTCTTAGAAGAATCATTCCTAACTTAGAGGAACCTTTTTAGGTGGAGCTCTATTTGAATTTCAAAAATTCAAACCTGGAGAAAAGTCACTATATACGATAGTTGAAAACTCGTGGTTTTTAGAGCCCCCATTACATAGCATATTGTTGATCATTTGATGTAGTTGCGAGGCCTACACTATAGCCTACTCCTATCACCATAATTAGGCATCATATTCATGCCAATGATCGTGTACAACATTGTCATATAATACATTATATCATTGATCATCTCTATTAGTCTCTCTGCCATTGTCACTCAGAAAAGTGTACTTGTCTTGATCATATCATAGTAAACCCTCCATCATTTTCAATGCTCTATAGCTTCTTGGAACATGCTCAAAGTCTAATACAAGCTGTCAAAGTTTGAAGAAGTTTGATTCATCCAATTGGGAGAAAATTGTCTCGAAGTGGTCATTAGTCATTCTCTATAGAGTTCCTAAAATTTTAGGGGTAAGTTTCAACTTTCTAAAGACATTGCTTAGTGTGTAGTCTATAATTTTAATTGATTCCACTTGGAATCATTAGCTCTAAAAGTTAATTAGATACCCTTAGAAGGAGGTTTTCTAATTGAAACTTTACTATGAGTACCAGGCAAAACTTCCAATAGGTATCAAGACAAAAATAGCAACTTTTTGGTCACTAGCTAATTGCAAACTTATCTATTTTGATCGTATTGTTTGAAGCATGATCTGCAAAGCACATAGGAACTTATTTAGTGTCATTGGAAAGCTAAAATAGGGCAGGTACCAAGCAATGATTAGTAGTACCAACTCATTTCTTGAAGTGTCCATCCATCTTTCCCAACAGTGGTATCAGAGCAATTTGAGGTAAAATGGGAGATGGTTTCCCTTCTTTTATTGGTAAATTGGTCAGTAACAACTATCAAGCATGGTCTTTGAGGATGAATACATACTAAAAAGGAAGGAGTCTCTATGGATACATATCACGAGATGATGAGATGCGCATTTTCAAGAGCAAAGGACAACCTACAAGAGAGGAGCTTGAAAGACTCAACTCATGGTCTGTCAAAGATGCATTAGCAAGGTCATATCTTCTTAACTCTATCTCTGAATTCTTCTTCCACATATTAGGAACTATAAAACATCTCAAGTGACTTGGGATACATTGTCATCATACTTTTCTTCCAATACAAGAGCAAGAAAGAACCAATTATGGATTGAGTTTACCACTCAAAGGAAGCAACCTAGCCAAAGTATTTCAGAGTATGTGACCAAAGTCAAAGATGTGGTTGACCAATTGGCAAGCATAGGAGAGGAGATTGAAGAGGAGCAAATAGTGAGAAAAGTGATCAATGGCATCAAGGTAGATGAAAAATGGGAAAGCTTCACAACTGCCATGGACCTATACATGGACATGCAGATTCCATATCTTACCACACTCATGGGAAAAATCTTTACCCATGAATCCTAGCTCAACAAAAGTGAAGACTCATATAGAGGTAATAACTATTGTGTCCTATACAGAGATAAAGGCAAGTCTAAAGAGAAAGGTAAAAGTAAAAAGATTAAAGATGAAGGTACTACTTCTCAATCCAACTATGCAAGGAGAGGTAGGAACTCAAGAGGTAGGGGTAGAGGAGGTAAGCAAGGCAGCGGGAGACCCTTCAATGCTTCCCCATGCAACATATGTGGATTGTTTAATCACACTATAGATGAGTACTATAGGAACTACAAGAATCAGAGAGGAAGATGATATCAAAGAGGTGGCTACTGAAAATGAAGAGGAAGATTCAATCATACTCAAAGCTACAACAACAATTACAACAATAACTACCAAGGAGTCTACAAATCAAGGAATGACTACAACAATTACACAGAGGATCAAGATGATTCCCTTTTGATTATCAACATGACTTCAAAGCAAGGTATGAATGGTGAACATCTCTTCTATATTGACTCAGATTGTTCAAACCATGTGGTAGGCAATGTAGCTCTTCTCTCTGACCTTGAGGAACGTAAGGGAAAGCACCAAGTACAAACAGGTGATGACACTAAGCATTGAATGGTCAAGGTAGGAAATATGAAAACCTCTTATGGGAATAGAAATCTATTGAGCAGGGTTCTTTATGTACCTACAATCACCAAGAATTTGATAAGTATTGGAGAGATTGTGGAAAAAGGTTTGCAGGTTAGGTTCAACAAATATGGAGCATTTGTGGAGGATCCCCAACATGGGTTCAAGAGAATAGCCAAGGGAGAAAAGGCACGTAGAGTATTTACATTTGAACTTGAAGATACAAGGAATATTTCACTTTATAATTACAAAGATCAAACATTATCAGAGCTTGAGATTTGACATAAAAGATTAGGGCATATTGGTGAGAGAAATTTAAAGAAAATATGTGGAGATAAATGTGTGATTGGGATACCTAATGTATCCAAGAAACACATGATCTGTAAATGCGGTGCATGTCAGATTGGTAAATCTCACAGGTTACCCTTCTCAAAGAAAGGTTATATGCATGAGGATTACTTGGAGCTTGTCCACACAGATGTGTGGGGACCAAGCAAGGACCCTTCAATTTCTGGCTCAAGGTATTATGTGTCTTTCATTGATGATTTCAGTAGGTGGACTATCTTATACTTTATGAAGCACAAAGATGAAGTGTTCAGTTGCTTTAAGAAGTATCTTGCACTTGTGGAAAACCAAACAGGAAGAAGTCTAAAGAGACTAAGGTCAGATGGAGGAGGTGAGTATTTCTCAAATGAATTCGATTCTTGCAGGATAGACGAATTAAAAGGGAAATTACAAGGTATACACGTGAGCAAAATGGGGTGGCAGAGAGGAGAAATAGGTTGATTGTTGAAACACATAGTTCAATGCTAAATGAAAAATAATTACCTAATTATTTGTCGGCAGAGAGTGTATCTAGTACCACTTATCTTGTTAACAGGTTGCTATCCAAATCACTTGATGGGATGACCCTAGATGAAGCATGGCATGGTAGAAGGCCATCACTTGATCATTGTAGGATCTTTGGATGTGTTGCTTATGTACATATCCCATCTCAGATCAGAGGTAAGCTAGACCCTAAGGCAGAGAAGTGCATCTTCATAGGGTATGATTTAAGCTAGAAAGGGATACAGATTTTATAATCCATCCAACAAAGTATTCATGGTCAGTAGAGATGTTGTGCTTGATGAGAATGATTCTTGGTTTGAAAGTGAATGCAAGAAGGTTAAGTTGCCATATGACTTGGAAGAGGAGTTCCCAAGTCTCACCAAGGAGGGACCAAACCAAATTGAAGACATCAAATCAGATGATGAGGACACCATCAATTTGGAGGAGTTCAACGCATGGAAATCAAAGGTAAAGGTCAAGATGAAGAGATTAGAAGACATACATGAATCATTCAACCAAGCAATTAGAAGATCACAAAGGGAGAGCAAGACGCCAATCGGATATGGGTATAAAACTTATTTAGTAACTAAGAATTCTATTTATCTTGATAAGGATTTATCATGTGAGGAACCTACCTCATATGAAGAAGCAAAAACCAAGGCAAAATGGTAGGAAGCTATGGATGAAGAAATAGAAGCACTCAAGGAGAATGATACTTGGGAGCTAGTGCCAAAGAAGGAATCAATGAAGGTTATTAGATCTAGATGGATTTACAAAGGCAAGAGAAACTCAGATGGATCCATAGAAAGGTATAAAGCTAGACTTTTGGCTAAGGGTTTGCACAAACTCAAGGAGTAGATTATGAAGAGACCTTCTCACTAGTGGCCAAAATGCCAACCATCAGGGTATTTGTAACAGTGACTGCATCAAGGAATTGGAATATGTACCAATTGGATGAAAAAAATGCTTTTCTTAATGGTTGTATTTCAGAGGAGGTTTACATGGCTCAACCTCTTGGTTATGAAGACCCAAGCAAGGTAAATTATGTATGCAAACTGAATAAAGCTTTGTATGGATTGAAGCAGGCACCTAGGGCATGGAACCATTGGTTGACCACATACCTTCAAGATCAAGGATTCATAATAAGCAAAGCAAATACTTCTCTGTTTGTCAAGAGAAGTAATTCAGAAGTGATATACCTATGTGTGTATGTATATGTTGAAGAGGTTGCAATTGGAGAATGCCAAAGTAGCTAACATTCCTATGGAACTAAACCAAATGTTAAGTGCTCATGAAGGTGATTTGCTTGAAGACATTCCAGGATATCAAAGCATAGCAAGAAGCCTAAACTATGCTACATTGACAAGGATTGATATTGCTTATGGAGTAAGTGTCTTAAGTCAATTTATGCACAAACCTAGAGCACCTCACTTGGAAGCTGCCAAAAGGATTTTGAAGTATCTTAAGGGTACTCAAAATCAAGGCTTATACTTTCCATATACTTCATATTTGGATATCAAAATATACTCAGATGTAGATTGGGTAGGTTGTAAGGATGAGAGGAGGAGCACCTCATGTTATCTTTCTTTTGCAGGTGATAAGCCCATTTCATGGTCTTCCAAGAAGCAACCTACTATTTATTTATCTTCAATAGAGGCAGCATATAGAGGATTAGCCAATGCTACTTAAGAATCCATATGGATTAGATTTCTATATTCAAATTTGGGACTACATTCTAACTCACCAATGATTTTTGCTGACAATACTAGTTCTTTACATCTTGCAGCAAATCCTATCTATCATGCAAGAACCAAGGATATAGAATTTCACTATCATTATGTGAGAGAGAAACTATTGAGCAAGGAGATTCAACTTGCATATGTAGCCACTAATATGCAATGTGCAGACTTATTGACCAAAGCACTTGATGGCACTAAACTTTGTAGGTTTAAAGCTATGATTGGATTGCAGGATATTCAAAAGGATTGATAAACACGAAAAAGCCAAGATGTTTGGCTTGAGGGGGAGCTATTGGAGCAAATACCAAGCCTTCACACTTGGATAGGCATTGGAAGAAGCTATGTACAAATGATTGAAGAACTACGTGACCCATTGCTTGTAAAATTTGATCATTTACTTCTTGTTGAGCATAAATCCTAGAGAGAATATTGGAATCCCATCTTCTTCATGGAGTTTGGAGAACTAAAAGCTATGAATATCACTTAGAAGAATCATTCCTAACTAAGAGGAACTTTTTTAGTTGTAGCTCTATTTGAATTTCAAAAATTCAAACTTGGAGAAAAGTCACTATATAAGATAGTTGAAAACTCGTGGCTTTTAGAGCCCCCATTATTGAGCATATTGTCGATCATTTGATGTAGTTGAGAGGCTTACACTATAGCCTACTCCTATCACCATCATTGGGTATCATATTCATGCCAATGATCATGCACAAAATTATCATATAATACATTATATCATTGATGATCTCTATTGGTATCTCTATCATTGTCACTCAGAACAATGTACTTGTCTTGATCATATCTCAGTAATCCCTCAATCATTTTCAATGATCTATAGCTTTTTGGAGCATGCTCAAAGTCTATTACAAGCTACCAAACTTTGAAGAAGTTTCATTTAGCCAATTGGGAGAAAATTGTATCAAAGTGGTCACTAGTCATTCTCTGTAGAGTTCCTAAAATATCGGGGGTAAGCTTCAACTTGCTAAAGACATTGCTTAGTGTGTAGTCTATCATTTTAAGTGATTCCACTTAGAATGGTTAGCTCTCTAAGCTAAAGAAATAGATGAAAGCATGTGAAGGAGAAAGAGAAAGGATGAAAGAAGAGAAAGATAGAAGAGAAAGGAGATCTTGAGTGAGATAAAGTGAAGCGTATAGAGGGAGAGAGAAAAGATTAGAAAGAGAGAGAAAAGTAAAGAAAGATAAAAAGAAAGATAGGAATTAAGAGAAAGACCAAGGTTAGCATACCTACCTTTACTAAAATGGACATAAATCTCTCATATGATGCCCAAATTGGGTGATTCCACTTGGTATAGAAAATAGAATCCAATGGCTTTCAAGTGGCTGAAAAGCTATCATTGGATAATCAAAAACCATATTTAAAGAGTATTTAATTCTCTACATACTTTTTCAAAGAGTTATGTTGCCCACCCACCTAGCTCCATTTTTCTGTCCATAACATCCTCTTGGAAGCTCCAAATCTAGAAATTTTAATTGCCATAGACTCTTAACTTTAAGACCTTTCTTTTGGCTAGTTAAAAAAATATTTTGACCATTGAAAGCCATCTTTGCACAAGCTTTTATATGGATATTGGTTGGCGAGAAAGTCATTTTAAATTACTGGAGTGTCCAATTATGATAATGAGGAGTTCCTGATCATATTTTGAACCATTTTGGATAGGAATGAATTGATTTTCATAACTTTACATCATGGTTTTTCTCTCAAATATATTCATTTGAATACTTTTTGCATCGAAGTCTATAATTTTGCATTGTATTCTCTTCCAATGTTATGAAGTTAACATTGGAATGTGCATGAAAGTTATTTTTTATATGAATTCATCTATGCATATGAAGTTACACTAACTTATAATGATATTCATAAAAGCATGCACATGTTACAGTTGTGTGTTTCAAGATCTTTGTGCAATTATTGGAGCGAGAGAAGACCTTGTTATGAGGGTGTGTGGTGCCTAACAACACCTATTGGAAATGTTTGTTTTTTTCAGGTTCGTGGAGCCAAGAAAGTGGTTTGCTTATCACTAGGTTGATACCTATCATTGTATCATGGTTATTATTTTTTTCTCGCTTCATTTTCCTAGGGACGTGTTGTCGATATTTTTGTAGTCATATGTCATTATATGCCATGTGAGAACTAGAGTGATGTTTTGTTGTAAGAGAGAGGATGTCTTATGTGTGCAACATAACTAAAAGCATATAAAGTAATTGAAGTAGAGAAGGAGGTGCATGAGTGGATGCATGCATACATAGATGATATGACTTCTAGAAAGATAAAGTGCATGATGCATTTTTTGTCTATAGAAGATCATTTTCACCATGATGAGTTAGGGTGAGCATAAAGTATGTGATAGAAGTACCATGAATATGCTAATTTTGCCTTTAGAAAGTAAATGAAAAAGATAGATTCCTCAAGAACAACCAAGATATTTTTTCTTCTAGTAACGCATGAGCACATGAATTGTTCTTCATGGGAATCTATGTACTTGATATAGAATTTATCCCTAGTCAGCACTAATCATCAATAAAAGTATTAAATTCTTGTATATGATTGATTGTGATGAGGTTAATGAACATGCAAGAAGCACAATGACTAGAATGTCATCCATAGATATTCACTTTCATTCAAAAGTGGATACTGTAAAGAATTAATTTTCCACAAGATGGCTTGGATTGTTAATTGGTTTGCATTGATCTAGATGATCATGATATGCATGGATATGTCTCCATGTCATAATCCATCCAAGAGAATGAATGAGTGTGTCTAGTCATACGGATTAACATGTCTCATCATTTTTAAGTTTAAAAAAATAATTGAGCAAATAGTTAGTGAGGTAATAGCCTCATAGATATTTGGATGCTGCTCTTTGAGGGAATTCCTAAATTTATTGAACTTTGAAGAGCAATTATCTCATAGGTTTTTCTTTAAGCTGACTAAGTTTCAAGTAATTTGGATACTTTTACAAAGGTCAAATGACCTCTGCACTAGAAGTGCTGCTAATAGTGGTAGAGGCATGAAACAAGTGACATAGGCTTGTTACAAAGGGCATTTCTCTTCATTGGTAGATCCCAATTGCATGATTTTTGTTGGATATGAAATCTTGATAGATACACTTTGCACACAATAATGTTCAATATTTTTAGAGATCATTTGATAGGTCAAACAATCTCTGCACATGAAAGTGTAGCCTTTGGAATTTATGAAATGGCTAGAGACCATGCCACCTAGAGGTGATTGGCTCTCTTAGCTCATTTACTAAATTTGGATGATTTTTGTTTATAACCTTAGCTAGACACCTCCACATGGTGCTTACAAAATAGCAAGATCCAATGTGCCTCCCTTTAAGAGATAAAGAAAAGAGTGAAAGTGAAAGCCTCAAATGTCCAAATACCATCAAACATATACCAATGAAATAAGGTAGTATTATCTATGTTTTGTGAAAATTTGGAAGAAATTGGACATCAATTATTAGATTTTGGACCTAAAATTCAAATATTGTGGAATTTATCTTCATAGTTGGAAGATATTCTAAAGGTAGAACTGCATTGTTTTTTAGGTCCACCTAAGCGCAGGTGTAGTAGAGATAGAATGATAGATTTGAATGCAAATTTGATTTAATTTTAAACTGAAATTTTGTGAAAACAAACTAGATACATTTATCTAGAATTTGCATAAAGAAAATGAATTTTAGAATTTATTCAGTCTAAGGGCTTCAAGAAGATGACCTTGTAGATTTCTAGAGTTGGTCATCAAGTGTTCGACCCTTCCAATGAAATGGTGATAAAACTCTGCAAAAATGTCCAAATCAAATGATTTTTGAGCCTAATCAAATCTTGATAAAATCTCTATAATGTTGAGAATTTTCACAAGTTTTGAATTAGTAAAAGTTACTTAAATGTAAGCTTTAATATGCTACTATTGAAAATTTTTTATGCAGGAGAGGTCGTTGAAAGGAAAATAATTTCCACAGGTTCTTAGGATATTTTTTTGATGTGGTTTGATCACAATGGGCTAGCCATGCCCTAGATACTTGTTTATTGATCATTGGTTTATGGTGACCATTCTCAGTAGGATAGACGAGACTCTGCTAAAAATTTCAAAAATAAATATAAGGCCATGAGAGCATGGAACAGGAGAACTTTAGTAGTTGTTCTCATTTCATATATTGTGGATTGATACAAGTTGTCTAAATTCCAATTTTTTGCATGTTAATACTTGAATCATGTCACATGAGTTGATATTTGATATAAGCTGCATCCTTCACAACTCTAATTGAGTTGAGTTATCATATAATTTCTCATTTCTCAATTCAAGTAGAGTTGATGTTACAAATACTTATGAGTGATAGAGTCATAGGAATGACTCTTTCCTTTCCATAGAGGGAAGGAAACACTTTAGGAACACTTCATGATTTCAATTATTATTATTTATGGTTGTGAGTATGCACCAATCTATTCTTATCATTTGAGAGAAGTGTTTTACTTAAATCTCATACATGCATCTATGTGGGGTATAAATTTTGGTGATATAGGACATCAAACTTTGTATTCTACCTAGGTGTAGGAGAGAGGGTATGGGAGGGAAGTATCTAAGATTGTATTTTTTTATGATTTGGAGTTCATTTATATGATCTTCGTATTATTAAAGAACAGAGGAGTAGTTGAGACAGTCACTCTGTATGTAATTGCAAACGAGGCAAGTAGCCTAGAAGCAGAAAGGCAAGGTTTGCACATAAGAATTGTGAATAGGCAATTGCATTGAGAAGAAATTCATAGAGTACGTACTACCTTATTTAATATGCCTAAGGTTAGCCCATGTTTCATACATAGTGTGTATGAGGTGAGCTATATGCTTAGCTCAGTGGGATATGAGTGTGCACACATCTACTTACAATTTTTTTCAGGGTATTTAGTGGGCTCACATTATGATCCTTATTATATTTGGAAGTGCCAGATTATTACAGCAGTTTACTAGAGATGCCTCATTCCTAGTTGTGGAATGATTTGATCATAGTGATGATCAGATAATGGTGGTCAGAGATAAAGCAAGTCTCATCCACTAGGAACAGCTTGCATGTCATCAGTGAGAAGGCAGTGGTAGTTCTACTAGTTGCTATATTTTCTTAGCACATCTTCACTTGGCACGATGAACTTAGTTCAACATAGTGGATTGGGATTTACTTTGTATGGAAGATATTTTGATCCATAGTTTGGATTATTATATATTGCATATGATAGATTGATATTTTGATCCATAGTTTGGATATGATAGATTGATATCTTGGTCCATAGTTTGGATCATTGACAGATTGACATATTGGATTCACAATTGGGATCATGGTGATAATTTCTTGAGTTTCATTTCATTATAGTGA